>CM052706.1:10414003-10433058 GCA_028551405.1 Uromys caudimaculatus | reverse complement strand
GTACTCCTTGAAGACCAGCTCTCTCTGAGAGGTGTTTGGGTTTGGAGAGCTGTGGCACAGGGTCTGCTCTGGGGTGCAGAAGGAAATCAGAAGAATCTTGTCCCCAGCTGTCCCTTGGTTCCTATGCCCTGAAGGCTCTGCAAGGGTCCCTCTTGATCCAGTGAGTTTGAACAGAAGTGGTGGTTTTGCCTGTGCTCAAATGTGTGTCAGCACTCCTGGGATACCTGCTCTCTCCTGGAGCCTTGTGGCCCAGGCTGAGGTCCCCAGTCACAGACCCCTGGTGGCCCAGGCAGAGTTCTCCACCCACAGGTGGAAACCGGAAGGTTCAGAGTTTTTCTGTCCCCTGGTTCTCAGGCCCTGGATCCCGGCAGATCCGGGCGGGTCTGGGTGAGAGGTGTTGCTCCCCTTAACCCCACTCACGGCTTTTCCAAGCTCCTGGTAGGGTATCTTTCTCCGGTGCTCGTTGGCTATGGACTCCTGGTGGCCCAGGCAGAGATCTCCACCCACAGGTCTCTTCCTTGTTTCTTAAGCCACCCGTCTGTGGTCTTCTGTTAAGGTACCTCTGGTAAATACAATAGTGAACATGACATTTGAAGGAAAAAACCAAAGTGAGAGAGTGATACTCCCTGATTTCAAAGCATATTAACAGCCAAGATATGATATCAGAGAAGGAACAGGCTGCTCAGATCAATAGAGGACACTAGCCCCCAAATGGACATAGCTAGAATACTTTCCTAGTCTTTGAAGAAAGAGGAAAGAAAATTTATTTCTCAGAGACAATGTAATATTTTGAAAAGCTGTTTATGGAATAACAGAAAATCTATGTGGCAAAAATGATCACAATAATCTACATTACATCCACCACTGAAAAAATTCCAAATACAAAGCACGAATCCATGAAGCTCCTAGAATAGAATAACATATTGGAAATTATTATGCTTTAACAAGACTTCTTCTTAAAATATTTATTTTGTATTTATGGGACTATACACACACACACACACACACACACACACACACACATCTGCATGAGTTTGAGTGCAGTGCATGTGTACTGAGGTTTCTCCATACTAGAGGGCATCAGATCTCTTGAAATTGGAGCTACAAACAGTTGCAACACACCTGAGGTGGGTGCTGGGAATCGAACTAAGATCCTTTAAAGAGCAGCAAGCTCTCTTGACTGTTGAGTCATGTCTCAAGGCTCCAGCAGTGATTTTTTTGTTTAGATGCAGCAACAAAAGCATGGTCAGTGATACTTAGGACCCACTGGCCAGCCTTTCCCCGACCTCCCCTTGCTACCTCCCCTCCTGGCCTCCTGTACCTGCCCTCCTAGCCTCAAGGTCGACACATACAGCTCTTATTAGATTTCACATATGAGTGAGACCATGTGGCATTTGTCTTTCTGCACCTGGTTTATTCTACTTAGCATAACAATTTCCACTTCCATCCATGTTGGGATAGGTGCCATGATTTTGCCTGTGGCTGAATAGCATGCACTGGTGTGTGTCACACTTCCTGTATTCACTCATTTGCTGACTGGCACCAGTTGGCTCCATTTCTGGGCCATTGTTAATAATGATGCTTGTCTCTTTAAGATCCTGCTATCATGTCATCTGAACATACAAACTCTAATGAGGTGTCTGGGTCTAAGGGAAGCTCTATTTTTCACTCTTTACGGAGCTTCCATGCTGCTTTCCACAATGACTGTACTAATTTACTTTGCCACCAACAGAGTACAAGAACTCTCTTCCGTCCACATCTCTTACCTCTCATTATACTTGGATTTTGTTTTGCTTTGTTGTTTTGATAACAGTCATTCTTGCTGGGGTAAGGTGACATCTCATTGCATTTTATTTTGAATTTCCTGGTAATTAGTGGAGCAGCACTTATTTATATACCTGCGGGCCATTTGCATGTCTCCTCCTGGGAACCATGGATTTATTGCTATCGAGATTTTTAGAACACGTTATGAATTCTGGGTACTCTCTTCCTTTCCAAGGGTGATTCCCTCCTCTTTTCTCTTTTCAATCTATTGGTTGTAACCTTTACTATGCAGAAGATTCTACTGGGCTAGGATTTCTTTTAAATGCTAGTTATTATTTGTTTTTATGTATGTCTGTGCATGTGCCTGCCTGAGTTCATGTGTACCGTATGACTGTAAATTCTCAAAGAGGCCATAGAAGCTTCTGGATCCTCTGAAACTAGAGACTTACAGGAGGTTGTGGGCTTTCATGTGTGTGCTGGGAACTGAACCCAGGTCCTCTGCAAGAGCAGCCAGTGTTCTTAACCAGTGAGCCATCTCCACAGTTCTTGTTTGTTTTCTGAGACTAGGCAACAGTCTTGGGATAAGTAAGAAGTTCCTGTTTTTGCTATGTCTATAGATATTATAATATAATATGTAAAAAGCTAGAAGGAAATGTTTTAAACATTTTACTATAAAGAAAGAATGATTGCAGAGAGAGGTATATTTAACCTCATTAAAACACATATAAACATTCACTGTCTGCACCTTTGTATCCCTCTCTTTAATATTACTCCAATAGTAAATAATTTTCATATATATTGATTAAAATAAATTATTCAGAAGGTGAAAAATAGAATGAACGACATCTCCTCTGTGAAAATTCTAGCCAAATAACAATAAAAGAGGACACAAACTGAAAGAAATGGATTACAACACACTATTTCCAATAAAGGACATAGAGCACCAAAAGAAACCCTGAATATAAGCTGTGAATTCCATAAGGATTGTGATGTTTTGGCTCAGTGACTAATAAATGCATCACTCTGGAAAAGCAAGATGGAGGCAGGTTACTCTGCATGTCTCAGGACAGGATACTCAGAAATTAGCTTTGTGTTTTCTACTTTCACTGTCTACTCAGTGCTACCGGTCACCTAGAAATGCCTCAAAAACAAACCAGACAGTCAGCATGCATACACTTGCGCAAGCTCAAGATAGCAACAACCTGAGCATGGACAGGGGAGGTGGCACAAAGCCCCACACTCAAGAGGAGCAGATGGTGGAAACTGATAGCTGCAGGTGGAGGAATAGACAGCTTTCTCTACCGGTGTGGCCCTACTAGGTCACACTCCAGTAGAATGTGGGCAAGTGTATAGGGGCAGCTCAGATTGGGCTCCATGGTTTCACTTTGCTTGTTCATTTGTTTGGTGTGTATGTGTGTGTGTGTGTGTGTGTGTGTGTGTGTGTGTGTGTGTGTGTGTGTGATGTTTTAAGGAAAATAAGACGTTACTTCAGTAGGAGAGGTGCCATGCATCTGGGAAGAGTTGGGGGAGGAGGTAAATATGATCAAATATCTTGTTTAAAATTCTCCAAAAAAAATCTAATAAATAAATGAGAAAGAAAAATAAAGACCAATAGCACAGTGGTTTCTAGCTCAGCACTGGGGAAACTGAGGCAGAAAGGTTGTGAATTCTAGACCAGCCTGAGCTACAAAGTAATGCTGTCTCAAAAATAACGGCAACCAAAATAAATAGTTTATAATGTGAAGGAATTAGATTCTTATTTGTATAGTCTCTTAGAGCTTTAGAAATAAAGAGTAATGATTCTTTTTTTTTCCAAATTAAAATAAACAAATAATGGAGCACGTACAAGTACTGTGCTTATCTACCCATGCAGCATCGATCCCTGCCTCTAATCTATGCTCTTCTTGGGTCATGCTTCTAAAAATCCGTTGTTAATGGCAGATACCAAGATACCATTTTTAAAATTGGAAAGAATTTTATTTTTTGTATAGGCTATATTTTATTTCATCAACATCCTACAGATTACATTTCAGTGATGTTTTTTTTCTTTTTTTAGTCTACTAAAAAGTGTATTTCATCTTTTTTTTTTTTTTTTTTTAGTTTTGCAAGAATGGCCTTAGCCCACCCTTTCAATGACAGTGATTTTGAGTAAAAGGATAGATGCATTAAAATCATGTTTAATGTTAATAAATTGCTCCCATATAAATAAAAGGATGTATCTTTTATATTCACTTCTAAAAATTACATAGTATAAATGCTATCTAAGTCACTTTTCTCCATTGAAATACAGTGGCAGGAAGGACTTTCTGTTTAGTAACACTTTGAAGACCTTATTTTCGGTAAATGCTGCACTTAAGAATGCTCTTTTCTTTACCATTTATCTTACAGGAGTGGTAAATGGATTGCAAGGGGTTATGCAAAAAAGTTGCCCAATTTAGCTTGAATTTTACATATCACCATGTTTTTTCACATACACAAAACATTGTATATTGTACTAGAGACTGAGCCCAGTGCTTTCAGCATGGTAGGCAAGTGACCCCAAAAATTATACCAAAATTCTACCAAAAATACACCAGATAACAACTTCAGGAAAGTGGCTGGATATATTAACTCAAACAAACCAGTAACCTTCCTCTACACAAAGCATAAACAGGTTGAGAAAGAAATTAGAGAAACAACACCTTTCATAATAGTCACAAATAACATAAAATATCTTGGTATAACTCTAACCAAGCAATTGAAAGATCTGTATGACATGAACTTCAAGTCTCTGAAGAAAGAAATCAAAGAAGACCTCAGAAGATGGAAAAATCTCCCATGCTCATAGATTGCTAGGATTAACATATTAAAAATGGCTATCTTACCAAAATCAATTTACAGATTCAGTGCAATCCCCATCAAATTCCAACTCAATTCTTCACAGGAAAAGAAAAAGCAATTCTCAACTTCCATCTGGAATTACCAAAAAATCCAGGATAGTCAAAACTATTCTCAACAATAAAAGAACTTCTGGGGGAATCATTATCCCTGAACTCAAGCTGTACTAAAGAGCAATAATAATTAAAAAAAAAAAAAAAACCTGCATGATATCGGTACAGAGACAGGCAAGTAGATCAATGGAGTAGTATTGAAGACCCGGAAATAAACCCATATACCTATGGTCACTTGATCTTTGACAAAGAAGCCTAAACCATACAGTGGATAAAAGAAAGCATATTCAACAAATGGTGTTGGTCTAACTGGAGATCTTCATGTAGAAGAATGCAAATTGATCTATTCTTATCAACTTGTAGAAAGCTAAAGTCCAAGTGAATCAAGAACCTCCACATAAAACCAGATACATTGAATCTAATAGAAGAGAAAGTGGGGAAAAGTCTTGAATACATGGGCACAGGGGAAAATTTCCTGAACAGAACAACAATGGCTCATGCTCTAAGATCAACAATTGACAAATGGGATCTCATGAAACCAAAAAGCTTCTGTAAGGCAAAGGACACTGTCAACAGGACAAAATGGCAACCTACATATTAGGAAAAGATCTTTACCAACCCTACATCTGATAGAGGGCTAATAATCAAAATATACAAAGAACTCAAGAAGTTAGACTACAGAAAACAAAATAACCCAATTTAAAAATGGAGTACAGAGCTAAACAAAGAATTCTCAAATGAGGAATCTCAAATGGCTGAGAAGCACCTAAAGAAATGTTTAACATCCTTAGTCAACAGGGAAATGCAAATCAAAACGATCCTGAGATTCCACTTCACACCAATCAGAATGGCTAAGATCAAAACTCAGGTGACAGCAGATGCTAGTGAGAATGTGGAGAAAGAGGAACATTCTTCCATTGTTGGTGGGATTGCAAGCTGGTACAACCACTTTTGAAATCAATCTGGCAGTTCCTCAGAAAATTGGAAATAGTTCTACCTGAAGAACAAGCTATACCACTCCTAGGCATATACCCAAAAGATACTCCAACGTATAACAAGGGCACGTGCTCCACTATGTTCATAGCAGCCTTATTTATAATAGCCAGAAGCTGGAAACAACCCAGATGTCCCTCAATGGAAGAATGGATACAGAAAATGTGGTACATTTACACAATGGAATACTACCAGCTATTAAAAACTACATCTTCATGAATTTTGCAGGCAAATGGATGGAGCTAGAAAATATCATCCTGAATGAGGTAATCCAAAGCCAAAAGGGAAATACATGGTATGTACTCACTGATAAGTGGATAGTAGCCCAAAATCTCAGAATACCCATGATACAACTCACAGACCATATGAAGCTTAACAAGAAGGAAGGTCAAAGTCTGGATGCTTCAATCCCACTTAGAAGGGGAAGCAAAATAGGCATAGGAGGCAGAGGGAAGAAGAGAGCTGGGTGGGAGAAGGGACACAGAGGAAGGGAAGGGGGGCAAAGGGGGAACCAGGTATGAAAAGAGATAGGTGAGAAGTCCAGATAGACAGAAAAATAAGTAGAAATATGTAGCACTGGGGGGCTGGGAATGGGGGTAGCCACTAAAAAGTCCCAGAAGTCAGGGATGCCAGAGGATCCCAGGACCAAACAGGGATGACATTAGCCAAAATACCCACCAGTGGAGAGATAGAACCACCTCCAGTAGATAAACATGGCCCCCAGTAGAGAGATGGGGCCATCCACCCATCTCAAAATTTTTAGCCCAGAATTGTCCTTGTCTAAAGGAAATGCAGGGACAAAATTGGAGTAAAGGTTGAAGAAAAGGCCATCCAGAGACCAAGACCACCCCTCTGTGCAATCCATTCCATCTGCAGACACCAAACCCTGACACTATTGCTGATGTCAAGATGTGCTTGCAGACATCAAGTATGGTATGGCTGTCCTCTGCCAGCCTGACTAAGACAGATGCAGATACAGTCAACCATTGGACTGAACTTGGGGACTCCAATGGAAGCATTAGGGGAAGGGCCGAAGGATCTGAAAGGGATTGTAACTCCACATAAAGAACAACAGTATCAACTAACCAGGACCCTTCAGAGCTCCCAGGGACTAGACCACCAACCAACGAGTATACATGGGTGCATCCATGGCTCTCATTACATGTGTAGCAGAGGACTGCCTCATCTGGTATCAGTAGAAGGCTCTTGGTCCTGTGGAGGCTTGATGCCCCAGAAAAGGGGGGATGTTAGAGGGGTGAGGCAGGAGTAGGTGGGGGAGTGGGGGAGCACCTTCTTAGAGGCAAAGGGAAGGGAGTAGGTTTGTAGAGAGGAGACCAGAAAGGGGGATTATCTTTGAAATGTAAACAAATAAAATGATTAGTAAATTTAAAAAAAAGAACTTGATTTTTAAAAATTTATGTGTATGTGTGTATGCTTTTCTCTCTGTGTGTATGCCACGCATATGTCAGTGCCTTCAGAGACCAGGAAAGGGGCACAAGCTCCTTTGGAAGTGAAGAGGGTTGTGAGCTACCAAGTCTAGGTGCTGGAACATGAACTCTGGATCTCTGCAAGAGAAGCAAACACTTTTAAATTCTGAGCCACTTCTCCAAACCCTGCTTCAATTTCCAAACTTTCTCCACTGAGTAAAAGATCAATATTGCATACATTCCTTGTGTGGATAAACATCCTAAAGACTCCATAGGATCTGGTTATTGTCCAGAGTCATAGCTATTCTATGTATGTGTTCCTCAGAAAATGTTTTACCAACTTTTCTTCAAAATATCTCATTGGTATTCTAATTTGGATGGCACAAGCTTTATAGATTAATTTAGAAAAATAACAGCTTTATGATATTGAGTCTTTCTAAGAATAAGTTATGACTACTATTCCAAGTTTGCTTTTATAACCCTCAAAAGAGCCTTAAAGTTTTCTTCCCATAAACACTCAGTACTACTACTTCTTGGGGTTTTTAATGTTTTTTCTTGGCACTGTAAATGGGATAGTTTCTCCATTAAATTTTCTGTTTATAGTTAGTACATAAGAAAACTAATGATTTTGATAAAAGTTTTGCAACAAAAGAATTTTTAAAACTCTCTCTCTCTCTTGTTTTTAAATTTCAGATAGTTTTCCAGACAGTTCTCATGGGTTACAATGGCCTACAATCATCTCATCTGCAAATAACAAAATGTAGCGCCGCCCTCTGTTCTCTTGCTTGTAGCTCTTTTCCCTTTCCTGATGTACTTGTACTATCGTGGACCGAGCTGACTGGCCTCCTTGGCATTTGCACTGTGGAAACCTCTACGGAGAACACATGAGCGAAGGTTCTGAGGACTTGTCCTGTACACCCGTGTTCTCTTCTTCTTGCTGGTGGAGTGGAATTAGCCTCAGCAACATCCTCGAGCCGTGTCGGTTTCACGAGTTCTTGTTCTCATTCTCTTTGTCACTTTTTCTTTTCCGATAGCATTGTGTGAATGTGTGATGGTCCACATGTTTAGCTATGCCCAGTGCAGGAATGCAGTGTCTACTTCTGCTCAATCTTTCGAGGTTACATAAATGGTGGTTCACGGTAGTTTGGAAGAAAATGGTCTCCATAGGCACATAGGCACTATTAGGAGGTGTGGCCTTGTAAGGGGGCGTGGCATTGTTGGGGAAAATGTGTCTCATTCTCTTCCTGCTGCCTGCAGATCCAGATGTAGAAGTCTCATCTCCCTCCCTCCCTAGCACCATGTGTTCCTGCATACCACCAGGCTTCCCACCATGATAATGGACTAAACCTCTGAGCTGTTAGCTTTCCTGTTTATGTTTTCCTTTATAAGAATTGCCATGGTCATGATATCTCTTCACGGCAATCAAACCCAAAGAAAGACAAGGTTCAAACCCAGTTTCTCTCTTGTATATCATACTGGCCATATGCCGCTCTATGATTAGCCATGTTCCGCCAGCTGTCTGACACCTTCCTGGGTCCTTCAGGACCACATGGGGCTTTCACAACAACTCAGAGACACAGCTGTTCTCCTGCCCTGAGTTTTGAAGCCAGGTGATTAATTACCAAAGAATCACATCTCTCTTACCAGATTTCACAATGCCGGTTGCATCTTTGACTCCTAGAGAGGCTGCATCTGGTGTGCACTATCCAGAGTGGATGCAGAAATAGTCAGCCCTGTGCAGGGAGCATCTTCACAAGGCAACTGCCTCTTTCCAAGTGTTGGTACTCTGCGGGATGAGCCAAAAATTGACCCCTCACCATGGGTCAGTAAGTCAATTCCACATCCTACTTCACAGTCTCAGAATATGCAGCATCAGATGCCCCTCTTGGGGCTGGGCTGCCCCCTCACGCTAGAGCCTGGTCAATGACTTTCAAGTCTAAATTACTTTAAGAGTGGGCACCTGCTCAACACAGGTCTTTATGGAGAGAGAAAAGAAAAAAAAAAAAACAAAAAAAAAACTTGTTTTTACCTGAGGAAACCTAATTCAAGTTTTGAGTTCATTTCTTCTTTCAAGCCGTTTCTATTGCAAACCCAATTCTGTGGTGGGATTTATAGATGCTCAGAACAGAATAGACATTTACAGAGAGAGGACTCAGGGATATGTTGTGGATTAGAACTTGGGGGGGGGGGAATAATAAGGGATAAGCTACTGAGCCCTGAAAACACATAGCCACACTTGAAAGTACAGCGAAGATTGAGCAGGGTTAACATCACTATAAATGAAGAGGAACACGGTCAGAATTACATCTATGTTATTAGACACTTCAAAGGTTTCATTTAGCCTCTATTTTCCCCCTTAACTCTTCTTAACCTCATTAAAGGGAACATTAGCATCTCCTTTCACTCGCTCCTGTAGATGAATAAATAAAGGAACAATTGCATTTTCAGGGTTGATGCTGGGGCTAACTAAAGAGCTATGATTACAATTGATCACCCCTAATCAAAGGGTCATTTAATTCCTTCCCTGGTAGTAGTGTTTTACAATGCCCTCCTAAGATTTTTCATGGATATTCTGCTGGTTCCCTCTTTATTACCCTGCCCCCTAATGCTCATGAGCAACTAAATGTGACTGCTTACATAAGAGGCCTGGTGAAAAGCCCCAGGGCAAAGAAAAGCAGCTGGACAATCTCACCACAGTGCTTATGAAAGATTAGATGATCGGGAAGTCATTATCTAGCAAGAAAATCCCTCACCTCAGGTATCGTGACTGGAGAGATTGCTCTGTGGTTAACAGCACCAACTACTCTTGCAAAGGACCCAGGCTTGGTTTCCAGCACTCACATCGCAGCTCACAACTATTATCCAGCTCCAGGAAACCTAACACCCTCTCTGGTGTCCATGGGCATTGCATGTATGTGGTGCACAGACATACATGCAGGCAAAACATTCACACACACACACACACACACACACACACACACACACACACACACACAAATAGATTTTAAAAATAAAGTCTTTGTCCAGACCACCTGAAGGAAGTCTGAGTACATTTCCTTCTCTTAGAGAACATGAAATACAATATGTAAACAAATGTTATCTGGCGGATACAATCAATAGGATTATTGACATGGAACGAGAGGCTAAATGTGCTATAAATGCCAAGGAGTGATTTGGGACTAAAATAAAAGTCCTGTAGGAATCCTCACCATAGCATCTGTAAAGCTGAAGTGTGCATGTAAACCAGAGAGCATCAACTTCCAAATTATGCATCTTTGCCTATTAATTTATCTCAGAGACCTTTCATTTATTCACTGACAAGTTCATACAGGTATATGTTGATTGCATCCATGCCAAAGTTCCCCCACTACCCCAGACATCTACCAACACATCATCTTCCCATCTTTACATGTATACATCTTTCTCCTTTTGTGTGCACATTTAACCCATTGCTTGCCACACGAGGTGCCCGCTGGAATGTTGGAGGTGTCGGCTTGAGCCTATGCAGGTCTTGTGTGGGTAAGCACAGCTTCGATGATTTCACAAGTGCAATAGTTATCCCATGTCCAGAGGACAGTGCTCCCCAGCACTCCTCTCCATCCTATGGCTCTTCAACAGCTCTGCTCCCTCCTCCTTGGATGTCCCCTGAGACTTGAGGTATGGGATTGGCATGCAAGTCTCCTTTAGGGTTGCACGCTCGACAGTCGGTTATTAGTAACACCCTGAGCAGTTACGAGTCTCCGAGCCAAATTCTGTCTACTGCTTAAAGAAGTTTCTTTGGCCACTGTTAAGAGCAGCACTAACCCCTGCCTGTGTAATTTTAGTAAGTCTTATCTTTTTAATCATAGGATTCAACTGAGGAAAGCAAAGCACATGAGCTCAGCTTGTCTACTGCTGTAAAGGGCAGAGAGGTTTATGTCGGAAGGTTTTGTGAGACTATTGTGTCGACACCAACAGATACCAGCACAATTATAAACATGGGTGTTATTTGCCAGCAGAGGGTATGGTGGTGTAGAGATCTCACTGCACACTTTCAGTTGGGAGAGAAACTTTCGTCGATCCCCCAAGTCTCCTCTGAGACATCTGCTGCCAAGGATCCATCCTTGTGGTATGAGTCTCTTGCTACAATAATTACCACTTTCCTACATTGGTAAGACATTTATAGTGTTCCCAAAACTCTAAGCTTCTTTCCCTGTTTCTGCTGAGTGCCCTACAACTGTGTGCAGATATTTCCTCTGAATTGAAACACTACTTTATGAATAAGGGAAACGAGTCAGACTTGGTTAGCTAAGGAAACTCAGAGCCGAAAGAAGCTCAGAATGCTATAAGATTGTCACAGCCTGTCTCCAAGGTTACATAACCAGATCACTGCTGGGTTGAGACTGGTGCAGCTGCCAGCAGGCTGGGCAGGGAGTGCTGGGGATGGAATGTTTGCCACCTGTAGGGTGGGCTTCTCAGTGATTCGACTGCCTTTGCAGCATCCAGCATCCTATAACTAACTCAGTAGACTCACTTGTCCGCAGAGTTAGTCTATGCAAGGGTCATGATTTTGGTTTGTCATCAGCACCATATCTGGGATGAATAGAGATCTGAATACATCTCTCCAGGAAAAATCCCTGGGCATAAACCAGCCCCATAAATCACACTTCAGTTGGGGAAGGTCAGCTTCCAAGGTGACCTTAATCTCTTTATCTATCTCTTATCACACCTAGGCCCCAAGTCTGACAAAACCCTGAATTCCCACAGGTACCAAACTGGATTCTTGCTGTTCTCCTTTCATTTTAACTCCTTCGTATTTACCCATCCCCTCAAGTACTTTTTATTGTATTTTATCAACTGCAATCTTTGAAGGAGTGTCAGATCCTATTATAAAAACCAGTGGTAAGAATAAAAACATACATAGTAAATTAGATCAGGGTAGCAATTCTGACAATACAGACGCATATCTTTTTCCTTCCCCACGGAAAACAAAGAATTCTGTCAGAGGAAACAAAATTATGTCATTAGTAGTAAACAAGAAATGTTCTCCTCAGTGAATCAAACATGGAAAGTCCATGAGAGAAGTCAGAGGGATCCAACATGATAGGACACTGACTACAGGTCACAGCACACAAGGCCGAGAAGAGTTGCATGAAGCACGATGTGTCTCGTGTTCCCCATTCCAAAGGAAAAGACACAACTATTTGGATACGAGCCGTTAAACACTGGCAACTATCACAAAGATTGCTTGTGGAGCTAAATTAGCAGCATTTAATCTTTTATACTTTGGTGAGAGAAACCATTAGGCAGTGATACGGACACATGTATGAAAGAGATCAAGAAATGACAGGGTGGCGCTGGGAGCCAGCCGAGGCAGAGCGCATGCTCCTTTGCAAAGGCAGAGCGCATGCTCCTATCAGAACTGGCCGTCGGTATGTCACAAGGTCAATGTGCCTCTGTTACTTCCGTGGGGATGAAGCAAGCCATACTGTGCAAAGGATGAATCCAGAAAGAAAGAAAGCAGGAACAAAAGAAAAGCCATCTGGAGAGTAAGCAAGGTGAAAATAAACGCGTTCAAGCACTTTAATGAAACAGCGCATTTATATAAAGACTTGTAATACACGTGGCGAGTAAGTTAAATAAAAACTACCCAAAGAATGCCTATAAATCAGTAAGCTACTTTAAAAACTTGTCAAAGTGCCTAAAGAATGTTGGAAGCAATGTACAAGAAAGAAATGAAAGTTAATGAGGTTTTCCTTAACTCTATAGAATAACAATAATAGCAAAAACCGAGGGAAAATGGCCTCCATACCAGGTAGGTTAGGGCAGGCAGCTCGAGTTTCTAGCTCTCCATAGAAATATGGAAATAGATCAGAATCCATCAACACTAAACGTGTTATAACTTTAGAAAGCAGCCCAGGGTTACAATAGCCCATTAAAAGCTAAATAAATTAAAAGGCGAAGTTAAAATGTTAGTGACATTCTGCGGCGGTTTCCTCCTCTCCCTCCACCTGCTTCAGAGCTCAGCAGCGACCTTGAAAACTGCAGCTCGCTGTCCTGGTGTAGAGACCCTTGGGCCATGCTTCCTGAGACAGCAAATCAGCCTTCACTCATCAGAGCTTGGATATGTGTTAGACGTTGCCTAGGAGATAACCTAATTGGACGATCACATACATCTTCATTCATCTGACATGGGATTCACTCCAGAAAGACAAGTGAGTGGTGGGCCTTGCTAGTAAGCACTGGGAAGCCTCTGAATAACCCAGTAGATAAGAACTATGGAGCACAGAAGAGGTGGTTTTGAAAGTTTAAAACCCGCCGGGCAATGGTGATGCACGCCTTTAATCCCAGCACTTGGGAGGCAGAGGCAGGCAGATTCCTGAGTTCGAGGCCAGCCTGGTCTACAGAGTGAGTTCCAGGACAGCTAGGGCTATACAGAGAAACCCTGTCTCGAAAAACCAAAAAAAAAAAAAAAAGCTTAAAACCCTGAAGACCACAAATCAACATGAGATCACTTTACCCAGGGTCCAATCGCATGATCAGCAAAGACTTTAAAGACTCAAAGTTCTCACCTCTAACTAGTGCACCAAATCAGCAGAATTCCTAAGTACATTCTAAATTGTTATCCTGTGCCTATGGATAGTGTAGTTCTCAGTCCTCACCAAAGAAACATCTCTGCGACACACAGAGACCATTACAGAAAACCATATTCAGTTCCCAGAACCCATGTCAGGCAGCTCACAGCCATCGGTAAATACAGCTCCTGGGGTTCCAATGCCTTCCTCTGACCTCTGTGGACACTGTTCCCGCACTCTCAAACCTCCACACACAACTTTTAAAATTAAAAATAAAATTCTTAAAAATCAAGTATCATTATTGTTTGGTTCCATTTTTATTTCCTAGTGTATTTTAAAGATAGATACACAAAATAGCGAGTCATAATATTATTGGACATGAAGTGCACAGTCTGTGTTTGGGTTTGGGTTTGACATAACAACACAGCAAGGGAGAGCCTAGAGCTAGGCAGGTTCCATGTCCTTGCATGCTAATTAGGTTTAATTGGTGTCATTCAAATTAGATTATTATAAGCATAGGATAGGAAACATAACTTCCTTGATTATCACAAACAAAACATATCTTTCAAAATGTATACAAAAAGAGAGGAGGGTTTGTTCAAACAATTTCATAAGTATAGCTAAACTGAAAGAAATCAGAGAAAGCAAATGAAGGAATCATCACTAGAAACAGAAAAACAAATAAAAAACTGGAGTTGTCTTTCCTTGTCAGTAATTGTTTTAAAAAGAAATAGAGATTAAACTCACTAAACAAAAGGCAGAAACTGGCGAGATGGCTTTTAAAAAAAATATATATCTATGAATGCTACCTACAGGAAGCATTTTTTAGAACAAACTAAAAAAATTGTTGAAAGTGAAAACTGAGAAGAGATTTAAGAGAAAAAGAAGTGAGGGTGGCCATACCGATGCCAGACAAGAGTAGACCAAGTCAAACCTCGCTCAGGAGATGCACTTGATGCTGCTAAAGAGCTCTATTCATCAAGAAAGCAGGACAATTGTAAGAGAAAACACATCAAATACTAGAACCCCAAAGGATGACTCATGACCAGAGCTGAATGAGAGCTAGACAAATCCAAGCAGTATTTGGAGACTTTGTATACCCACTTTTAATAATCAATAGAGTCCGCAGATAGAAGACAGATGAGAATCGTTAATAAGATACGGATTTGGCCTTGTCTCCTAAGTCAACAGACCTGACACTTGAAGAACACGCCTCTCCACGGCAGGACACTGATCCTCAAGAGCCCATGAAACATCCTCCAGGATCTAGCACATACTGGGGCACGAAATAAATTCGATAAACTTTACAACACTGAGATAATTCAAAGTATGTTTGGAAACTACAGTCAGTGGAAATATTAACAGAAGGTGCAGAGGTTTGAATGAGAATGGCCCCATGGGCTCTCCCACATCTGAATCCCTTGTCCTAAGTTGGTAGAACTGTTAAGGAACAACTAGGAGGTGTGGCTTTGGAGGAGAAGCTCTCTCTCTCTCTCTCTCTCTCTCTCTCCCTCTCCCTCTCCCTCTCCCTCTCCCTCTCCCTCTCCCTCTCCCTCTCCCTCTCCCTCTTCCCCTCCTCCCCTTTCTTCCTTGTAGAATCTCAAGATGGAAGCTCTCGCTCCACTACCATGCCTGCCTGTCTGCTGCCATGCTCCCCACCTTGGTACTGATGGTCATGGATTTGAACTCTCTGAAACTGTAAACCCAAAATAAATTCTTTCTTTTGTAAGTTGCCTTGGTGGTGATGTCTTATCACAGCCAATAGAAGGGTAGCTAAGATGCACAGTTTCATTGTCTTCCTACTGTGTTCTTATTAATAAGACTTCATTGATAATGTACACATAGAAAAAAAAACAATTCAAATTTTAAAAGAGCAATTAAACTGAAAGCTACAGAGAGAAATGGTAAAAGAATTTAAGAGACAAATGTACTCTGAGAACAAAAGAAGAAAGAAAATCAGAGAGCCTAGGTTCAAGGTAGTGGTTTTAGTGTCTAAAAGTTAAGAAGAAAAGCCTTCAGGACCAACTCCTAGGAGGACCGCATTTATTCACATCAGTTAGTTTTACATAAACGGGAATCATCTCAAAACATGATGTTTTAAAACAATTGTTTGCTTATTTTCAAACTCAATGAATAAACAATCTGAGCTGGACTCAGCTGGATGGAGCCTGTGATGTCCTCTGTATTTGTTTGTGCACATGACCGGCTGCCTGATTAAGCTGGCCTCAACTGGTTCCAAGCAAGACACTTTGCTTTTGTGTGCCCTCTCTTCTTCCAGCATGTCAGCTCACAGTGTTCATAGAGTGTCCTAGCAACTTCCTGAGAGACAAGCAGAAGGGCTCAGGGTGGCTTTAAGTTGGGGCCTGGGATAGCATGACTTCTATTAAGTACTATTGTCCAAACAAGTTCAGGGGTCAGCTTCAATTCAAAGGGTGGTGGCAGGTTTTATCTTCTGTGGAGAGGAGCTCAAAACCATAGTATAAAGAGGTGTTAGTGCTGAATGGAAAACAATTACCTTGTCAGCTCATCCAAAACCCCACTCTGTCAGCCAATAATAACATGGAAACTGAATTTGTAATCAGCATCCAAAATTCCCTAAGCGCTATCACCCTTCAATCTACGTGCATGGGAGAGTACATACTTTCTGTGCAGAATTCTGGGCTCTGGCACAAAAAATATCTTCAGAGTCATAGGGTGCCAATACTCTAATTCCTCACCTTAATTTACAGGCCGTGATTTGAGATTTCAAATAACAGAAATAACAATTCTGCTTCATAGTACCTCCAAGTCAATGGAGAATCCCAGGTAGAGCATATACACAAGCAATTCTTCTGAAGACGGGGTTCTCTTTACCTCGGTGAGGAGGGAAGTTGGCTGGGAACTGAAAGGGGAATAGAAGCATGCCAGATGATGACATCAGAGATGGTTTTCCAGCAGACAAGATGTCATAGCAGCACGACACATAGCCACACAAAACAGAGTCTGTTGTGTGGGAAGGAAGGGCTCAGCGTGAGGTGAGCACGGCAGAACTTGAGCATCTACAGGTTCCTCCTTTGACTCAGAAGGCAGAGGTCAACCCACCATTTGCACAAGCAACGGAATCAGCTGTCACCCCCGTTACCTATTTTATTAATGGCACGTTACAATCCAACTCATCTTTAGAAGTCACAGTTTTCACAGAATGAACTCAAGTTTCTAGGTGAGAATTATTCTCACGCTTCTTCAGCTTCCCCCTTTTCATTACCTTCTGCAGGAGTAGGAAAATACCACTTGCTTTATATTGTCCTCTAGATAACAGATGCTCCAAACCAGAAGTCAGGGTGGCACTTTCTAGAGTAGCACTTGCCCTCTCATGCTACACAAACTATTTTTCTCCCAAGACTGGCTGGCTGTTAGTATGAGGTTGGAGTCTGGTGCAGGCTTGATTCTTATTGACAAGCCTGCCCTATTTACTGTTTTTCATCCTTAAGATGTGGCCTCATTAAATACTCAAAGGTTAACAACCAAACCTTGTTTGCCTTGAGTAAATCATACTCAATTTTCTGGAGCTCATTGCAAACAATCTGTTCCAACCAGCTAATTAGAAATGAGAGCATAAATGAGTGTTTGGGCAACAGCGTCTGCAGAGTTTCAAAGGCAAGCTTCGTCTTTCTCTTCTGTATCGACAGAGTCATTTGATGTAAGCCTATTCCTCCTCAGAAGGAAAATGGATGCTAGAGATGGAGTCCAGGTCTGGTGGCTTTATGATCACGGGGATGGCTGGGGGAAGGGTGAGGCGGACAGAGAGAGGGTGGACATCACACGTATAAGAAGCATGGTGTTGCCCCCCACCGCTGTGTTAATAATTACCAGCAGGTTTTTTTGAAGGAGCTTGGGACTTACTTATCAAGGACTGCAAAGCGGATTTCTAAGCACGGCTCAGTTGAGAGTTATCTATGCCTGTCATCTATCTACATGTCTGTTCATCTATCTACATATGTATTTAACTATCTATCTACATATCTGTGTGTGTGTACTTGTGTGTGCGTATGTATGTGTGTGATTCTCTTTTCTCTCCCCCTCCTCCTGTCTGTGTGCATGAGTGTGCTGCGCATAGGAAGGAATGGACGTATCAATAGTTAAGATTAATCTTATCTCATATATCAGTGAGATTTTTTTCCCTGAGCAATGAAGCACTGAAAACTCACTAGCTTCATTCAACAATTCAGGTGAGTTCATAGGCAATTCTACAGAAACAGGTTTTGCTCAGGTTATCTTAACTGGGGACCCTCATGAGTTTGTAGTCATAGACTGGGTCCCACCCATAGAGACCAACTTGGGCTTGGAACACTCATCTCAAGCTCCTATGGCCTTTCATGGTGCTTCTGCAAGGTCCTAGGGGGATGAACTGAAAACATGCAAATCCCCTTGACCTAGACAGGGACCTGGTGCAGATTCCCATTTACCCTACTTTGTGTGGAGCAAGTCCCAGAGCCAGTATGGATTCACACGGCAACAAAACAGGCTGTATCCTTGCTTTTACATTTACTTTAATGTATGTGTGTGTGTGTGTGTGTGTGTGTGTGTGTGTGTGTGTGTGTGTGTGTGCGCGTGTGCGCGCGCATGCCCACGCCTGGTGCCTACAGAACTCAGAAAGGATGCCATGAGACTGTAATTACAGATGCTTCTGAGCCACCACACGGGTGCAAGGAACCAAACTTGGGTCCTCTGAGAGAGCAGCAAATGAATATAAGCACTGAGACACCTCTGTGGCCCCAGGCTTCATTTTCTGAGAAGTTACAAAGTCAGTAAGGAAAAACAAAGATGAATGATCAATGCAGAATTTGCACCATGTGTGCACACAATCTATCACATGTCATGAGAAAGGGACAGCTTTCTTAGGACCTAGATCTCAGATAAACTTGATTTTGTGTTCATTATCTTTATACAAGTGCAGGTTGCAACTGTATTAGAAGAGGAAATCACGTAAGTTGATTTTCCTTTTCTCCATTTTTTTCAATTAAAAACCCCAATTACTGCTTACTATTATGTTATATCATAAAAGGAAAGATGCTGAAAAGAATACAGTCTGCAGCACATGCAGATATTTAAATTGAGTAGACTTATTGTTCCCTGGAAGAAAAGTTTCCATGGTCCTGTGAGAACATACAAGATGAATGTTCTGACCATGGTACCTGGGGTGCAGGAGGGACGCCACAGAAGGGTAGGAACCAATAAAACAAAGTAATATTTTGATCCAGGCAGTGGTGGCGCACGCCTTTAATCCCAGCACTCGGGAGGCAGAGGCAGGCGGACTTCTGAGTTCGAGGCCAGCCTGGTCTACAGAGTGAGTTACAGGACAGCCAGGGCTACACAGAGAAACCCTGTCTTGAAAAACCATATAAATA
>CM052706.1:10391121-10413903 GCA_028551405.1 Uromys caudimaculatus | reverse complement strand
TCCTTGACTTCCATCCTTCAGTACAGAAAAGCAGATAAAGGCAGTTCTGTGAGAGAAGACTCATGAGTAAGGAGCTCGTTAGATTGGTTCTCAGTCTCTGTGTCATATGTTAAATAAGAAATGGTAATGCCTTTCTGAGCTTTGGTCTTACAGATCTCAAATGGTGTTAGTACCCGAGGTGGTGTTTTAATGAGAATGCCCCACCCACCTACCCTGTAGGTTCATAGATTTAAATGCAAGGTCACCAGGGAGTGGCACTATCTCTTCTCAGCAACAGGACACTGACTAAGACGTGGCTAGAAGCTGTTATCCTACACTAACCCGCCTCAGCCACAACGTCATTGCTACGAGGAGACACCCTGACCAAGACAATGCTTATAAAAAGTATTTAACTGGGGCTTACCTACAGTTTCAGTCCATTATCATTATGGCAAGGAGCAGGGTGGCAGGCAGGCATGGTGCCAGCGCAGAGGCCAAGCACTTTGCAACCTGATAAGGTGAAGAAAGAACTAACTGGGAATGACATGGGCCGGTGAAACCTCAAAGTTCACCCCCAATGACACACTTCCTCCAACAAAGCCACACCTCCTAATTCTCTCCAAATAAATCATCAATTGGGGACTGAACATGAAATATACGAGGCTATGGGGGCAAATTTATTCAAACCACCACAAATACCCTTTTAAAAAAATCTAAATACCAAGAGGAGTGTGTGTGTGTGTGGGGGGGAGATAGATAGATAGATAGATAGATAGATAGATAGATAGATAGATAGATAGATAGATAGAAGATATTGGGTTTACCAAAAACAAACTTGACTCACATTATTGCAAAAGTGCCATTGTCCCATGTAGGATATGACTCTCACCCTGACGCATGGGAAAGAAAGCATCTAAGACTGAGGGGAAAGGATGCAATCTCTGCAACAGAAGTGTCCATGCCCAGAGAAGGCAGGCCAGTGTTGTGCTTTTCTGTCTCTGGCCTCTCCTTTCCTGGTCACCTGACCATGGTCCAACTCTAATGTCTACTTATGGCTGCAAGACTGAAGTAAGAGTTCCCAAGTTAGGAACCATCAAAAAGATCCAGCAAGTCAAGGACTAGGTAAAAAATAAAATAGAGTGTTCAGAACTTTTGGGCTCCCACCAGACTACACCATAAGAAAGGACTCCTGAAAAGTAAAATGCATAGGTTTAATGTAATGTCCCCAAAAGCTCATGTGTTGAAGACTTGATTCCCAACTGATGGACCCAGTTATTGTGAGGTGGTTGACTCATGAGGAGTCTGGGCTAATCAATGTTTGTAATTTTCAGACACTTTGAAAATTACAACATGAAATTGAGTCTGCTTTTCTCGGGTGCTTGTCACGCCCCCAAGAAGCAAATACACAACCCAAAAATGTTAAAAATTCAATCAAGATGATGACTGCTAGTTAACTTCTAAACTGGCAACCAGGAACAGAGATATGAGCAGATCTAAAGAGCTCTGCTTAGACTTTATAGAGGGACCTAATACTGCCATTGTATGTATAGAAGGCTGTTCTAAATTTGTGGTTTGAAGTCAACTAGGTAAGTTACCTGTTTATCAGGAGTGTGGTCCCTGACAAGTTGCCTGTTTGTCACTGGGTAGCCTAACACTCAACCATGCATGAACAGCTCGAATTAGACCCAGTGGGTGTTTTTGTTTTGTTTTTAAGGACATGGGGGATGGGATGAGAACGCTCATAGCAGAGTTACATAGAATTCTGGGAAACGGGTACCTTTAAAGTATATTGTACACATGCATGAAATTCTCAAGAAATGTTTAAAATTTTTATAGAAATTAAATCAGACCCAATTTCATGTTGTAACTTTCAGAAGGTCTGAAATATGATTCAAAATGCTTGTAGGAAGAGCAAAAAGAATTAAAAACAATTTTTAAGAAGACTGTTTGTTAAAGTCATTCCAGCAGAGAACAACAGGACAATGACTAAGATGCTGAGACTTTTGGACAAAGGCAGCAGATAATCTAGCATAAAAAAAATCCCTATGTAAATGTCATAAATTCTTCAGAAAATAGGATTTAGAAAATCTTAAGGGGAAAAAAGACATGAAATAGAGACAAACAGAACTTTTAGTCCTGAAACGCAACAGCATTGGCAAAGGAGGTCTCATAGAACTGACCCATTATGGAGACACAGAAAGAAATCGGGAAAGTTTGAGACAGATCAGTGGGAACAGCATGAACCAAAGAAAAATGGTGTATGCCAAAAATTAAATTAAAACAACCCTGAGGGCTAAAGAGGTGGGCCTGCAGTTAAAGCTGCGTACTGTTCTTGCAGAGGATGCAGGTTCTCTTCTCAGCACCCACAGGGCAGCTCACAACTGTCTACAACTCCAGTTCCAGGAGATCTGAGGACCTCTCCTGGCCTCTATATGCACTACACACACACATGGTTCACAGACATACATGCAGGAAAAACATTCATACGCACACAATACACAAATCTAAAATAAACCAACCAAGCAAACAAAAGAATTCAAGAATAGAGTTTTCTGACTTTGAAATGTTTGCTCCTTTTATTAAAAGCAGAACATTATCTCTAGTAGATATACACAGATATTCTGTCTTGGGCCTATATAATTTAATGCCCAGGAAACATTTAGGGAAGATGCGTGGGGGGGGGGGGGGGAGGGATCATGGTCAGCTTAGAAAATGGGCCATGAATGCAACAGAGGAAGCTACTCAGTGAGCATCAGTTTAGGGCAGCAAATTACTGCCGGCATCCCTAGGACCATCTGCTCATACCAGCAGCTTCTGAGCATAAACTGAGGAAATCTCAGAGGAAAATGTCTGCCCTATCCTGGAAATAAAGCCAAGAATCAATTTAAGTGCCCAACTGGATAGATGACAAGAGTCTTTTCTGAAATAACCCTTTAAACTTTCACTCTGTGAGAGCAGATACCGCCAGGGACCCTTCAGAGGAGAATAAAGCTGCCCATCTGAAGAGTCCCTGTGTTTCCTGCAGGAAGCCAGCACTAGAGGACAGCATCAGATGACCCTGGTCACAGGGACACTGAAGACCCCAGGCTGTTTGTTAGTGAATGTAAAAGATGCTCAATGGAAAACACTCCAAAAACAATCAAAGGAAGAAAAAGAAAATTCCTCTCCTCCCGCTGATTAAAGGTATTTCCTTTCAGAACCTATGGACCTAATTTTACCCAACTGTGGGCAGCAAAAGTAGCTCAGTGGACAATGCACTTGCTTTGCAAGCAGAGAAGTGAAGTTCAGATGCCCAGAACCAACATAAAGGCTGAGCAGGCACCAAGACTTGCGTGTTAGCTCCAAAAGTAAAAACAGGAGATTCCCCAAGGCAAGCTGTCCAGTTAGACTAGCCAGAATTGGTGAGCTCTGGGCTCACCAATTGGTTTCTCTGGTGAGAAACGTTGCCTCACTAAGGTAAGTAAGTGGGAAGAGATAGAAGAAACCAGATTTCAATGTCTGTCTTCCACACATGTGCACACATATACGTGCAGACCCACACAGACTTGGGAACACGTACATGCATGCATACATACCACAAACAGCACATAAAAATTCTGATTATGGAATATTTTATTTTCATTCTTTTATTGATGAATGTCTTAGTTAGGGTTTTACTGCTGTGATGGACACCATAACCAAGGCAACTCTTGTAAGGACAGCGTTTAATTGAGGCTGGCTCAGAGGTTCAGAGGTTCAGTCCATTATCATCAAGGTGGGAACATGGCAGCATCCAGGCAGGCATGGTGCAGGAGGAGCTGAGAGTTCTATATCTTCATCTGAAGACTGCTAGCAGAATACTGGCTTCTAGGCAGCTAGGATGAACGTCTTAAAGCCCACACCCATAGTGACACACCTACTCCACAGGGCCACACCTACTCCAACACGGCCACACCTTCTAATTGTGCCACTCACTAGGCTGAGCATATGCAAACCATGACAGTGAACATATATTTTAGCATATATTGATATCTTAAATAGTTGCTATATGAGGGACTATTTTGACTAAGTCTCCAACATCTTTCTCATCATAAAACATACCAATTTATTTTAGTTTTCTATTGATTCCTACTTATTTGATACTACTATTAATTTATCACAGACCCACTAGTAATAGCCATGTTGTTCATAAGATTAGGTGGCTCTGCCATTATACTCTATGGATAATTTGCTGTAATGAGGTAACTCGATATGCAGCCAAACTATTTCTGGAAGTTTCCCTGCCAAACTATATACCAACGGAAGTGAAGCGTGGGAATCAACATTTTCCTAAGCTCTAGACAGCAAAGGGCATTGTATACCAACATGCTATTCTTCTTTGTATTATTTCTATGTTATCTATTCTATGGTTACCATGTCTCTTTAGAATTCATATGGGTGTATGCATGATGAGTACGTATAAGATATTATATTATCACTTAATGTCATTTTGTTGCACTTCAGCTGTTATATGGCTGATGTTTTCATTTTACTCATATATTTAATATTTTCATCGGGTCATTTTTAACAAAACCTGATGATACAGACAGTGAAATCATTCTCACCCCCACACACACAAAAATAAAAATAAATAAATTTTTTAAAAGAAGGCAGATCCTTCTACTGTAGGCATCTGAAGCTCTTCACTGCGCCATTTTTACAGCACCTTGAAAGTCAGTGAAATGACACAGGGGACAACATCCAACTCGGTGCCAGGTCTCATACCTCTGTCTTCCCTGTCTCCATCTTGTGAACCACATGCAGAAGCTATTCAAGTTGCCTTAAATAGGATGCTATATGCAGTGAAACATCTTACCCAGGCCTGTAAAAACCATTTTTTACATCACATCGGACTTGTATGTAGGTTTCAGAGTAAGACAGAAGGTATGAGGTAGGAAATGACTTCAGTCATAAAATGCATGCATGACAACCAGAAGCCAGCAAAAGAGAACATTCTAGAACTTCAGGAAAGAGAGAATCTCTGAGCTGGTCCACACCCAGTGGCTCTGCCACACTTCCCGGCCAGCATCTTGAGGGCATCGTTGGTGGCATCAGACTGAGTTTCTCTGGCTCTCATTCCTGGCAGGACTGCTCACAGCAGGCACAACCCATCATGCACAAGCTCAGTTCAACACTGGCCAGCTTGCAAAGGGAATTTAGCACTTGGGCTTGCAGTCACTACCTTTTGTGGGGAAAAACCAAGAGGAGAAAAAATGCCAGCTCAGCTTATTACTCATCTCAGTGGACCTGACTTCCCATCAACTCTACCATTCTGAATCAATCCAGTTAATCTAAATGATGGTTCTGGTTGCAATTATAGAGGCTGGGAAAGATTCCATGGCAACCGGACCTGATATTTGATGAACAATTTTTAATTATTACGAATGCCTTTAATGAGAAAGGGCCTGAAATCCAGTGGGGCAATAATATGCATATTAGCTTTCGGACTGAGTCTGCTGAAAGCAGCACACACACACACACACACACACATGCCACAAGCTCAAAGACAGTTATGGCTCATCAGAACTGCAAAGCAAGGTCTGATGGACTCTGTTGTCCTGCCTGCCGCTCCTACATAGCCAGCTTCTCTCAGTATTTCATGGATGTCCTGATAATTATGTTGCCATGGGCATCCCAGAGCCTGGCTATCTGAGCAAAATTGGCCTCTCTGATCAAACTATCAATCTCTTGCTCTCCTAAGCTCACAGCCTGAAAGGGGTGATTGTGATTAGTTTTTTTCTTGGGAGATGAACTCTTCTCTGGCAAAGATGAATTTATTTTGTTCAGATTATCACACTGATGGGTCTTGTCTGCTATGTCGGTGGGTGACCAGAATAATGACAGACTCTCACGGCACTTACAAGCCATACTTAGCTCTGCTTGACGCTCGTAGTGGAAACTGTCTTAAGGTTTCACAAGGTGGGAGTTTGCCTTTACCAAAAGAAAATATAAAAAGTCAAAAGCAAAAGCCCTCTTTTAAGGTATCTAGAGTTTGTAGAGAAGGCTTAGCAATAAGAGTGTTTGCTACTCTTACAGAGGACCAGGGTTCAATACATGTATCAGGCAGCTCACATCACCTAGAACTACAACTCCAGGGAAACTGATGCCCTCTACTGGCCTCTGTGGGCACCGCACTCATGCGCACATACACACACCCACATAATTAAAGATGATAGATTCAAAAAGAAATCTGCTGTAATATTTGGTTTTTAAGTCTATAGGTATGTCTTAATTTTTGTTTTACTGTTTTGATTTTCATTCATTTACATAATGAATTTTAGACATTTCAGTCATCATCCCCTTCCCTTCTTCCTACTTCTACTTCCTCTCTTGCTGGAACTCCTCAATTTGCTATATTATCATTTTAAAACAATACCTCCATCAAATAAAGAAAGTCGCATAATCATCTCAGTCATCAGGATAGAGTATTTTACTCGGAGTAAAAGTTTCCCCTAAATGTCCATTTGAAGCCATACCCTCTTTGCACCCTAGTCCCTGCCAACCAAACCACGGTTCTATTTTTCTGTGATGGCTTTGTCTTTTCCATTTGTTGTTTAATACATTATATAACACATAACTTTCTGAGCACAATGCTTTGGTTTGCCATAATGTGCATGGAGTTCAGGTATGCTGTTTAAATTTAAATTTTAAAAATTATTGTTTAAAATGGTTATATAATATTCTGTTGGATAGATTTGCAGTAGGTTGTTTGGTTATCCACCCACCAAGGAAATGAGTTACCTTCAGTTTGTAAGGTTATCAAACATACTGTTATAGCCATTCATTTGTCCAGTGAAAACTCATAACATTTTTGCACAGTTGCAAGTTTTATTTCTATGTGCTAAAGAAATAAAAGGTGTTGCATAGAATATCTTGCTCAGAGTGAAAGTTTTCTTTTTTTTTACTTTTTATAAAGAAATTTGTATTTCTTTATAAAAAAAAATGTGAACTAATCTTTCATTGTGGCTGTCTCGGCTTGCACTCCCATCAGAAATGACTGGCACTTCCAGGCACTCTGTATCTTGAATACAAAGTTTTCAGTTTGGGTTTACTCCATTTCTTTTGCTAGGTTTCTTTTTGTTTGTTTGCTTGCTTGCTTGCTTGCTTTTGTTTTGTTTTTCCTATTGAACAAGTGTACAGTGGTATTTTATTAGACCTTTAACTTCCAGAAACTCTTAGGGCTTTAAGTGACTGGAGATGGAGTTTCCTTCCATATAGGTATTCTCCATGTTTCTTTGTTACAGTGTCTGTGAGAACGTTTGTCTGACATTTCCCCTGGGGTTTGTGCTTTTGCACGGAGTACAGGGTTTGTTATGCAGTATGTCCTACCTTGGATAGCAGACTCAAGCATTCTTTTCCCTCCTGAATTTTTCATTTTTACTCTGTTAACAACTCATATCACGGATTTCACAGATCAAATATTGTATTTCTTGATGCTAGGACTAAGAACTTTTGTGTATCCAAATATTACTATTTTTTTCCTAAAAGTTCTATACTATTAGGGCATGCATTTAGTCTATGATCCATTTTGACTAGGTTACTGTCTAAGTGTTAGGTATAATTCAATATATATCATTTATACAAAGTTGGTGAGTCATATCTATGTCCTTCAATATCTAGACTAGACATTATCCAGCCTAGATGCCCATGAACAGATGAATGGATAAAGGAAATGTATTGTGTATACACAATGGAATATTATCCAACCATGAGGAAGTTATGTCCTCCTAGAGAAAATGACTGTAGGGATCCCCAGTTAAGAAATACAAACCAGTATAAGGAAAAACAGTACATGTTTCCTCTCATATGTGGAATCTAGATTTTCATAGACAGACAGGCAGACACATGTGCATGAACGAAGGAGGTCTAAAGGGGGGAGGAACAGGAAAGCAGCTGGGAGAATGGAGGGAGAAAAGGAAATATCGCATGCTTTCTCTCGTATGAAATATGATTCAAACAGATTTAGAAGACAGGATATGTCAGGGCAAGAAGAATGCCAACAGGATAGAGGGGGGAAGAGAAGGGAGGAAGTGCAAAGTTCCATGATGTTTATGCGTGGATGTGCCACAAGGAAGCCTGCCATTTTGTATACTCACTAAAAATAACTTTAAACATTACGGTATATTTAGGTTATCTGTTTCTTTGTTGTGCCTTGGTAGTTTGTGTCTTTTATAGAACTGATGCATTTTTAGGTCACTGAATACAGAATCATGGTGAAATCATTAATGATAAAAGGAATGCAGACAAAACATTACCTCAAATGTCTGGTTAATGACCAAGACATTCTCTATCTAGAGGATTTTCCATTTGCATGTTGAAGAATGCACATCTTGCTTTTGTGGTGTGAAATACTCGGCCAATTTCAATTTGGTGAAGTTGTATGGTGTTTGTCAGTTATTGATAGCCCTGGGATTTTTTTCATCCAGTTCTATTAATTACTGGAAGATTTTCAAGGGCTCCGGCTAGCACTGTGGGGAGAGGCTCTTTGTCCTCTTGGGTGTCCATCTCTAATTGATGTTATTGGAGCCATTGTTGAATGTGTGTATGCTTGGGATTGCTATGAACTTCTGATGGATTGGTCCTTTCTCAATAAACCACTTATTTCTTTATTCTTCACTAACAAAGTTCATATTGTATGATTACATTCATATAAAAACTTCATTTATTTATCTATTTATTATTTTAGAAAATCTAAAAGTACAGTGACAGAAAGCCCAGCTATGGGATATTAGCATTAAGGGGAATTCTCAAGGGACTTAAAGACTTTTGCAAGGGTTTGGATCCACTATCTTGACTGTGAGTTAATGTCCCAGATGTATGCAGATGCCAGATCTAACTTAAACCACTTCGGTATTTATTAAATGTGTTGTTTTTCCATCCTACTTCAACAATGGAGTTTTAAAACTCATGCTCCTTTTAACTGACAGTTCAGCCTTGTTAAGACAACCCTAACCCCTAGCAATGGTGTCTAAGCTTTGCTTAGGGCCAGTAGGAAACCAATGAAGATCTAAGGATTGGAGATGGGCAGAGTGGAGACAGAGGAAAAGCAGGAATGCCTGAGTATTGCGTCCTGCTTAGTTTCCTTCGATGCATTTGCTTCCATCTCTTGGTGCAAATGAAGAGAGCAGCAATGAGGAGGCCAAAAGTCTGAGCTGGACCAGACACAGCAGGGGACCTCTGAGAAAGGCTCCTCTATCAGCGCATGCTCCCTGCATCTCTGGACAAGCAACAAAAATCCCAATAAATTTTAAAATTCCCAAAACTGGAAAAGAAACCCAGGAACAAGCTAAGATTCTGTTTTCTACAATGGAGTGTCACTAGGTGATCAACCACACTCTGGGATCCGGGATTGGTCAACACAAAATTAAATCCATTTTTGTGGATTATGTGTGTGTGTGTGTGTGTGTGTGTGAGTGTGCGCGCGCGCACGCGCGCGCGTGTGTGTGTGTGTGTGTGTGTGTTTAAGACAGAAAGATTAAGTACATATAATTGGCTGGGTAGGAAGAATAGGAAGTATCTGGGGGGAGTTGGGAAAGAAGAAAACATGGTCAAATTAAAGTAAAACAAAATTTTAATTAAAATTTTAAAAGGTGGGGAGAAGAAAACCCTTCAGAAGAAGAAAATAGTAAAAATGTTTGATGTTTCAACATACCTTCAGCCATGTCTGCCTCAGCAGTTGCTAAGTCTCCATTTAAAACATCCTTATGGTGTGTTCTATTCTGGTGGTTACACCCTCAGTAAAGACATGGGGAGACGCAAAATATGTTAAAGAAAGCAGTGGGAGGGAGGAAGGGACACATATGTCACGAAAGAAAACTGGGTCTTAGTTCACGGCCACCATTGTCAACTTTTCCCCATTAGGTGGCAAAGAACAAAAATGAACATCACCAAAATATTGATAAAGACTTTCCACATTCAAAACAGAGGAAATGGGAACAATGAGGGTTTCCTCGGCAGCAGTCAACCTTTGATTAAAATGGAACCAGTTCTCGATTTGGAGCAGAGATACTTAGAGCACTTGTTCTCATAAAGGGGCAGAAAGACTGTAGGAGCCAGAGGAGCAGGACATCTGCTGTGAGTTTATGCTGTCTGCCCATGGCAGGAAAGCTGCATCCTTGAGGTCTCAAAAATACAGCCATCTAAACAGTACTTGTACACGGACAGCACCCAGGTGACATGCCAATGTGCAGAGGTGACATCTCATGAATGCCCATCCCACATGAAGAGCTACAGGCAATTAGTGGCTGCTGAGAGAGGAAGGATATGTCTTCACCAGGGATGGGCCGCCTGATAGGCTGTCTATCCAACCTCAACTAGTTCTTCCTAAAGTCATGCACACATGAGTAACATTAAACGGACTCAAGAGTGTGTGTGTCTGTGTGTGTGTCTGTGTGTGTGTGTGTCTGTGTGTGTGTGTGCGTGCGCGTGTGTATGTGTGTATGTGTGTGTGCGTGCGCGTGTGTGTGTATGTGTGTGTGTGTGTGTGTGTGTGTGTGTGTGTGTGTGTGTGTGTGTGTGTGTGTAACAGAATAAGAAGAGGTTGTGAGTTTGAGACAGGCCCTGGGAGGGACTAGATGGAGAAGATGGAAGTGATGCAAATGCAGTAATGCCATTTGAAATTCTCAAAGGACTTCAATAATTGAAATTTTAAAAAGAAAGAAATAGTAAGGGCAATGAGGGAGTTGTGAGTTTGAATCCAGGTCCCAACATCAGCTTATTAACAGTAAGCAACAGAGTTGATTTAATTGATCCTCCATTTTCTCAAAGGAGAAGAATAGCACTTGGTATTATTTTCAGTTAAAACTGAGAAGCAAAACTGGACAACAAAGAACTCACAAAGGAACACAGGAAACACGAGAGGATTCGATCTAACAAAGAAACACAGAAAATACAAGTATAGGCAAGTCAGCAGGAACCATGGCCTCACACAGTGTTGCCACAAAGCCAAGAACTGACAATTCTCAGTATTTTTAAAGCTCCATTTAAAATCTTGAATTGACTCAAGATTAACTTCAATTGGTGTCATGCATATTGTATCCTGCTAGGGTGAGGGCAGCTTGATATACTATCTCAGTGGTCACAATAAGAGAAGGAAAAGGTCATTTCCTAAAATGTGAAAGACAGCAGCTGTGTAGAAGTGGTGCCATAGATGCACCCACCCTCGGCAGCACGGTGTGAAGGCAAGCAGGAAAAATCAGCCTTGCTTTTCCCTTGGACCTCTTTCTATGTGGGTCACTAAAAGAAGGTTCTACCTCTCTCTGAATTCTTCCAGGAAAAGTCTTACAGAGGCACATGCAGCAAATATCTTAGTTGATCCTGGATCCATTCAGATTGGTGATCATTACCAAGACATTAGAACACAGTGTCACCAACATAGCACTTTCATGAATGAAAGATCATTTCAGGTGAGAAGCACAGGAGTCTTTGGATTCAGGAGTTCAGAGGACCTTGCCTTTCTGACTTATAAAAACTACAACAAAACCTACCTTGGTTTGGTTTCAACTTAAACTCCCAAAAGACCAGTGTCTGTTCAGATGTTTGTCTTAGACTCGCGTAAAAAGAAGTATCTAGACTGCTCTCTTCCAAAACGTATTTAGGAAAAAAATTACAGAATATAACCAAAGATGGTCAGATGACAATTCTAATTGTGGATGAATCCTTGGGAACAAGAGAAAACTATTTGGAGCTAATTTGTTGTAGTGATTTTCATGACAACAGCCAAGGGTATACTTTAACCACTATTTTGACTCTGATTCAATTATAAAATAAGACAGGCTTAAAGCCAATCTGCCCTTGATTTCACTAAGGCTCAATCTGTCTCTTTAGATGCCTCAATGGTGTATATACTAGGAGCTAAACCAAGGCGAGCACAGCTTGCCTTCGGGGCTAACCTCTAGAAGAAACATTCTACATTCTGCAGAGAGAGAGAGAGTTGATTTATGGCCAATAAGCTGTTCAAACCCCATGCAGGCAGTTCACACCATTGATCTCAGACCTGCTTTTGACAGTCACTTCCTTTGGAGACTAGATAACTAGAACTGAAGCTATTTCCTCTCCAGGTGTAAGCTTGGAGTCAGCAATATCAGATTTTTCTGGGCAGTAAATATGTAACGGTCAGCAAATAGCATGTGAAACCTATTCTTCTCCATCTAAGATTGTAGCATATTCTGGAGTTTTGAGGAGTAGAGAGGCTAAGGCACAGAGGAGGGGACAAATGGCCACCAAACTTCATTAATTATTCTTTCCACTTTCATCTGGCCTTAGCAGAAATGGGTTGGACTCCTCTCAGTGGAAGAAACAAGGGAAACCTAGTATTTGCTTGCTGTGAATATGTGCCATTTTGCTTCCCAGCCAGCATTTTAGGATGGATTTAAAGAAGCCCCTCCTACTGATGTTATACAGTCAGAAAAATACAAACCACATCCCACCCATGCTATCAACACAAGAAGTATAGCTATGTCGCTTAGATCTCATCTGCACACTGCTCTTACCTGTGACTATGAATTTCTGCGGTGGTATAAGATCACAAGCCCAGCTAGAGATTAATCACATACGCTGCCATATGCACTTGAAAGTCAAATTGACACAACTCAGCAGTGCATGCAGTCTGCAAACAGAGTCCTGCGGTGCTGCTATCAGTCAGGACATCTGCCCAGGAGCTAAGCAGAGGGTCTCTGTGTAGAGATTGTGGTAGTGCTTCATCCTCATTCCTTCCTTTCCAATGCTGCTTCATAGGCCTTCTTGCTGGTTCTCTAAAGTAACAGAGCCAGTGAGATGGCTCAGTGGGTAAAGCAACCTGCTCTAGGTCCTTTTAGAATCTAGGCAGAGGAAACAATGTTCCCTAGGGGTAAAATGAAATGGGTCCTTACCCTAACTGGTAGATGGCCAACTACACATCTTTGTACCATCTGGGCCACACATCCCACAATTTAAAGTATACGTGCAATCTACCATGCATATGCATGAGATGGCAAATGAGGTGTTTATTCATTTGCTTACTTATTTAGTGTGGTGGTTTGAATACGCTTGGCCCAGGGAATGGCACTATCAAGAGGTGTGGCCTTATTGGAGGAAGTGTGTCACTATGGGGATGGGCTTTGAGAGCTTCCTCCTGGCTGCCTGAGGAAGGCAGTCTTCTCCTGTTTGCCTTTAGAACAAGATGTAGAGCTCTCAGCTCCTCCTGCACCATGCCTGCCTGGATGCTGCCATGCTTCCTGCCATGATGATAATGGACTGAACCTCTGAACCTGTAAGCCAGGCCCAATTAAATGTTGTCCTTTCTAAGAGTTGCTTTGGTCATGGTGTCCATTCACAGCAGTAAAACCCTAACTAAGACAGAAGTTGGTACCAGGGACTGGGGTACAGCTGTGATAGGCCTGGCCATCCTTTTGTTTGAAGGATTGTGGATTTTGGGACATTGGAAAGCAGTGGAATGCTTTCAGTGGGCGCTTAATGGGCCATCCTAGTAGGAATATGGAAGACATTGGTGCTGAGGGTCATTTGAACTGTGCAGACCTGGCCTAAGAGGTTTCAGTAGAGAAGAATTTCAGTATGTAGCCTAGAGACTTTTTTTGTGATATTTTGGTGAAGAATGTAGCTGCTTTTTGCCCTTGTCTGAAAAGTCTACCTGAGGCTAAGGTAAAGAGATTTATATTAATTGCCTTGACAAAGGAAGTCTCAAAAAAGCCCAGAAGAGACTTTGTTCTCTGGTTTAGTCTCACAAAGAGCATTTTAATCAATCGTAGCAAGCTTGCAAAGAAAAAGTACAAAATACATGGTTCAAAGAATAAAGGGGCACCAAGAAGTAAAATGGAGCTGAATCTATGTTCAAGGAGACAGGCAGATTAAGAGAGTGATGACCTTGAGGAAGATTCCACCCAACTAAGCTTATTATTTATGTGTTTGCAGTTGAACTGGTAATTGTTTTCATTTGGACTTTTAATCTAGAATCCAGAAATGGAGGGCACACTTGTGATCCAGATCTTGAGGAAGAGTGGTCTTGAAAAGTTTGGCTCAGGCCTGGTGGCACATGCCTTTAATGTCAGGGTACAAAGGCAAGCAAATCTTTGAGTTCAAGACTAAGCTAGGACAGAGTAAATTCTAGGTGAAGAAAAACATAAATCCCAGCATGGCGATACACACCTTTAATCCCAGGAGACAGGCATGCAGATCTCTGAGTTCAATGTCAATCTACAGAGCAAGATCCAGGACATCCAAGCCTAGGCAGTGAAGGAGCTGGGAAACAGAAAGCTAGTGATGATGTAATAGAACAAGGGGGCCATGTTCCAGTTCCTACAAGCAACAGAACTTGGCAGCTTCAGCCATGTGGCTCTGGCTTTAGAGTGAAAACTGGAAGGGACTACTGGAAAAATTGATGCTGGTTAGCTGGAGCTAAGAAACGAGTGGAGATTAAGAAGAGACCAGCATCACTGAGGTGGAATTTGGGAATTGCTTTCTGAGAGCACAAAGAAGCTGTTCCAGAGATAGCCAAGGTTGTATCTTGTACTGCAGCAGCTAGACATAGCAATGTGTAAGGGTCACCCAGGTGGTACTGGTTTTGAAGGTATGAAGGGATCATGGAGAGCAGCTGAGGCTTGGCACTGTGAGAGGCCAGGAGAGGCCATTGGTGAAGGTGCAGTCTCAGTTGTAGTTGACAGCCCAGGGCAGATGGGGTCATGCAAAGAAATTGAGGCTTTACACCATGAAGAGAGCCTATGAGAGGCTATTGGTGGAGCCTAGTTGCAGCAGAAAATCCTGGCGTATTGGAGATGCCAGGACCATGGGGTGATCACCAAGAACAGAGGCGGCAGTGGAGGGGAGCCAACCAGAGCCTAGAGTGCTACAGAGGGCAGAGCTGGAGAAGTGACCCAAGCCCTTTTGAGAATCCCAGAAGATATGTGTGGATCCTAGACATTGAAACAAGAAACTGTAAAGTTAAAGTTGTCTTGGAGACCCCAAGATGTTAGAGATGCCAAGCCCATGGGATACTTGCCAAGGAAAGCTGCTAACAAGAAGTAGAACCAGCCCTGGAGAAAAAAGTTTGTGGCACAAAGATGAAAGGAGCTGGAGATCTGAAGAGAGCTTTGACATCAGACATGAAGATGCTGAGTCTGGAGTTTGCTCAGCTGGTTTTCTGCCTTGCTTTGGTTCGGGATTTACTCACCATCACATTTTAGATTGGTGATGGATATTCTGCATGGTGTTGGAGGTATGTCATCTTCTTTTTTATTTTAATTTCTTGGAGGATTACAGTTAAGAGATTACACGAATCTCAGAAGAGACTTTGAACTTTTGAATTCTAATATTATTGTGACTGTTATAGACTATGGGGTTTTTGAAGTTAGATTAAATATATTTTGCATTATGCTGTGGCTAGGTATGACCCCCATAGACTCATGTGTTTGAAACAGTTTGTGAAGGTCAGGGAGCGGAATATGGTGGTTTGAATATTCTTGGTCCAGGGAATGGCACTATTAGGAGGTGTGGCCTTGTTGGAGGAAATATGTCACTGTGGGGGGGGCTTTAAGACCCTCCTCCTAACTGCCTGGAAGATAGCCTTCTCCTGTTTTCCTTTTGAACAAGATGCAGAACTCTCAGCTCCTCCAGTACCATGTCTGCCTGGATGCTGCCATGCTTCCTGCCATGATGATAATGGACTGAACCTCAGAACCAGTAAGCCAGCCCCAATTAAATGTTGACCTTTCTAAAAGTTGCCTTGGTCATGGGGTCTCTTCACAGCAGTAAAACCCTAAGACATCTAGTATTAATGGAAGAATTTTACTTAAGCCCTAGTAAATCAACTATGCATTAAAAATGATAGAGCATCTAAATTCTTTCATTAGCAAATCAAGTTGAAGCACTAATAACCCTTAACTCTGCATTGAGGATAGAATTCATTTTCAAACACCATGAAAACTGTATAAAATTTGTCACATGTTATTTCTCTTAACAACAAATAGAGACCATAACAGAAAGCTACAACTGGACACAAGGCAGAGATCAATGAATCATGGGGATTCCAGACCCAATAGATCCGTTAACATCATGCCTCCTGCATCTGTGATTCAGGGAACATCTTGGAAAAGGGAGTGGAAGGATTGTTAAGAGCCAGAGTACCAGGAAGTCTGCTGTGAAACAGTCTGTCCTAGAAATGACTGCACAAACAAGACCAGAACCGTGGAAACAACACTGGGTAGGTTGAAGTGGGAAGAAGAAAATGTTACAGGGTCCCCACCACTAAATAAAAAACAAAAAACAAAAAACCTATAAGCAACTAGCGATTGCTGAAAGAATTAAGCTCTCCCAGGGATTGTTTGTCCAACAGAGAGTAGTCAGCCCTGAAACTGTATGCACACAAGCAACAAAAATGGACTCAGCACATTGTGTGTGTCTGTGTCTGTGTCTGTGTGTGTGTGTGTGTGTGTGTGTGTGTGTGTGTGTGTGTGTGTGTGTGTGTGTGTGTACATTCAGGGGCATGCATACATATGAACAATAATAATCAAAGATTGACCTTTGCTGGGACCAATACCAGTTTAAGCTGGCCTTTTTAATCTCTTCTTCCACCAAGATGTGCCTGACCACAGATGACCCACAGCAGGGGAGGTGCTAAATGTTGTCCTACTAGGAAGAGACAGAAGAAAAAGAATTTTGAAGAGAAAGTGCCCTGGGTGACTGAGCTGTCCCTATGCTTGCCTGCCTCACCATCTTATACCCTGATTATTGTTGTTACGTGACAATATAAACTAATCCAGACACCACAGGTATCATATTATCCATGAAATCAGGTGCACACAGCAGCATGCCTCTTTCAGACGGAAGAGGCATGGGGGAATCTGGGCCCACGGAATTCCCGACTCCCCTGAAACTCGCATGAACAGACGGCTTACACACAGTTGCTTTCTCTTGGCACCCGGCCATCCGCTATCAACCTGTACTTTTGATCTCATGGGGAGTCCCTTATGAGTAAGGCAAGTATAATTTATCATACAGACAAACATGGAGCTTAAAAAGTAGGCCAGGACAATAGGCCTAAAATAGGACCATCTGAACTAAATCGTTGTATATTGTCAAACTACCTATAATCCTGGAGCAATCAACTGGGTGTGATCTCTGCAAGCTTTCTAAACCCCATGGAAACATATTAGAAGACATATTGGTTTATCACAGATGGAGAAAGATGTACCGTAAGCATCTAGGTGATAAAGATGTGGGATAGAGCCAAAGAACCTAAAAGCACAACGTTCCCCATAACAAAAGACTGTCCAGCATGATACAAACAATGCTGAGGCTGTGAAGTCTTTTTAATAACTTCTTAGATGGAAAAAATTTAATCCAGGGACATTTTATATGATATGCTAGCATCAGCGAAGTGGTCATCTGCAGATTTGTAGACATGATCAAGGTAGACTGGAGGTGAAAGAGTTTAGAGGAGAGTGTTTCTGCCTGGGGGAAGTCTCAGTGCTGCAATTCATTCTCCAAATGGTTGGAAGGAAAGATTGCATCGCAGAGGGAACAGTATCTATGTGTCTAGGACTCCATGCCCTATCCCTGGAAAGAAGCAAGGTCACAAAACTTGGGACAATGAACCTAAATGTATCACTTGTAAATGAGATGCAGGAACAGATGCAGGGGAGGATTCTAATTTATAGGAGGGAGTCTTCCCATAAGCCCCTTCCCATATCCCTTAGTGAGGTTATAAGAAGTTGGACACAGAGGCAGAGATTTTGAGTATGTGTAGGTTGAAACACAAATATAACAAGGTTTTTCTTCCTAACAGTTATCTGGCTGCTATTAGAGGATGCTCTGATCAAACCTGAGTCCCAGACACAGCACCGTACTAAGATCAGGCTGCCTCCTGCTGACATGGTACATTACATTGGATCCCTTTAATCATGGAAGAATAGGTAATTTGTCCACATTCTATATGAGTCCTCCTGTACTCAAATTTGCTTATTTGCTAACCATAAATGTGTAAGCATCATTGGAAAAATCCTACAACTTAAATACACTGTGCAAAATGATGCATTTAATTTTAAAAGGTAATGAAATGAGTTGTAAAAGTCTGCAGCTGTCCACGGGATTATTTGCCTAGATAGCCCGTCTTTCAGAAATATTGTTTCCTCATAGAATTGGCTAAGTAAACTATTGCAAAGGTTGTGCTAATGCCAACTGAGCAATAATACCTCCTGGCTCCGGAGGAAATGGTGAGATCTTCCAAAAAGTCTGTTAATCAGAGTTCAATAAGAAATGGCAATTTGAAATAATATGTCTAATATAACCTTATCTTCACAGGGTCTTTCAATGCCAAACAAAAGTCTTAATCAGTCATTTGATTCTAGTGTATTGTATTTATGACATATGATAATTGGTTCCATACATTTTTTTCCCTTTGAGACAGGATCTCACTTTGTTATCCTGGCTGGCCTGGAACTCAATATGAAGACTAGGCTGGCCTTGAAATCACAGGGGTCTACCTGTCTCTGCCTCCTGTTGTTGGGATTAAAGGAGTGTGCCCAGCTCCTCAATATTTTAAAAAATAGTTTATACATGCAACCACATTGTATTTCTATTTATTGTTCTCTCAGTACTCAGTATGGTATGAGAGCTACCAGGTAAATATGTATTTAATACATGAGTTATTAATTAAATAAAGTATGCATGTGGATAGATGGTTAAAAACACTGAATACTCTTTCCGGGGATCCAGATTCAATTCCTGACACCCACATGGCAGCTAACAATCATTTGTAACTCCAGTTATAGGGGATCCCTCTTTGGACCTCTGCAGGCACATGTGGTATACAGATGTACCTGCAGACAAAACACCTATACACATAAAATGAAATTAAAATTTAAAATAAGCAAGTAAAGCCACATCAGATAATCTCATAGTTCCAGTGTCTTCATGGGAGATTTACATCTATGTTTAATCTTATTACTCAAATCAGACATGATTCAACGAGATGGGTATTATTATGCAAGCATGCCATCATCAGCCCTCATTGACATTGCTCTCCATTTTTAGAGAAATAAAGGAAAGGCAGAAATGCATTGCAAGTTTTACCACATCACCCTCTTCTGTCATTTGCCTGAGGACAAAAGTTTAAATTTGAGCTGGAAGTATAGCTTCGTCATAGAAAATTTGTCCTAGCAAGTGTGAGGTCCTAGGTTCAATTCCCAGCAAAGCAAAAATGTATTTTATTATAATATATTCAAAATGTCATTGATTATACAACTTGTGGTTGTAAAGCAGATTATTTTATTTGGAGTCATGTTTCTGTATGGCATACCTACCTGTCCGCCCATCATCAACCAGCTACCGTCTGTCTCTTTTTCTTAAGAAGCACATAGCTTAGGGTGAGTAGGCAGGAACCACACAAATCCTTAGCAAGTACAATCTGTGGCAATTAAGGCAATTCCTTCCTCACAGTCTCTCTGCCTGCAGCAGGTTCCTCGGATCCTACTGTTCGACATAGCTGACAAGTCAAAACAGAAGTGGATTCAACTTATTCTTTAATGGAGTTTTAAAGTTTAGAAAATGGCAAAATGTGAGAAGCAGAGGAAACCATGTGTTATTGATAAAGGAATTGAAAAAGCCTTCCCAAGGTCAGGCTTAGGGAACCGCCAGAGCCTTCCTCCGGCCCATGCACAAATGGGAGCAATGCACACAGAGAGCACCCAGAGCACAGTTACAGATTGAGTCACTACAGAGACCAACTGAGATGAAATGATCCTTCCTCCTATGCTACACATAACAAATGCACTGAGGTTCTGGGTTCTAATCCCAGCTTTTCTATATGTGTGCTTGTGTGTCTGTCCTTCTTCATTCCTTCATCAGCCTAGTCAGGTTTCCTGGAACAAGTCATGTTGGATGCATCAGTGGGACTTGAACATTTCTCTGCTCATCCATTGCTTTCAGTGAGATTCTTTGAATATGTAATTGTGCTAGAATCATCTTAATGGATATCTTTAAAAGAAGAGTCGTTCTCAATAATTATAGTGGAAGAAGGAAGGAAAGAGGGAAGGAGAAAGGGAAGGAGGGGAGGAAAGATGAGCCTAAAGGAGTCAAGAAAGCCACGTGTCACTACACAGCCATTTGGTGAATTGGTTCCCTTCTGATTAATAAGGATTAATCACTAAACCATTCCAAAGCATGGTGTCTTTAATGCACAGCCTTTATTACAGTTACATGTAAACTGTGTAGGGTGAGTTCATTAGGGCGATTCTTATGGTCTTGGTTGCATTCAATTCTACATCTACAAACCACTGTCTAGATGCCCCAAGAGTAGGATGCCCTGGGATGTCCTAACCGGCTATACCAGACTTGTTCACACTAAAACTAGGAAGGGTTCACAAACATACAAGGCTTCTTGAAGCCCAGGCCCACAACTCTCACAACTTTGTTTTGCAACTTTCCACTATTCAAAACAAGTCATATGATCTGCTCAGAAGAGGAGAAATAAGTTTCACCTCTTTGGGGAGGCTACACAGCCATATCACACAGGTCACGGATGCTGGCAGGGAAAGAGAGCTGTGGTCATTTGTAAGAAGTACTGCCCCAACATGAGCAATAAAGGGAGCTAATTAATAGATCGTGTTGTCAAACAATGATTATGATGGCTTTAATTGTCTACTTAATACAACCTAGTACCACCTGAGAAGAGAGTCTTGATGAGTTATCTACACTAGGTTGGTCATTGGGCATGTCTGTGGGAGGTTATCTTAAGTTAATTGATGTGGCAAGACCAAGCTTACTATGGGTAGCAACATTCCCTATACAGGAAGTCCTGAACTGTGTAAGAATGCAAAAACTGAACTATGTGCAATGAAGCAAGTAATTATCTATGTATTCATTTTGTTCTCCTCTTGACTTTGGATGTTATGCAACAGAATATTTTAAGTTCTTGCTGCCTCAACTTCCCTGCTATGTTGGACCGAGGCTGGGGACTGTAAGGTAAGAGGGACCCTTTCTATCCTGGGTTGCTTTTTGTCAGGGTATTTTTTTCATGGTAACATAAATGAAGGGAGAAGAATGACTAACAACAAACAGAGTTTCTTGACTTAATTACAGGACAGAACCTAAAGACAAACATGGCAAGGCTTAAAATGGAGTAAAGGTGACTAGTTCCCTAATTAAGCTAAGTAAGCAAAAATTCCCATCCAATCTCTGGATCAATATGAAATTCAAGATGTCATCCAACCTGTCAAATGAGTGAGGACATAACCAACCAGACAAGATGATTCGATGTTGTAAATGTGGGTAAAATGCAAAATATGATAGTGGAGGGGAGACAAGAGGCTACATTACAGTGACAGGAGACTGGAGAGCAGGTAACAAACAGGGTGGCAGACAGGGATTAGAGGAGATAATGGGGGTGGGGAGGAGAAAATACTAAACTACACTGATCGAGGATGCTGAGATGACATCTAATACCCTGTATGCTAATTGATACATAAAAGAATCACAAATTATCCCAACACAGCTATGGCCGTATTTGTGAATCAATGGTGTGAGCTCTGATTCTAGATCCAAAGTAAGGTATGCTTCTCAGGTTGCAGGCTCAATAAGGTGAGCAAGTCAGGATAACTTAACAAGGAGCGTCTCAAACCCATCGTCATTTACTTCAAAGAGTGCTATTTGTAAAACCAGTTTCTCTGCTGTAGCTATCCATTCATTCCACAAATGGCTATTGAACATGGTCTACACACAGGCATTGTCTGCTATTCAAAAGACAAGGAGCCTGTCATGATGGAGTTTTACTTGCAATTCATGAACACAAGCAAATAAAATAAGTCAATGCCTGGCAGGAAACATGTAAAGGTATCAAATTGATAATAATGCGATAGGCTCAATGAGAATAAATGGGAAGGCCAGATAAAGAAGCATTTATGTGAGATATTATGCTATGCAAAACAGAACAGGCTATAATAAGTTAATACGTAAACACTCATATCGCAGAAAATTCAGTGAAATTTTGTACTAATTCATGTCATGAGAAAGAAGCATTTGAGAGTAAAATCTTTATCATTTCAGGCAGGGCCACAGAGCAGAACTCACACAAGTTACATGACTTCCTCCTCTTCACAGCTACCAGCCAACACTACCCTGCAGTTCTTTTCTACGGGTCTCTCCCAGGTTTTGACCCAGAGATATAGAAGTTCTCTACTAAAGCGTCACTCTAGCATGTACTTTGCATTCAGCCACACAGAGAAAACTACCAAAATGTAGCTCATTAGAAACTGTCAGGGAGCCTTTAAAGTCGAATGACTGAGAATATGAGAGTCCATGGGTTCTGGCTCACATGCCAAGATAAAGGGAGACACATCTGGGTGTGACAGGGAATGGTCCCAAGTCACCTGCAGGTGATTTCATGCATACTTCCAATATTCTAATGAGAATTTATCATATAATCTACTTAGATACGCAGGACTGAGCAGAGACACAAAAGCTTCTGACCTTGACATATCCTGCCAGGCTGTAGGGAATTCAAGTTGACATCTAAATGAGAAACAGAAGGAAGAATATTCTCGATAAAAATAAAAATGTTTCATATGCACAACGGTGGAGAATATTAATCACAACCCAGTTGATAAGGAAGGGAATGGCACTAAAGAAGGTTCCAGAGCTCACAATGAGAGTGAGTAAAAGGTATAGCTGGGTCCTCAGGTAGTATTATGTCCATTTTTCTGAGGGTCCGCCATACTGATTTCCAGAGTGGTTGTACCAACTTGCAATCCCACCAACAATGGAGGAGTGTTCCTCTTTCTCCACATCCTCGCCAGCATC
>CM052706.1:10351991-10382301 GCA_028551405.1 Uromys caudimaculatus | reverse complement strand
GAGGAGGAGGAGGAGGAGGAGGAGGAGGAGGAGGAGGAGGAGGAGGAGGAGGAGGAGGAGGAGGAAGAGGAAGAGGAAGAGGAAGAAGAAAGTCTCCAAGCAAGATGAACCCTGAGGCTGAGAGGCAGGAAGAAACCTACATAGAATTTAATCAGGAGGCTGGGGAGGGCAAGCCATCTTGCTCAGTCACCTTGGAATGAAAAATTAAAAGCACAGTGAGAGTTCATTCCTACTGTACTAGGGAAGTTACAGTTTATTTTATCAGACAAAGGTCTGAAAACACCAAGTGTTAGTGAGACAGTGAATCAAGTAGAGTACCTCTAAATTGATGGACAGGGGATGTTTGCTAAAGATGAAACCCTCCCAGGGGCTACAACCGAGCAAATATACTCCTCAGTTGACATACAAGAAGGCTGGGTCCAGATCCACCCTGAGCAAGCATGTGTGTCCATAATGGGTCTGTTTATATTTAACCACTTGAGACAGCCAACAATACAGTTCATAAAATGTGGCACATTCCTGTAAGACGTGATAATGCAGTGTTACCTGCTACCATTACTGAAGGAAATAAAGTAAGACAGACAAACTGTCCCACATTCAGAAACAGTTTAGATTAATTAATGGTGAAAGGACTTGGGAAATGGCTTGCTTTAATTAAAGTCTATGAGCGATATGTTTATACACTTTAACAATACAGAGTGTCAGCGTGCATAAGACCTGCACAAGACAAAAAATCCCAGGTTGGAGGGGGAAAGTGGGCATGAAATCCCACTCCAGACAAAGACTTATTTGCAACTGATACCTGCTGGGAAAAGAACTGGGTATATGTCACCGATGCCCCAGGGCAGGCCCCAAGCTCAGTACTCTATCAAGTTAAACAGACCCCATGCTATTTTTTAATAGAAAGAAAGAATGCAAATTTGAACAGATAGGAAAGTAGGAAAGATCTGGGAGCAGTTTAGGGAGGGGACAGGATAGGATTAACAAGTATTGCATGAAATTCTCAAAGAAAAATTAAAAACATTATTTTTAAAAGGTGAGTCTTTGGTTTTGGATTTGGTTTTACTTTGAGACAGGGTCTCAGTATGTAACTCTTGCTGGTCTGGAACTAGATACATAGACCAGGCTGGTCTCACACTCACAGAGACCCCTCTGCCACTGCTTCCCAGATTCTGGGATTAAAGATCGTATGCCACCACACCCAACTGTTATTATTTTTATTTTTGAAATGTTATATCTGTATATGGATGTTTGTAGGTGATGCTGGTGCCTGTGGAGACTGCAGTTACAAGTGGTTGTAACTCTGTCTCTAGCTCCGTAACATCACAACATCGGGGCAGATAAGATGGCTGAGCTTACAAATCACTTGTCACCAAGATTAAGAATCTGAGTTCAATCCTGCAGAACCCATATGGTGGGAAAAGAGAAAAGACTCCAGAAAGTTTCCTTCTGACCCCCACACCTGGCCTGATGTATGCCCACCCACCCATCCACCTTCCCCCTGCCTGATGTATGCCCACCCACCCATCCACCTTCCCCCTGCCTGATGTATGCCCACCCACCCATCCACCTTCCCCCTGCCACACACCCAAACTAAATATGCATAACTTAAAATTTTCATTGGTTTTGTAAAAAAGTCTTTAATGCTACTTTCAGTTAGATATGAAAATGAGATGCCCTGGCAAAAACAGACTGATGGGATGGTCCTCATCCTGCTACTACTGTTTAGAAAGTTTCTCCTTATAATTTGTGGAATTTTCTGTAAGTCAGTGATACTATAAAAACGTGAAGCTGGGAAAATAGAGAGCTAAAGAGGGAAGGGAGCTGCTGAGTCCCGAAGAATCCCTTTTTCTGAAGAAAGAGGAAAAAGAAATGCACGCGGGCTGTAAGTAGGGAGGCCTGTCCACTAGGGACATTTTGGTACTAAATTTGACGTAAAAACAGCCAAAGGCTGTCAGCTCATTTTTATCACGCGCAGGCAGGCGATTTGTGCATAGGAAGACGGAGCGCTTAAATAATCCTTACATTTCCTTGTACAAATGCGGCACCTGCGCTCTAACACCCAGGGTGACGACAGCCCTCACTCTCATCGCTGTGGCTGGTTCATGGTCAGCGTTCTAAAATTAGAGGCGAAAAATGCACTGAGGTTGGTGTTTATTGAATTTCCCCCACTTTATTTTAAACTACTGCGTTACAGGGGTATTGAGCGCTTCTTAATTTTCCTTGCCAATGCCTCCAGCCAAAAGGCCCTAGGGACTTCTCTACTGTCTGTGAAGAGCCAGCACTGACTCAGTCAGAGGGTCAAGGGTCAAACACCTATCTTTAAAGTTTAGTATGAGATCTTTAGCAATTTTTACCTCTAATAGGAAAGATGTAAGCCATGAGATATGCCTTTTGCATGTGTGATTTTTCTGCTACTCCGGATTAGTATTGATCAAACACTATTTGATCAATCAAATCAAACCAAATCTGATTCTCATAGCTCGAATCAGCATTTCCAACCTAAACATTACCTTCCCTCAGGGTTCCACTTAGATAATGTCCTGTCATGTTTGGTGACAATTCAGAGAATGGACTGACAGGGACATCCACACCCAGATCCAATATTAATTCATCAGCAACCCAACTGTTAAGAGAAGACACTGCTCGCCTTGGTATGCTTTAGCCCACCTAGATTTCTACAACTAAATCCACACCTCATCAGCTGTTATAAAGAATAGTGGAAATTTTCAGAATGACCCACATGTCCTCATCTGTCTAATCAGGCTCGACATGGTTTCTTCTAGACTCTTGGCCTGAGAGCACCCCTTGCTCAGATCCCTTCTTTTAATTCAGGACATGTACCTTCTTTCAGTCTGTAGCCAGCTGGTCAACATGGGAGTGTCTTCCTCAATGGTATTCATTCCCTTGAAATACAATTATTAGGGAAGATGGAATTCCCATCTGTGGGAAAGAAGAGACCCAACCTTCTCTCCTGACTAATAACAGTCACAGCCGGCCCACACCTTATCTCCTCCCCTTCCTGTCTCCTGACTCTTCCCCATGGACTCAACCAGGGGCGTTAGGTTCCCTGCCATCTGTTTTTGTAGAGTTTAGAGTTGCCTCTCTTCCCTAATGAAGCTGTCTTAACTATATCTCCTTGCCTGTTTGACTCCGTTTGGCAGGTTTCTTTTGACAGGACTAAGCACACAGAACCCTTTTACGTGTTCTAACGAAACATGAAGATACAATTTTCTCTGCAAAGAGTTTTTCCCACCTCAGTTTTCAGTCTCTATGTTCTGACTTGTATGCGTATCCTAGTATTTTTCAACTTTGAGAACTTTATCTCCAATATGAAGACCTTTCTTGACTCAGCGATGGTTATTTGCCTTTGGTTGTAAAGGAGCTGTAAAGGATCCCCATGGGACTTCGGTGTGCTGGCTCCACCCCTATTGGCAGCCTTGTGCTGGCTCCGCCCCTATTGGCAGCCTGGGACCATGCTCCCAGGCTCCCCGTGGCTAATTTATACTTTATGCTTTTCTTGTACCGTGAGATCATTCACCTCATCTAGATGCTCCCAAGGTCTGAGCTTGGTCACCATGTGCCCAGCCACACTCACTGTCACCTGAACTGTATTTGATTTATATGTCTCTGGGTCCTGGATGGCTTGGAGCCAAAGTGCTATTTGCTGCAGCGAATGTTTGTTGTAGAAAAACTGTTTTTCATCTGAGACATGGTGCCCAAGAATCATTAAAACAAGCATTTATTTATTTTAGCACACAGGGCCATATTCAATTAAGAGTCCTCATATAAATGCCATCAATTTAGAAGTAAAGTTGTTTACCAAAACCCCGGTAGGAAAAAAAATAGAAACAATCATTATATTAAAAAGAAATACAACTTTCCCTTTAAAAAATACAAATTAATTATCAGAAGGAATATAAATAAAAACTAAACCAAAATATCCTCTAATTATAAAACTGGCAAAGATTCAAATGATTCGTAAATCGAACTGGCTGTGTTGGTGGGAAGATGGAGAAACAGGCATATTTGTACACTGAGGGTAGCAGCCAAGAACTGGAGTAATTACAATGGAAGGAAAATTTCTGTGTTCTTGGAGTGTGTGTGTTCCAGTGTGTGTACAAGTGTGTGTGTGTGTGTGTGTGTGTGTGTGTGTGTGTGAGCACTCGCAAAAATTTTACCTTGAAATTATATCTCCACAACAAAAAAATACCACATGTAAGATTATCCACGGCAATTATGAAATATTGGAAACAAACTATGTCGTTCGTATGATGGCTTGGGGAAAAAAATCATGCTGGAATGGAATACTAGGCAGTCATGAAGAAGAGTAAATAGCTTGAGTATGGTGACACATTCCTGAAATTCAGGCATTTAGGAAGCAAAAGGAAGAGGATTGTACATTTGAGGCCAGCCTGAACAAAAGAAATGTCTAAAAGAAAAACAACAAACAAAAACAAACAGACAAAACAAAAACCAAAACACAAAAACCCAAACTAAAAAGAACTTTTATAAACTTATACAGATTTGTATTTGTAGTATTTTGGGGATGGGGGTCTTAAAGATTTATTTATTTTTTATTTTATGTCTATGAGAATTTTTGCTTGCATGTATGTAAGTATCCCATGTGTAAGCCTGGTACCCCAGGAGGCCAGAAGAGGATGCTGGATTCTCCTGGAACCGCTATGAGCTTTTGTGTGGGTGCTGGGAATTGAACCTGGATCCTTCACAAAAGCACCAAGGTCTCTTAATCACTGAGCTATCTCTCCAGCCCAGTCAGTGGTAGATTATTAGGTCAAGATTAAAGTGTGAAAGAGTACAAATGACAGTAGAGAAAAAATACAGATATTCAGAAGTGTATTACTAATTATATATTTATTTGGTTATTATATGCATTATTTATTTATTACCTTAAATTGATCAAAAATACAAAAATATGTATATAGAGCGTTCTTGCTACGCCACCATGAACTCCTGAGTTCAATCCTCAGCACCTACAGAAAAACCAGGCACAGTGGTAATTACCTGTCATCCCATCTCTAGAGAATAGGAACAGGAGGATGTTTGGAATTTCTGGCCAGAGCTGAGTTACCATAGCCTAAGTTCAGTGAGACCCTCTGATGCACAAAGTAAGGTGGGAAGTGATTGAGGAAGACTCTGCACACCTGACCTCTCTCCTCCACACGCACGTGCACACAGGTGCAAAGCACACGTGGGGAACACCAGAATGAATGGAACTCTCATATGAATGTTTTCCATAAAACCTTTTTAGTTTATTTTATTTTATTGTGTTTTAACAATAAAAGAAAAAAGATTTAGCTTTGGTATTTCAAAGAACAAATTTTCAATTCCAAGTAATAAACATGGCTGTGGGCTACCTGTATTCAACGTACAGCCTTTGACTCACTCCATCCCTTCTTCTTCCTGTCCCTTCTTCCCACCTTGCTCCCACCCTGACAAGAAGAAAGGGGAGCATACTGTGGCTGCAGAAGTCAAACAATGCATAGAAACAGTGGGGGCTGAGGTTGGCCCTTCCTGCCCATCAGCCCTCCCAACTCCCTCCCCACTCCTAGTGATGAGGACTTCGGAGACATCCACACACCCTCAAGGACCAGCCTATAGAACCAGACACCGACCCACTTACCCACTTTAATATTCTCTGAATTCTGACTTCTGCCCCTCTCTCAAGGAGCAAAGAAAGCTGCAAACAGAGTCATACCCCTGCGGTAAGATGCTGAATTCATAAATTCTTGATTCGAAACATCACTGAATATTTTAGGATCTGATGTGCTTTAGGTTCGGGCGAGGCTCTCGTAAAGTAATTTAGAGCTCTATGAAATTCCAATTATCTCAGGGGAGCATTGATCCCTGTGAGGTAAGTGAGCAGAATAACTATCTAATTATTTTAACCTAATCGCTGTGCCCCTTCTCATCCCACAACACGCTTGTCATTTCTTATCGTTCTTTTCTCTCCTTGCCCCCACTGGCAGTTTTTAAAAGTTGATCCTTCTGTGATCAACAGAGATGAAACAGGCTTAGAGATGAAGGATTACACAAGTCCCCACACTTCCTGGGGATTACAAGCAGAATTAGCATGGCTGTCTAATAGGAAGCCACAGCTTGGGGGTAGAAAATGACAGGGTTATTTATTCTTCCCAATCCTGGGCATTGCTAAGTTGTTATTAATCACTGGGAATTCAGAGCTGAGACAAGGGACTTCGTTTAGAGCCAGTGAACTAATAGGTTTTGAGTCTCTTTTACAATGTTCTTTAAACAGTGTCTCAACATTGGGGGAAATGAAACATAGGTCTAAAGGCTATACAACTTAAAATTGTGAAAACAATGCTTTTGCTCACCTCTGTCACCATATCTGGAAGTAAATATCTTTTAACAATTCTCCTGTTCCTTCGTTTGGCTGTTCTCACTAGATTTTTAATGATTTTCTTTCTCAAGTTATCAAATTCTAAAGATTTGTTCCCATTTTATGTGGATGTTTCAGCTGCATGCATGTCTATGTGCCACATGTATGCCTGGGGTCAGCGAGGCCAGAAGAAAAAGGTGTGGTGGGTCCTCTGACACTAGAGTGGCTGCCGTTGGGGTGCTGGGAACCAGACCTGGGTCCTGGGGAAGAGTAACCAGTGTTCCCAATCACCAAACCATCTCTCTGGTCCTGAATTATCAGATTTAGACAGTGCAAATCCTCTCTATAAAAGAAAAAGACGGAGAAATGGCTACCTGATTGAGCATCCTGTACTGCTGCCTGGTATCAGCCCTGTCAGTTATACTAGAATTCAATTCCTTCTGGGTCATTAGCTTGTCAACTCTAAAAGACATCCATCAGGGTGTGTGTGAGGCTTTACTGCTCTAACAAATACATCAAGAAGTGATTCCGACTGTTCTCCCCACAAGGAAATCATAGATGGTTGAGGTGCTCGATAGGCTAATTAGATTATTATACATCATATGCTCGTGTCAGAGCACCTTTAACTATGGACAACTGTGATAAATCAGCTCAAACTAAAAAACGTCAGGTTATAATGATAGCTCAGTAGATAAAGCTTTTGTTCTACGAGCGTGAGGACCTGAGTTCAGATCACCGCATTTTAAAAAGACCTGGGCACAGTGGTCTGTCAATCAAGCAATATGGTGCAGAGCCTCTGGATCCCTGCAGTTGATTTGTCTAGATGGATCACGGTGCTTCAAGGTCAGTGAGAAACCTCATCTCCGAAAGTAAAGGTGGACAGTCAGAGAAGAAAATCATTTGCTATCTCTGGCCTTCCCATGAATATGTACATGCTCGCATGCACAGACACACACACCTACACCAACAAGTACAAACACGATAAAACACACACACACACACACACACCAAACAATGTAATAATTTAAAATTTGGAAGAATGGATAATAGTTTCATACTTGCTTCTAAATCTTTCAGCCCTTTACTCAGTAACATGTGCAGGTGTTTTATTTAGATCTTATTTCGTCAAGGCTTATAACATTGCATTTATTCTCCAAATACCAATAATAATGTTTGTGATATTTTATATGATTGAATTTCAAGACTGATATTGCCTCACAGGGTACTTACATGAGCACGACCACGTGACTGTAATTCTTGTTGGGTCAAGTGCTTGATCTTATAAGAAGAATTTTTGTTGGCTGGCTCACTTATTTTTCTTTTTCGAGAGGAAGTCTCAGGTAGCTCAGTCTATGTTCAAACTCACAATGTAGCCAAGGATGACCTTGAACTCCAGTCCTTCTGTCTCTACTTCCCCAGTACTAAGATCAGAAGTGTATAGTATTCTATCATATGCAGTGCTAGGGAAGGATTTTAATTGCATGTCACTAAATCCTTTTGTCTTCATTTCACCAACATTCAAAGATCCTGGTTTTTTATTTAACCCATTGACCTTTTTAAGGACTACACAGTGTAGCTGCTTCTTGTACCATAATTTATCTTCTTCGATATTATTTTTCCTGGAATACTTTTTAAGGAGTTCCTTTAAAATATGACCCCCAAGAAACCCAGTCTTAATATAGGAGAACGATTCACAAGATGACATAGACTAGAACAAGTAGTGCACAAACTCAGAGCTGCATAGAATGAGGTCCAATGGGGCCATAATGGGGGTGGTTGTCTTCTGCCTGTGAGGCAGCTGATCTCCATTTCTGGGGTGGGGGTGGGGGGGTTGATAATGGCTAAGGACAAAAGGGTCTCCATCCAAGCCTGAGTGCTATCAGGGTTGTGAGGCACACTGTCAGTGAAGACCCAAGATAGTTGCTCTCAGGTCAAGCTGGATCCCCAAGAGTGAATTTATCCCGCTGTGATGGTTCATGGGACCCTGCAGGGATTATAAGTGTTTTATATAATATTTGTTTAGTGGTTTGGCTGGGTATTTGTCTCCAAGTTCAAAAATAAAAAGTAAATGGAAATTGCGGCAGGGCTAACCCCAAGCCACAATGGGAGTGATGTATATCTGTAGTTAAACGCCTCAGCCTCCTGTCCTTCAGAGGAACAATTTAGCATAATGCACTGTGGTTCCTGGGAGGTTCACAGCAGGACAGAGTCACAGTCACTGAAAATGGTAACCTTCAAATACTGTATACTTTATTGGTTGTCTGCACTGCCCGGCTCTGCCTGTTCTTCCAGCCTGCTCCCTATGAACAATGTGGCCCCCACATTGTCTCCCTAAGTTTGGCTCTGCTAATCACAAGGACAGGGTCACTAGCATTCCTAAAGACCTGGGCTATCTCTGGAACTCTATTAATCATCTCCTCTCACAACCCATTCCCTTGTGTCGAGAACTGAGTTAAGCTCCTAGATGTTGTGGGAACTATGTCCTAAGAGAACGTAGACAGAGATTATGGATGAGACCATCAGTTTACTCTGGAGGCGGGCCACTTTGGTACTTTAGAGGACTGTTGTACTTTCTCATTCATGTGGTATATTTGCCCTCACAAGTCTCTCTGTCTTTACCCTCTTCTTCCCGTTTCCAAGGCTGTCTTTCTCCCATCATCTCCAAAGCACTTCCTTTGATGTACAAGGGAATTTCCTACACTATGCAAGGCTCCTCACACGGTCAGAAAGACATTTTTCATAATGGGACTTCTCCCATAGTTTGCGAGGCTTTATCCACATTTGACAAGGCTTCTGCCACAGCTCCACAGCTTTCCACACAGGCTCCAAGCCTTCTCCCACAGGTTCCCAGGCTTTTCCCACTGTCTTCAAGCCTGTTGTTGTTGTTGTTGTTGTTGTTGTTGTTGTTGTTGTTGCTGTTGTTGTTGTACAATTCCCAAGCTATCCCAGAGGACACAAGGCTTCTGCCACAGGTTCCAAGGCTTCTCCAATGGGCTTCAAGCCTTTATGCACAGGCCCCAGTGTTTCACCCACAGGCTCGAAGAGCCATGGATTGTCTGTCCACTTTCTTCCTGGAGATAGAACCCAAAGCATTGTGGTACTAGGAAGATATGATACTACCGGGCTACATCCACAGTCTTCCCTTTATTTTGAGACAGGGTCTCACCAAGTGGCACAAACTAGTCTTAGACTCACACTCCAATCCTTGAACTAGTTATTTCCCAGTTCAGCCTCCCAGGTAGCTGGGATCAAAGATCACCATGAGGCCCAGCTATCATCTTTAGTTTTTGTAGCAAACATTCTCCCTGCTGCTTAGCGTCTACTCCCTAGGCGTGCTTACTCATCGTGAAGCAGAACTGTGAGATCTTTGCTCCTGTATCTGAGAAGATCACTCATTGTCACCATGGCTGCCTTGTGTATTTCCACTTTGTTGAAGGTTGACTGCTGCTATGCGTTTATGACAGTGCTTCTCAACCTTCTTTACGCTGTGACCCTTTAACACAGGTCCTCATGCTGTGGTGACCCCAGCCATAAAACCATTGTGGCTACTTCATAACTGTAATGTTGCTACTGTCGTGAATAATTATGTAAATGTCTGTGTCTCCCAATGGTCTTAGGTGACCCTGTGAAAGGGCCATTTGACCCCCCAAGGGGTAGCAACCCACAGGTTGAGAAGCATTGTGGTAAGGTATCACTCTTATTTTCTACAGTTGTAGTGCGTACACGGTTCCTCTTAGATCACGTAACAGGTGAGCATGCAAACGGTGGAAGCATCGGCCTTAACAACTTCTAAGATGAGCAGAGTAACACAAAGACTTCTAATAGCTGTGGTCTGTGACTGTTGCTGGACTGTTCCTTTCCCCTTGTCATTCATAATTTTTAAATTTCATTTATTTGTGTGTGTGTGTGTGTGTGTGTGTGTGTGTGTGTGTGTGTGTGTGTATGTGTGTGTGTGTGTGTGTGTTTGCATGTTCATGCTTTTCAGGTGCACAAATACCATGACATGTGTCTTGAGGTCAGAGGACAACTTTTGGGAACTGGCTCTCTCCCTCTACCATAGGTTCTGGGTATCAAACTTAAGTCATAGGCTTGTGCAATAAGTGCCTTGACCTGCTCACCCATACTGCTGGCCTTGTCTTTTACTTTAAATAAAACATTTTTAAGGAGGGACACCAGATATAGTCAATCTTATTTGATTGTAACCACTGTAATCGTTACTGTTAGAGAGTGTAAATTGTGTCCTTGTAATCCTAGAGCTGAGGACATATATTCAGGTGGATCACTAGGGCTCACTAGGTGTCCAACTTGGTCTACTTGGAGAGTCCAGGCCAATCAGAGACCCTGTCTCAATAAAGGAACAACACTTGCAGTTGTCCTCTGGACACACACAGACACACACAGACACACACACACACACACACACACAGTTTGGCTATTCAGAATTCTGTTAGGAACACGGGTGTTTCTGAACCATCATAGAATACCGTTCAGTGTGCATTAGTGCAGTGCCTGATAAGCCTATTCCAGGCACCTCCCACTGCTTTGGTCCTGTGTTTGCCTCAAACAGGAGCTATGGTAGGCTGGCATCTCCAACCTCTGCTCCACTTATTTTTAGCTTTTGACATCCATTCATGGGGAATCTTCTTTCCTGTGTTCACCAGAGAGATCCTAAGAAGAAGAATATTCCCCAGTGAGTCTAATTGGCTCGCGTCTCCTGTGTACCAGGAACGGACAGGGCCATAGGTCACTCTAAGCCACACTCACAAACTCCTCAGTGGCGTGACTCTCAGCTCCTTCTGCCTCTCAGGCAGGGATTTCATCTAGGGGAGGAAGCTGCCAGTATCTTTAAGAGGACAGAAGAGTACTGAGTGTCTGGCTATGACAATAACAATAGCCTATGACAACCAAGCTAAGAGCTTCTGTTGTTCCTTCCCTAAACTGCTGTTCGGATCATCAAAATAGGGTCTTCCCCAAACTGATTTAATTCTCAGAGGGATAAAAGACATTTAAAGGGCAAGCCAGCTTCATAAAGTGACATTAAGGTTTGAAACAGTGTTTTGATTCTAGAGGGTGTTTGCAAATGTCAAAGTAACATATTGATCACAGTCCTCGCAGTTTGTATCCATACTTCTTAGCTTCTTGGGCTTAACTCGCATTGTGGACTCATGCTTGCAGCAAGAGGTATCTATTTCAGCTCTCTTATTTTGCTTAAACTTTCCTGATCCACTAGACATATCCACCTGTGGATGAAAGATGCAATCAAATCTGTGATCTTCTTAGGTTTTGTGCTACTTAACTTCTCATATAAATTATATGAAGTTGTAGAAATGGTTACAGGCCTTGGCATATAGACTCTTGTGATGTCCAACCAGCCCTTACCCATAGTGTTGCCTCGTCTAAGCAGCGGTTTGCTTCATCTAAGGATAGAATTATAAATGGTGTATGTGTGAGAGAGAGACAGAGAGAGAGACAGAGAGACAGAGACAGAGACAGAGCATGCATGGACCAGATGTCAACCTTGGTGTCTTCCTCAGTCACTATCCACCTTGGTTTTTCTGGCGCAAGACCTCTTACTTGCACAAGCATCATTAATTCAGCTAAGTTGACTGGCCAGTGAACCTGAGAGGCACCTGCCTCTGCCCTCCCAGCTAGGAGGTTATAAATACACACTACTATGCCCAGCTTCCTTATGTGAATTCTGGGGATTGGACACTATCAGTGGACTCATACATTCTTGCTAGCCCATATAACAGATACACAATTCTGGTATTTTATTTATAAGTTGTAAGCCTAGGTTGGGCAGGTTGTGAGCTATTCTAACTTACATCCTAGCCATGTCTCCTTTGTTACTTACTGTATCTCTGGACCAAGTGTTTCCCGTGGATCACCTTCTCTTCTCTTGATCTTCCTTCTTCTCCTTTTCTGTTCTCTCTTGAGACCCCTCCCTTGATCCTCAAGTCCCGCCTTTCTCTCTCTACTGCCCAATCACAGGCATTAACCTTTTACTGACCAATTAACTTGGGGAGCAAGGTTTACATACATTACTTGGTATACATGAGGATCTCCACATGGGAGGCAATCAGATCACAGTGGGGGCAGGGGGGAGTAGGGGGCAGTATTTAGCATTTGAATACATAGCAGCACCAGTACAACCCCAACAGGATTTAGGTCTTTACACTTATAAACCAAACACTTTACTAACAGGCCCATCTGCCCAGCCTCCTGATTCTGAATTTCTAAGTAAAAGAAAAGGCCAAGTTGTAAGAGCCCTCTAAATCCAAATAAAGCCTTTCCCCATAGCATGAGCTCCAGTCTCCATGATGAAAGTATCAGATACTCTCAGTTGCTGCTCTATTAATGAGAGCCATGATGAACAGGAAAAGACTCAGACTCTTGTGATGATCAAGTCTCAGACAAGCTGTCATTTATTTATAACAAAGACCATTACAACTTCTCTGCCTGCAAGGTGAAGCTTACTCTATAAAGAAATGATGACAAAGTACATGTTAGTGGGAGCCACAGTTTACAAAGGCTTTCCAATATTACTAAAGCTGAAACCATTGAGTTCCTTCTTTTTTTGTAGGGCCTTTGGGGATCTAGAACAGGAAGATGTTTATGACCTAGGGAGACAAAGTGTCTGGGGCAACATCATGACACAGTCTTCTTTGTGTGTGCTCATTAGCACATACTTCAAATGAACCTGTGTCCTTGGCCCGCAGAACCTGACTAAACAACAAGCAAGACCACTAGCATTTGATTATATATCCCAATGTGTGCACACGCGTGTGTGTGCGCGCACACACACACACACACACACACACACACACAATTTTAGCTTACTACTATAAAAATATTATATACAGATGAACTAGATCATCTACTTTTTAGGTTGGGGATAGAGACATTTATTATCTAATGATAATATGCTCAGGGTAAACAAATTATAAAACTAATGAAATGTGAGAATTATATTTTTCTTGATCTCTGTCTAAGTCTCCAGAGGAAACCACTGTTAATAGTTTCTTATACTTCATGTCAGAAACTGATTGAATACTTGAACAAAATGGCTGTCCATTTACACTCTCCTTTCCTTCCACCCACCCCCACAGGTTCTGGCACTCTCTCACCTCCAGCCCTTCTGCCCCCTCTCTAGCTCACTCTGCCTCTCCCCTTCTTCTTCCCCCCCTCTTCACTCTCTTCCCTCCCCTTCCTTCTCTGTCTTCCTTCCGCCTCCCTCTCTTCTTCCTTCTTATATTTTTCTACCCAAATCTTCCCCTTCCTTCATTCCTTCTGTCTGCCCCCTCCTTTCTTTCCTCCATGTCTCATATATGTCAAGCACAAGAGACTCTTCTATCTTTACAGAGAGACACATCAAGCATCGTGGTGTGCATCTCATCATAGGGTATGACAGCTGTTTTAATCACTTTTCAAAGGGCTCTTTTTGTTTGTTAGTAAAAGCCATATTGTAAATACCTTTGAACATAAAATTCTTATTTTCCCACAAGATGGATAAGAGTCATACTTCTTTTACAACATTTCTAACATATAGTAAAATTGTAATAAAAACCTGCACAAACAGTCCCCAGGTTTCCTTTATCCAGAGTCACTAGTGATGATCTTAGGACTCCAGCAAGGTCACTGTCCCTAACTTTCTGCACATGCACTGATACTTGTGCATATTTCAGAATCATATTTGAATGTAAATTGAATGCTTCCTGGCAGTTTATCCCCAGAGACTCCATCATGTAGCTCATAAGAACCAGGCAATTTCCCTATGTGGCTTTAATGCAATTCGTACACTTGGGAAATTTGAAACTCACTAGGTAATCCGATCTTGTAGCTGGACCCTAATTAAATTTTCCCACATTGTTCTTCATAAATTCTACTAGCCTTTGGTTAAATATACAAATGTGCATATGCACACACGCACATACACACACAAGCGCGCACACACACATACACACATGCACACACATAGATACACACATACACCACACACACAAGTGCACACACATACACACACACACACACACACACACACACACACACACACATACTAAAGTAATTTGTAAAGAAACCTCAGTTGAGGAACTACCTCCATCAGACTGCCCTGTGGGCATGACTTTTGGCACACTTTCTTGGTGAATGATTGATAGCAGAGAGCCCAGATCACTGTGGGTAGTGCCAAGCCTGAGCAATGTAATCCTAGCCTGTATGACCTGTATAAGAAAGCAGACTAAGCAAGCCATAGGGAGCAAGCCAGTAAGCAGCATTCCTCTATGGTCTCTGCCTCAGTTATTGCCTCTGGGTTTTGGTCCTAAGTTCCTGCCCTAGCTTCCTTCAGTAATGGACTCCAACCTATAAGCCAAATAAACTTCTTCCCCAAGTTGGTTCTCTCTCTCTCTCTCTCTCTCTCTCTCTCTCTCTCTCTCTCTCTCTCTCTCACACACACACACACACACGCACGCACATTTGAAGAAGAGGAAGACTGTTGTAGATTAAGGGATCACAGGTGGATGGAAACAGAGGTTGGCTAACAGTGTGGCGATGATAAATTCAGAAGCCTCAGTGGAATCAGGAATCATGCAGAGTGTTCTCTGAGACATGGCAGCTTGCTGTTGTGCAAGTCACACGGGTTCCTGAACACTGAGGGTCCTTGTCTATCTTGTAAAACTCCTAATACACATCACTCCGTTACTAGGAAGAGGAAGTATATGTAAAACCCTTCATGCAGGGGCAAGGACTCCACACAGTAAAACACAACTTCAGTGAGTGTTCCTAACAGTTTATGGTCATTTTATTGCTACTGTCATCCAAAAGAATCCCCTGTCCTGCTCAGAAAATGTCACAAGAAATGACTAGTTTGAGAGGTCAAGAGATTCTGCAAACTCCTCTCTGAGAAATTGGTCCCCCCCAAAAATATCAAAGCTCCCACCACTTTTAAAGCAGAATTCCCTGCAAGCTGAACTTCATTGGACCCAGATCCCCTGTGGAGGGAAGTCATCAGCTTCCCCTGTGGAGGGAAGTCATCAGCTTCCCCTGTGGAGGGAAGCCATCAGCTGGAAGGAGGGAGGCTCAGCTTGGCTGGAGCTCCAGCTGGCACTGCTCATAGTGGTTTGAGCTGTCCCTCACGGCTCACCTGCAGCTGGCTCACCTGCAGCTGGCTTACCTGCAGCTGGCTCCCCTGCAGCATGGCTCACCTGCAACATGGCTCACCTGCAGCATGGCTCACCTGCAGCTGGCTTACCTGCAGCTGGCTCCCCTGTAGCTGGATCACCAGCAGCATGGCTCACCTGCAGCTGGCTCCCCTGTAGCATGGCTCACCTGCAGCAGGCTTCTAGACAGGCTGCAGTGGTGTTAAGAAGGGAAAAAAATAGGAAGAGTCATAATGAGTAGAAAATAAACCCATGACCCTCCATGGCACCACAAAGGGTCATGGGAGGAAGAGAATAGAATTCTAAAAGGCAAGCCCTGATTGCAAGTTTGGAAATTAGGTTCAGGAAGCAACTGCCTAGAGCAGAGCTATTCCATATGTCAGCCACACCCAGATGTATGGATTTAAATTCAAATTAACTGAAATCAAATGACATATCTAGATCAGTTCCTCAGGCTCACCATTTTGAATGTTCACCAGCCTCAAATAGCTGGTACCTGTAGGCTAGAGTCACCAAATGGAGGGTATTCACCTCTGTTGGGAGTTCTCTTAGCAACTGTCAGTCTATAGGAAAGAGACCCAAAAGACATGGATCTTTCAAGCCAGCTGTTGGGTTTTAATTTTCTGAGATAGGATCTCACTGGAATATCTAGCTCCATATTTCCCTGCCTCAGCTTCCTGAGCATTAGTGTTACAGGTTGGCACCACCATGCCTGGATAGGATCTTGATTTTTATGTGGTCTGAAAACTATAAAAAGTCCACAAAGAATTCAGTTAGAACTCCTGGTATCCTAGACCCACGTAATTTGAATAAACTTAGCATGTTTGGTTGAAATGCACCAAGGACTTTGTCCTTTGGTGAGTGATATGGAGACTTTCAGCAAGTAAGCCACTGTTCAACAGACTCTAGCTCACCAGCATCCTCAAGAGGTCACTTTGACATTCTTCTCTCCCAGGGTGACATTTTCTATACACAGAAAGAGGGTTCTCTTCAATTCAGGCTTCTGGAAGGAAGTGGTAGGAAAGAGTTGTGCCAGCATCCCTAAAATGCTGGACTTTATCCTCTGGGCATTCTCTCTTTCAAGATAACTAGTAAAATAAAACTATCAATATTAAAGAGCAATGCATGTCTTCCCACCAGGATAAAGAGATTCCAGATGTTAGCCTCTGAGGTCCTGATAAGGTGACCATTTTGAAACCAATCTTGGGCAGTATCATGGTTTGAATATGCTTGACCCAGGAAGTGGCACTATTTGGAGGTGTGGCCTTGTTGAAGTAGGTGTGTCACTTTAAGACCCTCATCCTAGCTTCCTGGAAGTCAGTATTCTGCTAGCAGCCTTCAGATGAAGATGTACAACTCTTAGCTCCTCCTGGACCATGCCTACCTGGATGCTGCCATGTTCCTACCTTGATGATAATGGACTGAACCTCTGAACCTGTAGGCCCCAGTTAAAAGTTGTCCTTATAAGAGTTGTCTTAGTTGTGGTGTCTGTTCACAGCAGTAAAACCCTAACTAAGACAGAAGTTGGTATCAATGACTGGGGTATTGTTGTGATAGGCCTGACCATGCTTTTGTTTGAAAGAACGTGGATTTTGGGACTTTGGATTTTGAAAGCAGTGGAATGCTTTAGACTGGGCTTAATAGGCTATCCTGGTAGGAATATGGAAGACTTTGATACTGAGAGTGGTTTGAATTGTACAGTCCTGGCCTAAGAGGTTTCAGTGGAGAATTTCAATAATGGCCTAGAGACTGTTTTTCTGGTATTTTGGTGAAGAATGTGGCTTTTTGCCCTTGTCTGAAGAGTCTGCCTGAGGCTAAGGTGAAGAGACTCAGATTAATTACACTGACAAAGGAAGTTTCAGAAAAGCCTATCATAGACTTTGTTCTCTGGTTAAGCTTCATGAAGAGCATTTTAAACAAGCATAGCAAGCTGAGAAAGGAAAAATATAAAATCTATGGTTCGAGTATTAAAGGGGCACCAGGAAGTGAAATGGAGCTGAGTCCAGTGTTCAAAGAGATAACAGAATAAGGGATTTGGGGGGCAATATCCTACCCAGCTAAGCTTAGACCCAGGCATGGCAGTGTACACCTTTAATCCCAGGAGACAAAGCCAAACAGATCTCTGAGTTCAAGGCCAGCCTGGGACAAAGCAGGTTCTAGGTGAAGAAAGGTTTAAATCCAGGCATGGTGATACATGCCTTTAATCCCAACATTACAGGAGACACAGCCATGCAGATCTCTGAGTTCAAGGTCAATCTACAGAGAAAGTTCCAGGAAAACTAAGCTTAGGCAGAGAGGAGTTAGAAAACAGAAAGCTATAATAGAAAACAGTAATAGAATAAGGGGGAGGGGCATGTTCCAGCCCCATCAAGCAGCAGAACACGACAGCTTCCGCCATGTGGTTCTGGCTTTAGAGTGAAAAATAAAAGGGACTACTGGGACAATTGATGCTGCTTAGCTGAAGCCAAGAAATTAGTGGTGATTAAGAAGAGACCAGCATCACCAAGCTGAAATCCTCTGGGAAGTGATTTCTGAGAGCAAAAAGAAGCTTTGTTCCAGAGACAACTGAGGCCTGGCACTGTGAGAGGCCATGGAAAGTCATTGGTGAAGGTGCAGCCTCAGTTGTAGTTGACAGCCCAGGACTGAAGAAGTCATGCAAAGGATTTGAGGTTTAGCACCACAAAGAGAGGCTATGAGAGGCTATTGGTGAAGCCTAGTTGCAGCAGAAGACCCAGTATATTGGAGATGTCAGTACCATGGGTTGATCACCAAGAATAGCAGCAGCAGTGGAGTGGATCAACCTGAGCTTAGAGTACTAAAGAGAGCAGAGCTAGAGAAGTGACACCAGCCCTTTGGAGGAGCACCAAAGAACATGTGTGGGTCCCAGACATTGAAATAAGAAGCTGTAACATTGAAGTTGACTTGGAAACCCCAAGATGTTTGAGATTCCAGAGTCATGAGCTATCTGCTGAGGAAAGCTGCTAACAGGGAGTGAAACCGGTCCAGGAGAAAGAAGTTTGTTGCAGTCAACAAAGACCACTTTGACTTCAGACATGGAGATGCAGAGTCTGGAGTTTTCCCAGCTGGTTTCCTGTCTTGCTTTGGGAATTACAGTAAGGGATTGGATGAATCTCAGAAGAAACCTTGAACATTGGACTTTTAACATTGTTGACTGTGGTATAGACTATGGGGACTTTGGAAGTTGGACTAAATGTATTTTGCATTATGGTATGTTTAGGTATGCCCCCCATAAACTCATGTGTTTGAACAAGCCGTTGGGGTTCAGGGAATGGAATGTCATGGTTTAAGTGGCCCTATTTGGAGGTATGGCCTTGTTGGAGTAGGTGTGTCACTGTGGGTGTGGACTTTAAGACCCCCGTCCTAGCTTCCTGGAAGTCAGTATTCTGCTAGCAGCCTTCAGATAAAGACAGAACTCCCAGCTCCTCCTGCAACATGCCTGCCTGGATGCTACCATGTTCCTGCCTCGATGATAATGGACTGAACCTCTGAACCTGTAAGCCAGCCCCAAATATATGCTGTCCTTATAAGAGTTGCCTTGGTCATGGTATCTGTTCACAGCAGTAAACCCCTAAGAGAGGCAGTGATCAAGGACTATACAGTAAAGTCAGGACAAGGGTTTCTCAAGACAAATTCAGGAAGTAGAACATTCCACAAGAAAAGTAGTTTGCACTCTAGAACATAAGGGAGATAATTGAGCTAAGTCAAAGAAACACCCAGGGCAATGTAGTATGTGCTTTGATTGATTGCCACTTCAAAGAATCATAGCCATGGAATATCTTAAGGACAACTGGGTAGTGTTGGCTGCAGACTAGACACTGGATGCCATGCAGAATTGACACTTAATTTTCAGTGGTAACAGTATTATCATAGTCATTGGGGAAGATTGCCCTTCCTCTCAGAAAATGGGTATGAAATGAACTAGTGAGAGATGAATGTGCATCTAACAGGTCTTAAACAAACCATAGATCAGAGAATTCAACCAAATGCAATAAAACCTTAGTCACTGTTGAACAAATGATCATGGTTTTATATTTTAAATAATTTTGCTTGAAAATACACTAAATAAAAGTTGTGGAGAATAAAAAGAGATCTCAGAAAAGCCAAAATCTAGAAGATTCCTAAAAGGACCCCAAGTCCAGAGAGACAGGATGTGTGGTACCCTACAGATGTCATGCTGTAGTCAGAAGCAAGCCAAATCTAATCATTTGTTCTTTCTGATATTTACAGAGTGTTACCAAATATTGCACATAATCTTAAGACCTTCACATTCATGAGCCAAATTAAATTACAATGCACTTAAAACCAGAGCCAGAACCCATACTTTTATTGATGTAAAAAAAAATGAAACTAGTAGAATTTCAACTATTTGGTCAAGATCACAAGTATCATATCTGTCCAGTTTTGAAGTCTGTGCTGATTCAATCTGATTTACCATCAGTTATATTAGCCAAGAAAGAAAAAAAAAGGGGCAAGTCCACCTTAACTACATAAGAAACAGAAACAAAATGTAAAAAGAGAAGGCAGAAAGAGACAGAGATAGAAGAAAATTGATTCTGACTACCATGGTTTCAAAGAACATATCTGAAATCTGGGGAGATGGTTCAGTAGATAAAACATTTGCAAAACAAAACAGAACAAACCAAAAAAAAATAAATCTATAAGGAACTGAATTTGAATCCCCAGAACATACATCAATCCAGACATGTTAGTGCATGCCCATAATTCCAGCCCCCCTCTTATAAGACATGATGCAGAGGTAGAAGAGCCCTGACATCTCAAAGGCCAGCTAGCCTGGCATATGTAGTGGTGACCGAGAGAGACCACCTCAGACAAGGTAAAAAGTAAAGATGGACACCTGAGGGTGACCTCTGACATTATACTAGTGCTGTGGCGTGCATGCCTGCACTCACACTCACAGACACACCCACAAAGATTTAAAATAATCTTAGGTTCTGGCTCTCAGGATTAGGTGGAGGAAAAGCCACATACTCAAGTCATATGGAAGCTGTAGTGTGAGTCACCAAGCACACTCTGTCTTCGAGATCTAGAATAGTGTCTCCCATCACCTAGGAAGAAACGAGTCTACCTCTGTGCCAGGTGTCAGTTTTCTTCCTCTAATGCACTACATGTCCTCTTGGGACATTTTTCTCCTTCTCATAAACCAGTAGCTTCCTGAGAGAAATCACTGTGTTCCATGTCTGTATTTGTTCATAAAAAATCAACTCTACAATGAGATCATTTGGCTGGGAGGCTCCTCGGTAACTCTGAACGTTCTTTGACCCTCCCTATGAAGTATGCTGCCGCATTGCAGTTCTTCTGTGACTATGGCTAAGTCCAACCTCACAGCCTTCTAGTCACACCCACTTGCATATCACACTCAAGTGATGGGGAAGCCATTTGCACACAAACAGCTCCCAACATCCTCGGGAAGAAGGATGTTAGGATGCTGTGGGATATCATTACATATGAAGAACAGACCACATAGACCAAATTATCACATTCTTATGTACTAAGATTGATACTTCCATGATCTCTGTGTTCTAAGCCACTAACACCATCAAATATTTTCAAGTCTTGTTGTGGATCATGGCAACCATCCATTCTCTACGAAGCAACCAGAAGACTTGATTCAAAAACACAATTCACTATTGGTAATTGATAGCTATCTGGGAGAGGGTGCCATTTTCTCCAGTGGTGTAGCTACAGACACATTGCTATTGAGCCAGTAAATAACCCCCCACACACACTTGGCAAAGTAACTTTCTGTGTACCACACATAAAATAAGGGCATGGAAGCCAGAGGGAGACTTGTTGAGAAGGGCTCCAGCAAGAAAAGGAAAGGAAAGGGGAAGGGAATGGGATCCAAGATGACTCCAATGATATGAAACTATCAAACAATAAAAATATCAAAGGCCCATAATTTGTATGATGTGACATTACTTCATACTAAATGGCAACAAGTCTGAACTCCTTGCCACGTCCCACAAAACCTACTGTCTTCCACAGCCACTCTTTTCCACCCACGTTGCCTACGTTCTTATAGTCAGAAACAGTCCTCACTGTATGGCTTTAAGCCTCATTGTAAATGTTACTGCTTTGGAGAAGCCATTTTCTATCCCTTGCCCTTTGACTCCCACCACGTACAGCAAACATGCAGTGTCTGTTCCCTCCCATAGTCATTTCTGTCATCACTACTGTTCCTAGTTAACATTAACTGTCAACTTGATACAGTCCAGAATTAACTGAAAAAACTCTCAATTGAGTAATTGCCCCTTTATCATTGTTAGTCTGTGGTCATGTCTGTGAGAGATTGTCTTGATTAGCTTAATTAGTGTAGAAGGGTTCATCCTGCTGTGAGCTCTGCTATCCCCTAAGCAGGCGGTCCTGAGCCTGAGCTATATAAGAAAGTGAGGTGGAAAGAGAGTTAGCACATGGCATTCCTTCATGATTTCTCCTTCCGTTCCTGCTTGAATTCTTTCCCTGAACTTCCTCAACAATGGACTTCCTGGAAGTATAAACCAAAAATCCCTTTCCTCCCCTAAGTTTCTTTTAATGAGAGTGTCTTATCACAGCCACAGGAAAATAACTGAAACATCACATAAGAGGAGCCTTCAAGAGAGCAAGCATTCTGCTTACACTCTGCCCATGGTCCACACCATGCTTAGCTATCAAAGGTTAGTATAAAGAGATCCAACTGGTGTCACATGGCACATCTATCTGTCCATGAAAGGGACAGGCTGATGCCAAACAAAAGTGGTCTTGACTGAGCAGAATGAGGTTTGGGACATTTATCTGGAGAGCTCTCTTTCTCTCTCCTCCCTTCCCTTCCCCGCCAATACCTGTGCTCTCATGTCCTAGAGTGTGCCTAGGTTCAGGGAAGCCTTGGCACCACTCAGAAGGACAGAATACCCAGTCTTTACCAGGTTGTTTCCCATCTCTCCTAGAAAATACAAGTTCCCAGACTGTTATTTCAACTCTTTTATGGAACCAGGAGCTTTAGGATGGCAAGGATTCCTCCTCTATTATCAGGGCTTGACTCAGGTCTGGACCAGTGTAGGTCTAAATTATATTTGTTTAATTGAAAAGTATAGAGAAGTGTTGTTTGCAAGTATTGTTATTTTAGAAGATGCGTCAAAGGCCACAAGGAATCCAAAAAGTTAAAAGTTCTAAAAACTAAGTATGAAACCATGACAACCTAGCAAGTCTTGAATTTCAGATCAATAAGAGAAAGTTCAGGAATCTTTTAATAACTCGTTGCCCAAAATAGTTTAAGCTGTCCAGAATACTTTCACACTCAAAGCATGATTGACACAATCTTATTTTTCTCACTTCAATAAGACGTTGCTACAGTCTACAAATTACATTTACTTTAGTTTATGCTGAGAGAAAAACATACTTGCCACTGCAGTATGAAAATGGAGCCCTGTGAATCACGATAATGCCAGAACCAAACAATGCATTGAATAGCACCAGATTGGAAGGCTGAATCAGAAATTTTGCTCGATTACCAGCCTCATATAAAGCAGAAGTTAGATCCACTCAGCCCAAGCATGTTCTGCTGGTATCTGACAAGTCTAAACTACCAGCTTAAGGGAGTTCAATAATTTTCAGTTGTTTTGGTGTCAAAAGGCTGAATTTAGACAAGTCATGTTGACTTGAAAGTAGAGAGCTAGAACTTGTGATTTTTAGCTGTCAGAAATTCCAGGGCAAACTTGACGAATATTGATGAGTTTTTATCCTGGGACTCTGAAGCTCAATTCTTTTCACATTTTTAATTGGATTCTTTTTGCTATGAAAAGAGTCCACTTTTCTCTAATAAGTTTATATAATTTTCATAACAGAGAATATAATGCATCGGTAAGAGAGTCAAGACTCAGTATAGTTTAGAATAAACTAAGCTTGTAATGAGGTTGTTATTAATGGTAATTTTCCACAGTAGCTGTTTTCTGGGCACCTCACAAATTGCATAATTTATCTTGTGCCTCTAAGTTCAATTTGCAGGTGCTACAGTGTCAGGAGTGTGGTGGGAGCTGTGATTACAAACAACACTGATATATTCCAGCTCTGGCAGAGGTCACTTCCTCCACTAGGAAGCCACAGAGTGAAGGCTCATTTGCTTGTGGGACTGGCCTCCCTGGCATCACTTCTTTCTGAGGTTCTTTTCTACGTCCTCTGAAACGTGACTCTCCAAGGAAGGTTAAGATTAATAGTGCATCAGGTTATGCTTAATCTCCTCTCAATATTTCATTCTGTGTTACTCTTATAACATTTGTGCTTCTGAAATTAGGGGATCTGATGCATTGGGGTAGGACCCAGAGGCCTCATTTAAGTTAGATTTATTATCTACTAAATGACTTTCTTAGACAATCTCTTTTTATCTCTTTGTATGCCAGCAAATCACAATGCTGTCTCTACAGCACTTTTTATTATACTAAAATGTAGTATTCTCTCTCTCTATTCTCTCTCTCTCTCTCTCTGGTTTCTACTTTTCAAGACTTTCAGAAACTTTATTAGTAGCAACATGGGCAATGGAAAGAAATTTGAGTCTTGGATGAAAGAAAAGCATAGACAGTCATGTCAAATGTGGATGCACAAAATTAAGTCTATATAGCTATACGTGTAAAGGGACCTACAGGCAACAGCAAAGAGCCAGGCATGTGACTAGAGCAGCCATACAGGGTTGCTGAAGTGATGCTTGGCCAGCTTCTGGATTCTCGATTGGTCAATCAGCTAAAATGGTGTTTACCAAGATCCATCTTCTGGCTGGTTCCATGGTGACTTACAGCAGTGAATTTTGAGGGTATGGGCTTGGAATTTTTTGAAATTGGTCAGCAAATGAAGCAGTTCTGTGAGTAGAGATCATGAGTCAGGGGTAATTACAATTAGTATTGGAAATGTTGGTTTGGGTGGAAGTAAGGATGAAGATATGAAGGCAAGGTTAAAGAAGGAGATGTGGATTGGACAAAGATGTGGATGGAGGCGGATGAGATGGAGGTGGGGACAAAAATGGGGGTGAGCATGAAAACAGACATGAAGAAAAAGATGTAGGGTGGAGATGAAGATACGGATGGAGACAGAGATACAGCTGAGGTGATGGACATAGGTTGAAGATGAAAACATAATTACAGTTGTATACGGTATATGGAGCGTATCAGAATTAGTCACGGGAACAAGTAGGAGCAGAAAGATGTTTGCCTACAAGGATGAAATCACAATCTATGAACATAAGATAAAGTCTTCTTCCCAACAGAACGCTCTAGAATGAACACATCAGACTAGTTGCCTAAAATTGATTCTCAGAGGGAAGGTTCAGTCCTGATCACACAGTCACTACCTGGGCACTAGATGCCCACCACATATCTGTCAGACACTGAGACAATGTGCATCTATCCAAGGGATTTAGACTACATTACACTAGTGTGAAAACCATACAAGACTAGGGTGAGCTTCTAGTGGCAGAGACATGCTAAGAAAAGAATCTGTGTAACAGAAGCAGGCACATAAGAAGTGTGTGTGTGTGTGTGTGTGTGTGTGTGTGTGTGTAGTGGTAGGCATACGTGTCAAACACTGGATAATTCTAAGAGCATTTAAATCATGATATCTATTTCCCACTAAGTGGCTACTTAATCCAGCAAAGATACTCTAAGCCATCATTATCTTCTATATATACTTAGCTTAAGACTAGTCATAATAACTATAATCAGAAACCATTTATTACTACATTTACCTCTGTTTAAGTAGATGACAATAGACTGGATTAAAAGTTTTTTAAAATGCAAAAAGTATGAATACATTTGGGGGGAAATCTTTTCAAATGTTTTAAATGGAAATATTCACTGGTTTTATCTCTTAGACTAATTGAAGACTCCCACTGGGTGGATTTGAGTATAGCTCTGAATTCTTCTATGCATCTAAATGAAGACAAAATGTCCCATGGAGTGGACATGGAATACAGGCTTCCAAGGGCTTTCAAGGCTGGAGACAGGTAGGTCTATCACAGATATACATTAACTGCTCATTTTCTGGATGCTTTGCAATATGGAAGTCAACATCTGTTTGTCCTTTCGTGTAAGCAAACACATTACAGAAGACAAGAGAGACTCATGGGAGATAAACAAGAGAGACTGAACACAGAGAACAAAGTGAGGACCCTATAGGCAAGCTGGAGCTGAGGAAGAAGGGTTCATTATCTCAGTATTGGGGGGAAATTCCCTTCACAGTACCACTTAGTCAGGATTTTGTGGCCACTGGTGGTTGTAGCAACCCAGTGACATGAATCAAAAGTCAGCAAACCCTAATGGTCCTAATCCTAGAGACATACACCCCTTCTACATATGGGAGCAATAGCTAAATCAGAGTTCTCTCTGGCCTTTTTTTTAACAGCAACATTTATTTTAGAAGCTAAAACAGAAAATTGGACTGGTAGAAATCGAAAAAATAAACTACGTTAGTTTTTCTCTGTTCCCTGCCGTTTCAAATGGGAGTATTTCAAGGGCAAGAGGGAGGAACAAGTGGACTTTGAAGAATAAAGTGCTTTTCTGTGGCAGAGATTGATATGCAGCTCAGACTACCAGGCCATGTTGGGTTGGAGACTAGTTTCTCTACAATAAAGTATCTATGTGCCTCCCCCTGGGAGACACAAGAACAAGATTGTTGCCTGGGTAGTGAGAAGACAAAGTCACCACATGTGAAAGTACTGAGTAGTCCATCTGTCCATTCCCCCATTCGTCGTCACCCATATTATAACCAAGGCCAAACTTGGGGCCATGGACCGTGCTAATTCACATGCAGAATCAAGTGACAAAATACACACACACACACACACACACACACACACACACACACACACGTTCTAAATGCTTCTGGCCCGTGTTCCGGTTTTCTCATACATGTAATCTCATTTCAGAAAGCTAAGATTATTATGTCTTTTAAATTTTTTATTGTAAGTATTATTACTGTGTTTGTTTATAAAGTGTGTGCATGTATGTGTGTGTACATGTGTGCACGGGTGAGTGTGTGTGATTGTGTATGCATGTGTGTGAATGTGTGTGCCTGTGTGAATGCATGTGTGCAAGTGTGTGCATGAATTTGTGTGTGCAAGTGTATACATGTGTGTGTGCGTGCGTGTAGTGTGAGTTCATATGTGTATGTATGCATATGCGTGTATGTGAATGTGTGTGTGCATACATGTGTGTAAGTGCATGTGTGAGTCCATGTGTGTATGTGTGAATGTATGTGTATATGTGTATGTATGTGCATGTATGTGTGCATGTGTGTGAGTATGTGATGTGTGCATGCCTGTGTGCCTGTGTGTTTGTGCCATGACGCACATGTGCATGACAGAGGATGACTTTCAGAAGCCAGTTCTCTCCACCAGGAGTTGCAGGGATTGAATTTGGTTCATCAAGCTTGGTGCAGTGAGTGCTTTTTAATCTTCTGAATTTTCTCACTGCTTCCAATATTTCTAATTCTGAAAGATCTCTCAGAGCCCAGTGCAGTGGTGCATACACACTCTCCTAGGACTTGGGGAGTGAGGCAGCAGGGTTATAAGTTTGAAGCCACCCTGGGCTATCCGGCAAGGGACTTTTGCAGAAAATAAAGAAGAGACTGGAGGGAGGGGAAGGGAAAAGGAGAGAGGAGAGGAAAGGAGCAGAGTGGAGCAGAGAGAGAAAAAGAAAATGAGGGAGGTTGGAGGGAGAAAGAAAAGAAGGGGGAAGCCTTTTCAGAAATGTCTGTTCCTGGGCAAACCATCTTTGAACACTGACAACTTAATAAAATGAACAAAGAACCAGGATTTACCAGATATAGAGTCCGTGAATTGGGACCATCTGTCCTTCGGTCTCCTCATTTCTGAAGGGAGTGATGCTCTCATGGTGGCTCACCTCGTTTTAGGACAGTTCCGAGTGTGGAGCAAGTTCATTTACACTGGGAACTACACCTTGCCAATTCAATAGGTGGATGTTCTCATCTTCTCTACCTACGCTGTACTTCTGCATATAAATCAATAGATAGCATAGAATTCACTCTGATCATTCTAAAAACAGTTATTGCTAAGTTCCCAGGGCATGAAAGCATCTGTCCCCAGCAAGTTTCTTGCCCCCCCCCCCTTCCTTCCTCTGATGCCTGGGCTGTTCCTATGAACATTCAGTGTCTAGCTCGATTCCAGGTTTTCCATGTAAGTCTTGGGTTTGCCAACAAACACCTCAGTAAATCCAGCCCTAATGAGAAGTCTCAGAAGGAGTCTGGCAATTATTTTACCTCATTATTTTTTCCTTTATCTTATAATTCTCATCTCAGAGTGTTGTCCAAGAGAAGATAAATAAATCTCTTAGCATGAAAACAACTCAGAAAACATGAACAAAATTTAAAATAGTCTTTGTCATAGTAAAACCACAGAAATCTGCTTAAGCAGGAGTCTGTCCTCACCCTGTGCTAGACACTGTGACAAATATTTAACACAAAAGTAAAGAAATGTACTTCCGGGGATGGAGAAATGACTCAGTAGCTAAAATCATCGCTACTCTTCCAAAAGACTCAGATTTTGGCCCCAGCATCACATGGTAGCTCAAAACTATAACTCCAGTTCTAGCAGAGGTTCTCTCCAGCCTCTGGTGGCACTGCAGACACCTGGTGCGCAGACACATACATTCAAACATTCAGGAAAATATTCTTGAATAAAATAAAAACAAATCATTTTAAGAAAAAAATATACTCCCACCTATTTTCTGAATGTGCTTTGGCTCTGTTTCCCCAGATTGTACCATTAAAAAACAGTCCGTCTCATGTTCTTTCACAAAGCCCCTCTGCCTATTTACAAACACATCAAGGTCAGCAACTCCACCCACTATCCCAAAATGCTCTGGAGAATGGTCTCTGTAAAGCTAATGCTGATAGAACAGCCAACTTCTCAAGAAGTCAAGTTTGGGCAGGTGAGATGGTAGAGTGTGGGGGTGGAGGGGTAGGGGTGGAGTAGTGGGAGCAGCAGCAAAGAGCCTCCGGGCTCGACAACCTGCAGTTGATCCCAGGTACTCCAAGCTGTCCTCCGACCTTAACATGTGCACAAATATCAAATATACACGCATGCTCACGGATTTGGGAGTTATCCCCTAAGTCTGCAAAGCTAAGAAACCTAGTTGACAGAGTCATACACAAACCTGGATCTCAATGTAGCTGTCTATTCAGCTGTATGAAGTGAATTGAATAAATTCCAATGAACGGAGTGCACGATAATGCCAATCTCAGAGAAAGGATCCTATGACCCCACTCCCTTGTATCCCAGATCCACCTCACTCTGTATCCTCATTTTCTCTTTAAAACACACCAATTTGTGCTGTCATATACTCTTGGCTGCATGCCCATCCTCCAGAGCTCCCTCCACCTATGAGGGCCACATCCTTATAGAAAACTGACTCTTCCTCTCCTGGAAGCTAGCAAGTATCAATAACTCCTCAGCTAAGAGTAAGACTTCAAGACTACCTCTTTCCTCTATTCTGGGATTCCAATGGGCTTGACCGGGCTGTCATAAGGGCGTGGAGTGCATATGGGCAATTAGCCTGCTGTTTTGAGAAATACTGGGAATTATGAATTTAGTAATAAATCCAAAAATTGCACATACTGATCAAACAGGGTTTATCTATGAGACTCAAGATTAGTCTGCTATATAAAACCAAATAATGAGAGGGTAGGCTGCCTATTGCCATCACACGCCACTATAAATGTACTGACAGGGACAATCACACAAGGAAACACAAGTTATCCCAATCAGAAGGAAATGAAACTACTCCTATATTTGAATTAAATAATCATAATAGTTTAAATCCCTAATGATCCTTCTGCATTTAGAAGTGTGTGTGTGTGTGTGTGTGTGTGTATTTGTATGTGTGTGTGGTGTATGTGTTTGTGTGTGTGTGTGCGTATCTGTCTATAGTATGTGTGTGTGTATGTGTGTGTGGTGTATGTGTGTGTGTGCACATATGCGTGTGTATGTGTGTGTATCTGTGTGTGTTTATCTGTGGTGTGTGTGTGCATGTGTGTGTGTATGTGTGTGGTGTATGTGTGTGTGTCTGGTGTATGTGTGTGTGCATATGTGTGTGTGTGTATGTGTGTGTGTGGTGTATGTGTGTGTGCGTATGTGTGTATGTGTGTGTGTATCTGTGTGTGTGTGTATCTGTGGTGTGTGTGTGTATGTGTGTGATGTATGTGTGTGTGTCTGGTGTACGTGTCTGTGTGCATATGTGTGTGCATATGTGTGTGTATGTGGTGTATGTGTGTGTGTGTGTGTATCTGTGTGTGTGTGTATCTGTGGTGTGTGTGTGTGTGTGTGTATGTGTGTGATGTATGTGTGTGTGTCTGGTGTACATGTTTGTGTGCATATGTGTGTGTATGTGTGTGTGTGCGTATGTGTGTATGTGTGTATCTGTGTGTGTGTATCTGTGGTGTGTGTGTGTGTGTTTGATGTATGTGTGTGTGTCTGGTGTATGTGTGTGTGTGCATATGTGTGTGTGTGGTGTATGTGTGTGGTGTATGTGTGTGTGTGTGTGGAGTATGTATGTGTGTGTGTGTATGTGTGTGTGTGGTGTATGTGTTTATGTGTGTGTGTGTGTGTGTATGTGTGTGTGTGTATCTGTGGGGGGGTGTATCTGTGGTGTATATGTGTGCGTGTGTACATGTGTGTGTGTATATCTGTGGTTGTATGTGTTTGTGTGTGTATGTGTGTGTATCTGTGGTGTATGTGTTTGTGTGCGTGTGTGCGTGTGTGTGTGTGTGTGTGTGT
>CM052706.1:10334458-10351891 GCA_028551405.1 Uromys caudimaculatus | reverse complement strand
TATATCTGTGGTTGTATGTGTTTGTGTGTGTGTGTGTGTGTGTGTATCTGTGGTGTATGTGTTTGTGTGCGTGTGTGCGTGTGTGTGTGTGTGTATGTGTGTGTGTGTGTATCTGTGTGTGTGTGTATCTGTGGTGTGTGCGTGTGTGTGTGTATCTGTGTGATGTATGTGTGTGTGTCTGGTGTACATGTTTGTGTGCATATGTGTGTGTATGTGTGTGTGTGCGTATGTGTGTATGTGTGTATCTGTGTGTGTGTATCTGTGGTGTGTGTGTGTGTGTGTGATGTATGTGTGTGTGTCTGGTGTATGTGTGTGTGTGCATATGTGTGTGTGTGTGGTGTATGTGTGTGGTGTATGTGTGTGTGTGTGGAGTATGTATGTGTGTGTGTGTGTGTATGTGTGTGTGTGGTGTATGTGTTTATGTGTGTGTGTGTGTGTGTGTATGTGTGTGTGTGTATCTGTGGGGGGGTGTATCTGTGGTGTATATGTGTGCGTGTGTATATGTGTGTGTGTATATCTGTGGTTGTATATGTTTGTGTGTGTGTGTGTGTGTGTGTATCTGTGGTGTATGTGTTTGTGTGCGTGTGTGCGTGTGTGCGTGTGTGCGTGTGTGCGTGTGTGCGTGTGTGCGTGTGTGTGTGTGCGTGTGTGTGTGTGTGTGTGTGTTGGGTACCATTCCTTAGAAGCCATCCACCTAGTTGGTTTTATTTTTTGTTTTATTTTGTTTTTTGTTTTTGTTTCTTTTCAGATGAAGTCTCACTGGCCTGGGCTCAACAAGTAAGCAAAGCCGGCTGGTCAGTGAGTCACAGAGATCTGCCCATCTCTGCCTCCTGAACCTTGGGTTTATTAACGCTATGGGTTTGGGGGATGGAACTCAGGCAAGGCAAGTGCATTCCTGACTCCCCAGTTTCCTAATGACTCCGTTCAAGGGAAATGTTTGGAACTGAAATATGAGTTCAATAGAATTGTAGGACATAAAATCAACATGCAAAAAAAAAAAAAAAAAATGAGTTCCATGAATAATGACCTACTCAAAGCAGACATAAGGCAGCGGTCCCATGTGCATGAGCCCCTTGCCCCCAACCACAAAATACACATACAAAAGAACCAATGTAACTATGGAGGCGAACGATCTATACTCTGAAATGAGACAAAGATCCACCCAGGAGAGAGAACGAACGAGATGATCGGTACAGAGGGACCCGAGCTCACTTCACACGACCTTCTACATGGAGGCTGCGCCATGGTCCTTTCCCACACTTATTTAAATATAAGTTTTGTGACTGGAGACTAGCTGGCTGCGTGATGCATACTGAATGTGTGGCCAGCATCCCTCCTGAATGTCAAGGAGACCTATGTTTGTTTTAAATGTACAACCCTCTACCGTTAGCTCGTCCTTAATCAGAATTCTTCTGCGTGTTTAAACCTAGGCACAAACATGCACATCAAGCGATTGCATGCATATGAAAATGAGGGTGTGAGGAGGTAATTAGAAATGTGATCTGCCTCCCTCACCAGCTTATTCCTGCGATTTCCTGTTTCTTTGGTGATCAGCCAGCTTGGTGCAACTAATGCTGGGTGTATGTGTCCCATCTCCTTTGTTTTAAGAAACTGACACCTCCAGAGCCATTTGAAGAATATAACCCATGTTTACAGGCATAGATTCTATCCCACATGGATTCCCCTACCACCTTATGACATGGCTCAGGCACACACATAGTGTCTGCCCCACCCCATGGCTCCCCTCATACACAAACTATTTTTTAGAATCCTTAAAAGAAACAGCTAAAAGCTCTTACATCTTTGTCCTGAAGTGTGATTTTCCCCCCCATAGGACGCATTGCTCAAAACAGAAGAGAAGCTTTCCTAAATTCTCTGAGTCGGGCTTTAAAAGTAACATCCATGAGGCATAGTACATAAGCAACAGTTCTTTAAAGCAACAAGAAATGTGACTTTTCCATGAATAAAAACTTGAGTTTGAACTTGGGTCCACGGAAGCTTCACTTAACTCAGGGTTCTTAAACCTCATGTCCTCTGTTTATGTGATACTTGTTTCTCAGACACCAGGCAGCTCTTCCTGAAGAATTATACATTCTGATGCATTCATCCATCACACACTTCCAACAATAGAAGTATTTTTAGTGTGCCCTGCATGCCCAGAATGGATATAACAAGCATGTAATGTATCCTGAGGTGGAAATGAAATTGATAGAAGCCGGGTAGGGGTGGCAGAAAAGAAGAGGGTGGTGGGAAGATGACTCAGGGTTCATCAGCTTTAGAACAGGAAGGGCTCTCTAAGTCATGGCAAAGCAAGCTCGCAAGCCCACCAGGGCAAGGCTCAGGGCCTGCTCAGCAAACAGCCTACAGCCAGGCAAGGCCTAGCAGAACTGAAAAGGGGCAGACTAGACAAGCTGTCATAAAATGTGCTTACAGGGCTAGCAAGATGGCTCAGCAGTGAAGGTGCCTGAAGCAGAGCCTAAGGACTGAGTTCTGTCCCCAGAATCTAAATGGTAAAAGAAGAGAACTGACTCCCAAAAGTTGTCTCCTGACATTTACATGAACACGGTAGCATATGTATATGCGTATGTACACATGCACACATACGCATATACACACATATACAACATACGGTAAAGGTAAAAAAAAAAAAGACTTTTAAAAATAAACAGAATGATTTTTTTAGTGTGGATCTAGGTGGTTTCAGGTTTTAAATTAGAGCCAAAAGTAATCAAATGAAATTTTAAACTAATTTGTTTATTTTTAATTGAGATAGATAGATAGATAGATAGATAGATAGATAGATAGATAGATAGATGGATGGATGGATGGATGGATGGATGGATGGATGGATGGATGGATGGATGGATGGATGGATGGATGGGTGGGTGGGTGGGTGGGTGGGTGGGTGGGTGGGTGGGTGGGTGGATGGATGGATAGATAGATAGATAGATACATAGATAGATAGATAGATAGATAGATAGATAGATAGAATGATATGATACATTGGCTGAAGTGACCATTGTATAAGATGCAGTGAAGCTAATTAGCAGCCATCATCTCATCGATTTATCATTGCTTTGTGATAAGAGCATTAAAATTATCTCAGCAATTTTGCAATCTACAATAACTATGACCCATAACACAACAGGTCACTAAATTATATTCTTATAACTAGGACTTTATCTGTTTGGTCAGAATCTTCCCACTCCTCATCCCTCTTCATGAGCCCACTGGTATCCACTTTTCTCCTCTGGGCTTCTATGGTATTGGCCTTTTTAGATTGCGCAAATAGGTAAAATCAGGGCACATACCCAAATAATGGAAATTGACGTGATGAGGGGACATGTGGACTCCTTGGTCCATTTTAGTGTCACCCAGGACATCCAAAACTCAAATTATGGAAACGGCTTAAGCATCCATCAACAAGAATGGATAAAGAGGTGTTGTATGTGCTCATAATGGAAGACTGAAACGCCTTTAAAAGATAAAAAAAAAAAAATCCCATTTGGAACAGCAGGACTGGACTGGAGGAAGGGAGAATTTAAGCAAAGCAGTATCGAGGTAAGACTTGATTTTTACAAGACTAATCTGGCAAAGATTAATGGATTAGAGGACACAGGCTGAGGTCCATGGTGGTGAGAAGGCTGGTGAATAACGGCCACGCTGATCACGCCTAAGGAACAGACCAAATACAATACATTGTGCAGCAGGTGGTGAACCCAAACTCACCCACATGCCCTAGGGTCCTAGAGATCTCTGTTAGCGTTCATCTATTAAGCACAAGGATGCGTCTTTATCGTTTGACTTCATACCAATAAACATGCAACAGAGATGGTCATGAAAACATCACTGGGAGAATACAATCTAAGCTGTGCAGACTCTCTGGATGGCTGTATGTTAGGATGTGACTCACAGTAACATAAAAAATTTCAATATTACTGACTTATTTTTTTCTTACCCTCACCTCTCTTCTTTCTCCAAGCCATGGCCAGTTATGACTGAGAGTCATAAGGATGCCTCCCATAAAATATTGAAAACTCCCAGCAGTCTAAGCACCACACTGTTCAAGCATCTATTGCCTCCAAAGCCTTGTGGGTATTGCTTTCACTATAACAGAACACACCTCTATTATGTAAAACCGGCCCTGGTACCAGAGTGGCAAGATGGTCTTAAGTACCAAAGAGGACCATGCATTCTTCTTCTTTCCCTTGAACCCATGTGGTGTGAGATAGGCACATGAGTGTGCGTTACTGGCCGCAGAGCCTGAGACAGCGGACCTACTATGCTGATAGAAAACTCTTGGGAGAATGGAATGAGTCAGGCAGTGTGAGCCAAAAGGAGAAAATGAGTAAAGATGTAGCTTCAACTAAAGGTCCGCTTCAGGCTGGTCTGCTAGTCTGCCCCACGATTTGCACCCAGGACTTTCCCTCCCTTAAAGCAAGGGATAGTCTCCTAGAGCCTCATTTCACTCCATCATTAACTAAAGCCTGCTTTCATCTGGTCTCACAGTAGGTATGTAACCGCTAAGGCAAAATAGCCATCACTTGAACGTAATTTGCTGCAGGAGAAAGCAGCTGCATCTCCGATACTTGTAGGAGCAGAGAACTGGGTTTACCAAGCTGGTAAAGTGGATCAGAGTAGGACACCAGTTGGCCAGCTCTATGGGTTTCAGTGGCATTCTGCTGAAACCCAGGGTATAACGTTTAATGGGAAAAAAAATCCCCTCCATATTCATTTCTAACATGCCTGCTTTCCAGAAAGAAAAACAAAAGAGAACATCATAAAGTGAAAAGTCAGGATTGCCCTTCTCCCTAGCAACAAGGACAGGCTTGTGATCTGTACCCTCCATGGTAGCAAAGAGGAAAGGCGTGGGGTCAAAGGAAACGCTGGCTTTCTGTGAGCATCCGGCAGGCACGGCACATGGCAACCCTGGTAGCGTGTAGGGAGGACCCTCGTTTTCACTCCTCTTGTGACCTAGTTTTATCCCCTTGACTTTGCAGCCTTTCTCACTAACCTGAGCCTTCTCCGCTCCCGGTTGAATTTGAATCAGTAAATGTCTTGCTTTGGCCAAGAAAATATGGTAGAGATGACAATGTCCTCTCTCTGGGATTGTGTCTCAAGAGGTTTTGTGTGCCCTGCCTAATCTCTTGAACTGATATCTCCATGAAGAAACCAAGCCCAGGCTAGACCAATAGAGAGCGAGGATGCAAGATACGTGAAGGGAGTCAGATGCCCTGATCAGAGCCATGCGAGACCAGCCAACCGACCTGCAGACTGGCAAGCTGGCCCAGCCTAAATCAGCCATCCCTTGACAGCCCTGCAGCCGTTCAACACAACGACCACTAGTTCCTGCTCTGGACTGTGGTTTGTGGTTGTCTCATAATTTCTATATTTATTACAGTAAGTTAGCAGTAAATGTTTATTGCATCTGATGCCCCCAAACTGACACAGTGCGGCACCACCTTGGAAGAGCTGGCCTAACGCAGGCAGCAGGGATCAAGTTTATTCTCCGCTCCCGCTCCCAGGAACAGGGCCATCCAGGTGCTAGCCCCATCCAGAAAAAGAAAACCAAGAATCACTGAGTGATATTGCTGATAGATGTGTGCAGTCTGGAATACTTGGATTCTGGCATGAGCCCAGTTGGACAGAGCATCCTTCACTGGGGTAGAGACGAAAGGCAGGAGTTGCAGGTAGCCGTTAGCACGCACAAAGCGGGATGTTTTGTCCTCTCTCACTCTGCAAGTGTTCCGAGCCAGTCCTGCCTCCCTGTCCCTCTCCATTGCTTCTGTATCTGGCAACCAAAGACAATTAAGTGGAAAGGCACTTAAAATCTGGGGCCTCTGAAGCATTCTTTATGTCGTTCTCAATCTCCCTAGTTTCATGGGCCCATTTTTAATTTCGTCTGGCAGCCACTACAGGAGACAAGGAAGGTAAATCAGAGAGTTACATTTTATGAGGCCTTTGAGGCTAAAGCTATAAGTAATTCCTGGGGCTTTTTATTTATTCTCCTACTGTAGGCAATTTGGTATTTTCTTGGGCTCTTTTCTCCTGTTGCATTCTGTGGCACCACCCCTCCCTTCCTGTTCCCAATTTTGTTGTTTCTGAGAAGATGGAACTAGTTAGAAATACAAAGAGGGTGCACTCCGCCTTCAATAGCTGACTTCAGTTGCATTAGCAGCTAAACCCTCATTTGCTGGCTGTGCCTATCAAGCTTCCAACTGAGGGTGTTTGGAAGGAAAATTTTTCTCAGTGAGAGATAATTTTCTACGCAGTGACCCACCCTACATGATTATTTGTGAACATCCATCTGTATGCTTCAGGATTTTCCCTTTCTTTGCTGTGAGATTCATAACATGAGGACAAACCTCTTTCCCTTCCCTATTCGTTTGGTTTAAAACCTCTGTCCCTGCTGGATAAGGAACTCGGGGCCTTACACACACCAGGCAAGTGGACTACCACTAAGCTACAGCTGCCTGAGCTTTTTATTTTTTTCCTTTTAGCACTGTATGATGGTAACTCCAAACTATCAAGGCAAAACACGGAAACGAGTGGGTGGTTAGCGGCAAGACACTGGTCAGTGAGAAACAGCGCGGTTTTAAATCTGTGAACGGAAAACTGCGTACCTTTCCTTTGTACCAAGTCTACCCACGCCTCTATCTCTGCCTCCACTCTCTGAATAGCAGAGAGATTCTGCCAGTCTGCTGTTATGTTGGGCTAGGTGCTCAGAGAACATCTGTGTAACCCAGGCAGGCTCTTGGAAAATCTTTCTTAGATTTGCACACACGTAAACACACAACAGCATAGCCATAAAGGCTGAAGTGGTTAGATGAAGTAGCCAGGCAGTGGTGGCGCACACCTTTAATCCCAGCACTTGGGAGGCAGAAGCAGGCGGCTTTCTGAGTTCGAGGCCAGCCTGGTCTACAGAGTGAGTTCCAGGCCAGCCAGGGCTACACAGAGAAACCCTGTCTCGAAAAACCAAAAGAGAAGGAGGAGGAGGACGAGGAGGACGAGGACGAGGAGAAGCACCCACAGCCTGCTGCTATATGGACTCAGCAGGCATTAAAAAGCATAAAGTCGTTAACACTGTAGTAGAGGTATGCTGGGCTGAGGGATGAAGGCATAGATGCACACACGTTTCCAGAGGCAGGCCCAGCCTGGACACGGCAGCCATCAGGTCCTCTTACTCAGATTCTTGCTGTCCCCTTCCATTGGCTCACTCTGGTCTATGACCCTGCCATGTAACTTGTGTGGACATAGACCTCTTTGCAAGCACCTGTGGAAATTATAGTCTTTATCACAAACTCAAAGTGCGTCCTTTGGCTCAGATCCTTACCTAAGGTCTATGCACGAATGTTTTCCCACAATGGCAAGGGTGACATTGCACCCTTCTCGGCCCACCCACTGACCCCACTTCTCCTCTCCAGACTCCTATGTTCTTTCTTTGCTTGACAGCTCTGTCCCACAGCTGCTTGGATTCTCCACTGCCCAAGCACAATGGATACACTTACTACATGGAAACAAAATGTAGCCCAGGCTTGCCTCAGATTTGTTCTGTAGCAAAGGATGTCCTTGAACTTCTGACCCACATGGTTCTGCCTCCTGAACACTAGGATTAGAGGAAAGTGCTGCCACATGGGTTTACACTGTGCTGGGTGGGACTGGAACCCAGGGTTCTGTATGAGTTACACAAGTATTCTAGCAACTAGGCTAAATGCCCAGTCCAGCCTCATTGTTGCGGGAAGTATTAAAAAAAGAAGAAATGTATGGCACATGTTCCTGCATTATGCCCTGGTTCTCTCATCCCTGGAGGGCTGGCCAGCCATGCACTGGCGGGCAATGGCCGACCTGCTTTCAACTTGTGGAGCTCTGACTCAGAGCTCCACGATCTTTCCACCCAGCTCGCTAGGTTCCCACTGGCGGTTCGCTACCACGCCAGCCCCATGCTTCTATACCCCCATGGCCTCTGTGGTGCACATCAGGCAAACCCACACTTTGCCGCTAGACCTTTCTCTCTGGAACCCAGACGAGCCACCAAGTGAAGGAAAATGCAACACAAACTTAGTTCAGAAACAATAATAACTCAATCTCTGGGCACATCAACTAAAACCTAATCTTGTTTGATAAAGTTTTTTTTATCAAAGTCTGATTCCTCTGGTGGCAAATCCTTGCAGATCCACCATGATACCAGGAGACTCTAGTAGCTACATCTTACCTATCTGCTCTCCCCATTCCAAAAGCCTCTCCCTCTCTCCTGCTCCTCTCTTCTCCTCCTCCCACCTGGAAGTCCCTCCTTCCACGCCCTGTGATTGGCTCTTTTATTCATTAGGGGATTGGTTCACAAGAAGTCATAGGTGCAACCCACTCCTTCTCTGAAGCCCCTCCCATGAAGGCAGAATTAGAATACAAAAGGCCCCAGGGCTATCCACAATACCTTATGAAAGATGTTTCAGCACTGAGGGTCTACACAGGACATAACTTTCCTCACAACACCTGGTGACAGAGGTTTTGTAAACTGAAAATCATATGAAAAATGAGAAGAACCCTGTGTCTGTCTCCTCTGGTTTCACTTGATCAGCTCAACTCCTTTGGTTTAAAATCACACTGTCTATACAGGAGCCATAGAACAGCTCTGCTGGACCCAATTCTTTCCACATAAGGGAACAGCATCACAAGTCTTACTGTGAGTTTAGCACCAATTAAATGAGATAATTTTATAAAAGAGTAAAACTAGCAAAAAATAGTACTAAAAACTTAATGTATTACTGTTGTACTTGCATGGTAAATCTAAATGAGAGTAGTTGAATTGTGGCAGGGGTGGTGGCTCCCACTTCTAACCCTCCACACAGAAGGCCAAAGATAGCAGACATGAGTCTGAGCCAAGCATTGTCTGCGATGGTGACTTTCTGGCCAAGCATGAACTACTGTATAAAACCATGAATCCAAAAAGGAGAGACATAGGCAAAGGAACACCAGGAAGGAGGGAGGGAGACACATAACTATAAAAATCAACAGTTGAAATAAACATTTACAGCCATCCATGACATATGACAACTGGACACACATTCCTTCAGGTGAATGATGACTGTGTGCTCCTGTCCCTCTAGTTCTTTAAGAGCGGTCACTGAAGTGACTCAGGACACTCTCTGGGACTTCCACTCTCAAATTCAGCACTGGGCTTCCTCTCAGGTTTTGTCTCCTGTGCTCTCACCCTAGGGTTCTGGAATGAAAGCAACAACGTTGGCTTTTGAAAAATCATTTGAAAGACTTCCTTTAGTCTCCACTTGAGAACCATTTAAATAGCATTACAGTTTCTGCTCTGTGGAGGCTGAAAGAATTCACCAGGAAACCATCTGTGCCTGGCGCTGCTTGGAGGGAGAAGTCTCGCAGAAGGGCTGAAACCTTGTTTGCGCATGCGCAAAGTCTTGCGGGCACGCACTTCCAGGTTTAATTTTAGTAATTTGCATTTTCCACTAAAAGAAAAAAAAAATCCACTTCAGATTTATTTGAAGAGACTTTTGTAAATATCCCCTTGAAGTTCTCAGCATCTCCTGTGTGTTAGTGGCTGACGCTTGCTTCCAGTTCCCTACTTTTTCACTATTTTGTCGTGAGCAGGCCAGCTGGGGGTGCCTACTTTGTTTCAGTTGATCATTCAAACAAGTTTGGGGGATCACTTGTTTATCCAGCTACTTTGCTATATTCCGAGAAGCCCATTTCTGTATTTAAGGGTTTCTTTATATTTTTCCTCAAAGTTGTATGCTCTGTCTCTTGATACCTTCTTGATATAAGTGACTGAACCATTCAATTTAATTTCGTTTTTGGTTATTAATGTAAGCATTTAGCTGTTCCACATGACTTCATTCTCAGCCTTATTAGTATTATACTTAAGATACTAATGTATACATATCCTCGCCTTTGAGCTGGAAGTTCTGAGAAATATTTTTAATTTTCAGATAACATTTCCATTTGTTTTTGGAGGCTTGTGCACACATTGATTATATCAAACAGTAGGTTTTATTGGGACATTTCGGTCCGTTTACCTTACCTACCTGGTCCTCCCTTACCTACAACCCCTGCTTCTTCCCCGCCTGTGCCCTTGGGTCTCCTGTAAACATAGACCCCAAGGAGGAGGGGAAATAGACAGCTATTGACCTTCTGGGTCTGACTTACTCAGATTAACATAATAAGCCCCACTTCCATCCTGAAAAGAGCACGGCTTCTTTGTGGCTGGAAATACTCCTGTGTTGGCCCCATGCTTTCTTTGTCTTACCTGTTAATGGGCACCAATGGTGATTACGTAATGTGTCTATTGGAAATAGTCCCATGCTAAACATGGGTCATTGACAGCTGAGCAGATTTTAATTTTTTACTACTTTCTGGTTAAAGAGAAAACCTTATGCTATTCTCAGTCTATTTGGGATAGGCTAACTCTGTGTGTGTGTGTGTGTGTGTGTGTGTGTGTGTGTGTGTGTGTGTGTGTGTGTGTGTGTGAGATGAGTACAAATAGACACACCTGCCCCCATGCATGCGTGCGTGTGGAAATGCTCTTCATCTTTCTGCGGGCTCTGGGGATTGAACTACGGTTGGCAGACATGAGCTGTACTAAGTGCCTCTTCCTACTGAGCCATCTCCCAGCCCCAGACTAACTTCATTTCTAGTACATGAAGCGTAAGTGTTTTATTATGGGAGACCCACAGAACTTGTCCACAGATCTCATAATGTTCTATACTTGCACTTTATTAGCACCTACAGGGAAGAAATTTTCTACCACCCTGATCTTACTGTGAGTTTCTTCTCAACTTCCTGTAGGTTAAACTGTGGTTTTGAAGGTTATTAGTTTAGCGCATAAACTTATGCAGCTGTATCAGGAAAATGCCTGACTGCCTCCTTTCATGCCTCTCCTGTTCCTTCAATCCCTCACACAGCTGGAATCAGGCTTAGAAGACCCTTACATGTATTAGATTCTCATTAAAACAAACTGAGAAGCACTCAGTTATGAACGTAATTTCATAAAGGGGGCTTTGGGATAGGTCTGGGGGGAGGAGCACTGGTTGTGACTCTACAGCTACCTCTGCCACAGAGTCTCACTCTTTATAGCTTGTCATTCACCACAAAGTTATCAGTGCTGACTCTGACAGAGAATGGCCCCCAGTGTTGAGCAGACCCAGAGCCTTCAGTAGAAACCCAGCCTGGATTCCACCTTGAGCTTCTGTGTTCCTTAGGGTTCCATCACCCTACCTTGGCTTCTGTTCTCGCTGTGAAGTCTGAGAGAATGTCTCCCTGGATTCCACGGCTGTCCACACTCTCCCCATATTGAACACTAGCAGGGCTTTCTCTCTCATCAAAACGTTTGTGCTATGCACGGATGGTTCTTCAGGCTCTACGGCCCAAGACAGTTCTCTCAGTTGAGTCTGAGGCCGGTCATTCTACTCACTCTTTCCTTGGCCTAGTCTCTGGCTTTCACAGGCAGCAACCTTCAGTCTCCTGCAGCCTGCTGCTCCCCTTCTCACCACAATCCCTGCGTAATCCTTGATATCTCCTCATGTGGGCTTACAGCGTGCTGCTCCTTGTGCAGCCATCACGCCTGGTGCAGCTGCCCTAACACTCCAGGAGAAGCCAGCCTCCCACCTGGAGCAGTTACTCGCCTTTTCGCCGTGTTCTGCCCCATCTGCTTCCCATTTGCAAGTCAAGAAAACTTTGATATGACAAATATCCCTGTGACTCTTGTACCACAACTTTTAGGTGTGACTTCCATGATGGGCCCTCCAGTTTTGAACACACATCTTGTCAGTGCGCAGTATTTGTCTAGCATCTTCCAGTCTCTCTCTGCTCCATGCAACCTGACTTTCCACATGCTTCTGTGGCTTTTGTCATAAGCAAAAATCTGTTAATAAAATCTTGTTAATTTGTTAATAGAAGCCCTAAATTTATTTTTCTAAGGTCTAATCTTAGAGCATTTGCCAATTTGATGGAACAGATATTAACATCTAGCTAACTTGAAGCCCTCCCCCCCCAAAAAAAAATCACTGAATATTATAGAGCTTGAAATGGGTGTGTACAGACTTTCTAGAAAAGCCCACACAAGCTAGATTCAGTTCCCACTCCACTATGGTGCATAAGACATCACTGAAGATCCACTTCAGAATAAATGGCCCTCTACTGAGTTCACCCATGTAAGAGGATAGGCAGCAAAATAATTTCTTTGCTCACTGCTTCTAATAGCTCCCAGAGTTCTATTATTTGATTTTGAAATTATATATATATATATATATATATATATATATATATATATATATATATATATATATATATATTCACATATGTGTGTGCATGTGTGTGTGTGTGTGTGTGTGTGTGTGTGTGTTACAAAAACATGTTTATATTGTGCATTCTCTTTTCCAAGTGTAATCTGTGACACTGGTGTACAGATTTTAAATTCTATTCAGATCCATTATTTTTAGACTTAACTGTGCTTGACGGACTTGAATTCTTTTCTGCAATAAAAGGGGAGAGGGTGAGAGTGTGTACAGACGGCCAGTGCCACCATGATGCATCGCCCAGCAGCCTGTGATGCTGCAAACAGGAGAGAAGATTACTTGTCCCTTTTGTGGTTTTTCTCATGGTAATGTGACTCTGAACAACAGGCCACTGTTCCCTTTCATGTTTGTTCCCCGCACAATCTTTTTTTCTTACCACTCTATCCTATAATTGGGGAGGAAATGGCCCGGGTGAGCTGGACAATGCAGACACCTCTGGTCTACAGAGATAGGAGGCAACTCTACCCTTCTCTATCTGGCAGCAGTCAACACACCGCCTGCTCTCAGAGTGAGATCTTTGTTTCACACGATGATGCCTTCATAATTGCTGAGTCATTTATTATGTTAAATCGATTCTTCATCCTGGAAAAGGAGTCCAAAATGTGGACTGAACAGCCGCCTTCTCCAACGGCCTCTCCGCATCGCATTTCACACACAAAAATAAATGTTTCCTCTGCCGCTGAGTTTCCAGGATATTCAGTCTGACCTGCAATTGCTCAGATATTTACTCTGAACACATCTCCCAGCTACTGATTGTGTCTTATCCTAGTTTATCTCTGACACTGATGCTATAGATTATAGACCGTTCACCATTCCAGAGGAGATTTATTTCCTCTGGATTATGTGTGTATCTGTGTAACAAAGAATTGTGCACATGAATGCAGGCGCCCTCAGAGTCCTAAAGAGGGCCTCAGATCTCCTGGGGCTAGAGTTACAGGTCATTGTGAGCTGCCCACCTTGGGTACTGGGACTAGAAGTTGGGTTCTCTGTAAGAGCAATATATGCTCTTAAAAGCTGGGCCATCTTTCCAGCCTCCTTCCTCAATACTATTAACCATGGTTAGTTTCATTTGACCATTACAGAAATACTAAACTTAAGGAAAGTAGGGGAGTCTTCCTGGTTTGGTAAAGAGAAAGAAAAAATGCAAAGGCAGACATACTGGGGTACGTTTATTTCTATTCCATATAGTAACTGTGCGGCTTTTTGCAAGAGAATTCCCTCTCTGATCCACAGAGAGATTGAAGGGGTTTTAAGCACATCTAGCTGTGTTTAGAAGGACTAAAACACCTGCCCTAGCTCCTGGAGTTCTCATTAATGAGGATGGCTCCCTTATCTTCGTTCCTATTTGCACTCTCCTTCTGGAGGTCTCAGCTGATGAACAGTGGATCCGTTGGGAGATGCATTTTCTAAAGCTTTGGAATGGTCCTTCAGAGTGCGCAGAGGAAAAGGATCTGATAGAGATTCCTAAATGCATGACACAAGAGCTGGGGCACCGCACGATGAAGCTCTCCTTCATCCGACTTCCAAAGACATAAGTCTAGGAAAACCTGCCCTGTCCTGTGTTGTGAAGTCTGCTGATCAATAATAACTTATGCTTGCATAATCTCACTGCATACTCAGAAAACTACTCAGTTCCAGGAAGCATTATACGTCCCTTTTACAAGTCAGAAGTCTGTGATTCAGGGAGGTTAATAACAGCACAGTTAAAGAGGACTCTGCTCAGGTGCAAACCAGACTGTCCAATTCCTTTCAGCTACCTGCAGCTATAAACTACCAACCCACACTGTGTATTTGTTACTTTCCTTAAGCCTGGAACAAAATACCCAGAGGAAAGGTTTCTTTGGACCTGTGGTTTTTCCAGGCTTCTGCCACAGCTGTTTGGCAGCCTGCATTTGAGCAGAACATGAAGGCAGAGGACAGCTGCCCACATCATGGCAGACAGAAGCAGAAAAGGCGGAATGCTGACACTCAACTAGCTTTGTCTTTTCCTCTCTTTCATTCTACTCAGTCCCCGAAGCTCACCGCTCACCGGCTGGAGCCACTAAGACTCAAAGTGGGTCTTCCTGGCTCAATTAGTGCTCTCTGGGACGGCTTTCACACTCCCATCCACGCCAACGTCTTCCTTGACAATTCACCAGATAATTCTAAGTCTGCTCAAGCTGATAGTGAAGATTAGCCACCACAATTGGGTACTGAATGTGTGCGCGCCGGTCTTCATTTTGTACAAAGCCTGTTTCCAGAAAGTTCTATCATTCTCTCACTGTCAGCATCTTTCTCCCGGGTATTGGGGTCGGGATCAGAGAACGTACATTCTGGCTCCAGCGAGCTCACACAACTCTCCTGAGTGGTCCCCACTCACCCGTAAGCTCATAGAACTGTTTTCTTCTTAAGAAAAATTACAACCTCGGTGCTTTCTGCAGCGGTGAAACAGCAGGGGACCCAAGGAAGCAGGCGAGGACCAGAGCCACAGAAATGTCAGCTATTCGAGAACCCCAAAGCACCTGCTTTCTTTAAGATGCCAGTCCAGCCCCGCGCCAGACTTCGCCACACAAGAGCTGCAGTTTGAATTATCAAAAACAAAAACAGATCGCTGGTTAAATTACTCTGATTATTTCTGTAAGGAAACAATTACACCTAATTACAGACAAGGCTGAGGTGTTGCTTTCCTAATGAAACCAAGGGGGCAGGCGTAAGTTCGAGATCTCATTAGCCAGCATCTCCTCGCTTCTAAATATACCCCCATGCGCTTCCTGCTGGCCTTTTACCGCGGGATTGATTCGAAGCCAGGAAGGTCTTCATAAGGGCTTGCTAAAATAAAACTCCACTCTGGAGGCTTCTTTTCGTATGTGGCTTTCGTAATTCTGCTGAGATGTATAAAATAGAAGAACGTGGGATGTGACCAAAGCAGCCGCTGGGCACATCCTCTGCTCAGTACCTGAAGGCAGCAAAACGTTTGTTTCTATTTGTGGGTCATCCGCGTCTCAAGAAACAGTTTAAGTACTTGACAGTACCCAAAGTTCCAGTCCGATTTTTATTCGGAAATTCTGTTTTCAAGCTCAGTCATTGTCTCAGATGTTCAAATATAGAGTTTCATAGGGTTGCTTTATTTCATTATGCATTTATTGGGCCAGTGTTGCTTGTAGCTCAAGCTGGTCTCGAACTTGCTATGGTGCTGAGGATGGACTTAAATTCTTGACCATCCTGTTTTTACCTCCTGAGAAATGGTGATTATACTATCTCATCTGGTTATGTGACGCTGGGATCAAACCCAGGGATTTTGGCACGCTAGTCTAGACCTCTACTGACCCAGCTACATCCCCAGTCCCAATTACAGAATTTTGAATTCAGTCTTAGATTTCCCACAAAGGGGAAATTAAGGAGGCTCAGGCAGGGGCAGAGCCTGGACATGACCTGAGAGAAGGAGATCATTGGTAGGAACAGCTTCTGTTCACCAGCAGGAAGAAATACTCTTCAGAGGGTGGGTATCTGAGGCTATGGAGAGAGAGAGGCAGTTTCTGTCCATTGAATGTAAGGTCAGCTGCATGTTCTCAAAGGTTCTCAGCAGCAAAGTATCCTAGAATGGAAGCAGGCCTTGATCTTTAAAATCAGGATCCACTCAAAGTCCCCACCACCACAGGATGGGTGGATGAGAGGAAAGACCAAAGTCACAGGGGGGATAAGGGCAACAAAGCCACACCATGCCATCTTAAAATAGTGAGCGGTAGGTAGAGAGAATGATCCCCTGAGAAACATTAGGGTTCAAACCCCAAGGACATACAAGGCTGAACTGGCTTCTTGAAGACATTGACAGGACCACATCATGAGATGGGAGGTTTGAACAGTACTGTTTTCAAATGAATAGGGTAGGAGCCAGGTACCCTGCTTTCTTCTGACTCTTGAGCTGGACTCTAAGTCTGAAGGTGGCTGTGAGCCTAGTAACTGGAGCCTTGTATATTAGCAGAGATAAATCCGCTGCCTGAGCTTGTTACTGAATACAAAGGCTGGTGGTAAACACAAAAGCATCCTTGGAGGTTGTGCACATCCAGAGCTTAGCTGTGTCATCATGTCATGTGGATACAGTCATAGATGCTAACTGTGATGGTTTCTATATGTTCAGCCCAGGGAGTAGTACTATTAGAAGGTGTGGCCCTGTTGGATTAGGTGTGGCCTTGGAGTAACTGTGTGTCACTGTGGATGCCGGCTTTAAGACCCTCATCTTAGCTGCCTGGAACTCAGTATTCTGCTAGCAACCTTCAGATGAAGATGTACAAGTCTCAGATCCTTCTGCACCATGCCTGCCTGCCTGCCTGGATGCTGCCATGTTCCTGCCTTGATGATAATGGACTGAACCTCTGAACCTGTAGGCTAGCCCCAACTGAAAGTTGTCCTTATAAAAGTGCCTTAGGGTGGAGACCTCTGCCTGGGCCACCAGGGGTCCATAGCCAAGGAGCACCAGGAGAAGGCTACCCTCCCAGGATCATGGAAAAGCCATGAGTGGGGTTAGGACGAGCACCACTGCTCACCAAGACCCGCCCGGGAACCCTTGGGTCACAGGGACTGAGGTAAAGTCAGGGACAGGAACTTTCTGGTTTCCATCTGTGCCTGGGGATCTCAGCCTGGGCCACAGAGCTCCAGGGAAGAGCTGGTATCCCAGGAGTGCTGACACACCTTTGAGCACAGGCAGGGCCACCGCTTCTGTTCAAGCTCACTGGATCAAGAGGGACCCTTGCAGAGCCATCAGGACATAGGAGCCAAGGGACAGCTGGGAACAGGATCCTTCTGGTTTCTGTGTGCACCCCAGAGCTGACCCTGTGCCACGGCTCTCCAGGCCCAAGTACCTCTCATAGAGAGCTGGTCTTCAAGGAGTACTGACACAGAGGCCTGCAGGAGGAACAAGCCACAGCCAGACAGAGTAAGACCCACTAACATCAAAGTTAACAAGATGGCAAAAAGCAAGGGTAAGAACATAAGGAACAGAAACCAAGGCTACTTGGCATCATCAGAATCCAGCTCTCCCGCCACAGCAAGCCTGGATACCCCAACACACCAGAAAAGCAAGACTCAGATTTAAAATCATTTCTCATGTTGATGATAGAAGACTTTAAGAAAGAAATTAACA
>CM052706.1:10303706-10333958 GCA_028551405.1 Uromys caudimaculatus | reverse complement strand
AACATGTAATAAAGACACATGCGCCACTATGTTCATAGCAGCCATATTTATAATAGCCAGAAGCTGGAAACAACCCAGATGTCAGAGGAATGGATACAGAAAATGTGGTACATCTACACAATGGAGTATTACTCAGCTATTAAAAACAATGACTTAATGAAATTTGCAGGCAAATGGATAGAACTTGAAAATATCATCCTGAGCGAGGTAACTCAGTCACAAAAGAACGAACATGGTATGTACTCACTGATAAGCAGATATTAGCCCAAAAGTTCGAAATACCCAAGTTTCACTTTACAGTAACTGCTGGACTAAGAGTGAGGTCTCAGATGGAGGAGTTGGAGAAGGGACTGAAGGAACTGAGGGAGTCTACAGCCCCATGGAGGGAGCAACAGTGTCAACTGGCCTGACCCCACCACCACCCCCATCCTCCTGGAGGCTGAAGCACCAACCAAAGAATACACATGGAGAGACCCATAGTTCGGACCATATATGTGGCAGAGGAGGGCCTTGTTGGCCATCAGGGGGAGGAGCGGCCCCAGTAAAGTGGAGTGGGTGGGCGGGTGGGTGGAAGGGGGAATTCCCTCATAGAGGTGGGGAAGGGGGAGAGGTTAGGTGGTTTCCAAAGAAGAGACCTAGAAAGGGGAAAACATTGGAAATGTAAATAAAGTATCATAAAATAATAATTAATAATAATAATAATAATAATAATAAAGAGTTGCCTTAGTTGTGTTGACTGTTCACATCAGTAAAACCCTAAGACACTAACCTTACAGAACTGATAAATGAGGAGATGTGGAAATGTCAACTCTGTCTGCACATCATCCTTTTGTTTGGAACTTCAACAAGACAGAGAACAAGATGTAGGTCATGGGCTGAAGGATAAGGAAGCAAACAGCCCAGAGAGTAGCTCTGCAGGGCCTGTGGTATCGGCTGCAGGAGCTTGAGGCTGGGCTACAGAAATTAGGAGAAACAAACCAGTCTTTTAAGAGTGCTTCATTCACAATGATGGTTTGGGTTGCCCAAAATAAGAAGTTATCACCAGATGCCAGAGGCTTCCCAAACTCACACCCTTTAATAAAAGCTTCCTTCCTAACTTCCCCCCCCCAGAAGGGGCTGAGGAAGGCATGAAGAATAAGAAGATCTTCCTTCCTGGAAGCCAGAGAAGTGATACTCATGGTGTTTCCACACAGCCAGGACTCTGACGCCCCAGTCATCCTGACGTATTAGCTGTTTGCCACTTCCCCCTGCCCATCTTCACCATCCCCCCCTTTTAAATCACGATCCTTATGGCCTTTTCCTCCAGAAAGACAAATGAGTTAACACAGCAGGGCAAGCATGACTTACAGGCTGCCAAAATCATGGAGGGTTGTGGAATTATCTGTGAAATAATCAATTCCATAGACCCAGGATTTAAATCTCAATCTGGGACAAAGGGACTTTCTCACATGCTTACCCTGCAGTGCTAGATTGGTTACTTTTCTTGTTGAGGTGAGCACATGCCTGACAAAGGCAACTTAAGGGAGGTTGGCTTATGAGGCTCGTGGTTCAAAGGGATACAGTCTAGCGTGGTGAGAAAGGCATGGTGACAGATGACTCTGCTGTGCTGGGAGCAAGTTTAAGCATCCTTATATCTCAAGTGATTAGGAGGTAAAGAAGAAGGAATTCCAGCTTCCTCCGGCTCTCTCCTTTTTTCTGTTTTCATTCATGTTGAGACCACAATCCATGGGAGAATGTCACCCACATCCAGGGTAGATCTTTCCTACTGTTGATCCTCTCCTGAGGACACACAGATATACCTGAGGGTGTGCCTTATCAAAGCAATAGCTGGTTCTCAATTTAAGCAAGTTGATCATCATAAATACCAGTGACCTTGTGTTGTGGTAGACGTCATGGGAACAAATCTTTGAGCCCTTTGCTCAAGCCATAACTCTTTCTGAGCCACTTTTTTTTCCCTTGAGGTTCATCCAATTACTTGACCTTCTGACATGGAAGGAATGACCTCACTCTTCATCACGCTTCTGACACCTAGTCCCCACTAATTCTCTAGAACTTTCTAGTACTTTGGTTATTTTATTGCAAAATCAAAATAGAGTGAAAAGCTACTTTCTCCTTCTTAAACAGTTTGCATGTGGTATATTATGTATGTGAATTTGTGTGCACACGTGGTGTACATGCGTGTGCTTATGTGGAGTCCAAAGGTGAATGTCAAATATCTTCCTCAATGGCTGACCACTTTATTTTCTGAAACATGGCCTGTCACTGACCCCGAGACTCATCCATTCAGCAAGACTGGCTGACCAATAAGTTCAGGATCCCTCTGTCTCCTCTTACTCAGTGCTAGGGTTGGGCACCCCAACATTACAGAGGCTTTATGTGAGTGTTGTCCAAACTCCACTGACTCAGTTGTCTACCTGTCCCAAATAGCTTTTCTCTTGGCATGTCCTGACTTTTGACTAGCATAATCAGGATTTGTCTGTGTTGTTATTACATCTTCTGAATAAGTGCTGCTCCTGATTTAGAACAACAATACTCTAGGATAGAAAAATAAGATGCTAATTTTCTGCTTATTCTATACATACCCATCTAGCTGGTGCTGTGACAGAATTTCACAGATGTGATTAAAGTTCCAAGTCGGTTGATCTGAAAATGCAAAGGCCATCAGATGGATGTAATTAGCTAGATGAGCCTTATCAATGCATTGCTTTCTCAAGTGGGAACACAGAAGCTTTAGAGGGATCCGGCAAGCCTATGCTGACATCAGATGGAAGCAAGCTTGCTCTGAGAAATGCAGGCATCCTCAGGAAGTCAGAAGTAGCCCTCAGCCAACAACCACCACCAACATGCATGTGAGTCCCTTAACCTCAGGAGCTTGGCTGTGCTAAGAATAGAAATGAATCTAGACGAGAAACATTCAGATCTAGGTGAAGATTCAGCAAACTTCAGTCTCATGCCAGCCTGAGAGATGAAAGCAGCCATGACTTGCTGTGCGGTCTGACCCACAGAGCTGAGAGCTACTGTCTTAGTCAGTATTCTGTTGCTGTGAAGAGAAATCAACAACTCCTATAAAGGAAAACATTTCACTGAAGGCTGGCTTACCATTTCAGAGGTTTAGTACAGTGTCACCATGGTGGGAAGCATAGAGGCCTGCAGGCAGACAGGGTGCTGGAGAGGTAATTCCACATCTGGATCCAAAAGCAGCAGGCAGAGAGAGTGACTCTGGGCCTGGCTTGGGCATTTGAAACTTCAAAGCCCAACTTAGTCACATACTTCCTCCAACAAGGTCACACCTCCCAATAGTGCCATTCCCTGTGAGCCTATGGAAGCCATTTACATTCAAACCACTACAACTACTAAAAGAGAACCACTTTCAGCTTCAACCTATATGAGAATATATTTCACAGCAAAAGGAAGCCAAATATACCATTTGTCCCTTTTCTCTTTCTCCTTTGTATAACAAAAGTGTTGTTTGTTTGTTTGTTTGATTGTTTTTCTGATTCGTTTAAAGACCTTTGTCAATTTATGGCTACCAGAAATTTGAGTGACACATACCAAAGTGAAAATTGTTTTTGTGTTATCTGAGTGGGGAGTTTCTGGACACTCCACATATTGCTCTTTTGATCATATTCTAGCAAGTATGCAACTAAATACTGTGTTTTGCCCCTCTGACTTCTCCATCCCCAAACACACATTTAATAAAGCATTTGATTCTACCAGGTCATGAAAGCACTAGGATGTGTTCCTGCTCTTTTTCTATCTGCATGGTTTAGGTTGTTTTTTCTGGTGTGGGCATGGTTTCTCTCATCACCTCTTCTGTTGTCCCAACTGTCCGTTAAGTCCATGTTGTATTCTTCAATTCTGAATTTTCTCTTTTGTAAGTATTTGTGCTATTGCATATTTTCCTAAGTTTCCAATCTCTTTATCTACTGTTTTCTTCTTTCCTTCGGAACTGTCCCCTACTACTATGATTGTGATTTAAAAGTCCCCATTTCCTGATGAGTGTGGAGGCACGTGCCTTTGATCCCAGCATTTAGGAGGCAGGGACAGGCAGATCTCTGTGAGTTTGAGAGCAGACTGATCCACACAGAAAGTTCCAGGACAGCCAGGGCTATACAGAGAAACTGTCTAAAAATATCCTTATTTCCTATATTTTCTCTAGACTTTAGTTCACTATAGGCTTTATTTTTCTGTTTGTTTAGTTACTATTATAGCCTAATAAGGTTTTGTCACCTTTTAATCCTTGACTCCAATATAAATATCTCTACTGAAATTGAATATCAAGTACACCGCTGTGTCTACTGAGTTCCTGGACAACAGACACAGTGGGAGGACAGAACTCCTGGATCTTAGCTAGAACAGTCCCAAAACCTCAGGCTTAAACGTGGCTGTGACTGCGCACCTCTTAACTCCTCAGGATCCTTGAGCTCATACGTCTTAGTGAGCTCAGCAGAAAAGTGAGGCTGTCGTTTATTCATGGCTGTGAAGCTAAGCAAACCTTGGCCTGGTTCAAGATACAGAGGAAATACTCAAAGGTCATCATTCCACCATTCTTTCTTTTACCAGAGCTGGGGTGTGTGTGTGTGTGTGTGTGTGTGTGTGTGTGTGTGTGTGTGTGTGTGTGTGTGTGTGTGTTTCATTCCACAGTGAATCACAGCCCAGCACCATTCTTCCCAGAATAATGAAAACTCTTAGAAGCGGCCCTGTGTCATCCCTGTTTAATTTCCCCTAGCCACCTTCCTATCCCACAGAACAATGTTTCTATCATTAGTGAAAATTTAAGGCCCAGGAGACAGGTCAGCGAATGAAAGGGGAAATGCCAAGAACCAATGTTGGTCCATCTTTTACTTCTGAAATAGATCCAAGCATTACATAACAAGTGTACTATAGTTGACCAAGGAAGTACCCCTTGATAGATCATCTCAAGGGACCTCCAGCTTAGGGTATGCTTTGCTGTGCGTCGCGCAGTTCCGTCAGGATGCAAGAGATGGGATCGCACAGAACTACGTCCCTGATGCCCCAGGCCATGTCTTAACAATTCTCTTCCAGGTCTGAGAAAAGAAACAGCAAGGTGGGACTAAAGTGCATGTATGTGAGCTCTACTCCCAACTGCCCGCTGCTTAAATTACTCGAGTTTAATAGAAGCAGCCCTTCCTAAGCTGTGCGATGCTGGCAATATTTTCCCTGATCCCTGAGGTCATCTTTCCTTTAGGATGCTGCAGTCAAGCTTTAACCACCCCCCCTTTCATTTTTAATTAAAGCTTCCATTACCTATTGACTCTGCAAGTTCTTTTGAAAGTGCCAGATGAGACAGAAGGTTCATTACAATCAAATCAATTCCCAGTCTGGCTGTGCCTCTTCACAGGCAATGGGACGAGTCCTGTGGGTCTTCTGAAACTGCACAGAATGAGGACCCTGAGTGTCAAACACTTCACAAGGTCCTGAGGCTGACCAGAGGCCTTGGCCATAGTCCTTGTATAACATCTCAAATGCTTCCTAGACTACACTGCTCTCCCTACTGCAGAGACTGTATTCAAGTAGTCAGACAAGCCTCTTTCAAGCAAAGATGATGTTGAATGTGAAGCCCTCTAACCCCTGGCCTGGCTCTACGCCATTCATAAACCCACAGAAACTAAAGTTCATAGAAGACCTCAACATTACCATGTCTCATATCCTTGTTTTTCACCATTGTAAGAAATAAAGAAATATTTCTGATGAGTCATTCTGAGAGATGAAGTCTGAATTATAAGCACCAGAGAACTCTGGCGCTTCTATTGTTTTATATGCGATGTCTCTGTTCATAGAGGAGGAAGCCAAGGTTCAAGGAGGCACAACAAGCTTTCATTGTCAGGCTGGGCAGATTGCTCAGTGGTTAAAGCATTTACTAGGCAAGCATGAAGACCAAAGTTCAAATCTCTAGAATCCACATAAGGGCTGGGTGAGTGTAGCGACCTACTTGTAATTCCAGTGTTGTAAAGGCAGAGACAAAGGATCCTCAAAGCAGGCTAATGAGTCAACTAGCCTTACTGGCAAGCTTTAAGTACAACTGAGAGTCCTGCCTAAAAGAATAAGAGAGAGGAACTAAAGAAGACTCATGTCAGCATTGGGCTTCCATGTACATACTACATACGTATAACACACACACACACACACACACACACACACACACACACACACACTCAGCTATTTGAATATATATAGACACATGCATAGAACATACTCATATGTTAAAAAAATACCCATCATCCACCGGATGCCATGAACACAGAATAAGTCCTTCTATTCTGTTCTATCCTAACTGGTTTTCACATTTTTCCTGAACAGAAAGAAGCACTATTTTCTCATTTAATATGGAAGACAACAAATGAAGTCCTACCTCAATGCATTCTTCTGGCATGTGGTTCCTTTATTTCCCCCAGGCTTATGTTTATTTAAAGCTTCATTAAACTGGAGCCCTGGTGAGCCAAGACCAGATGGACCAAGCCAGTGAAGAAGGTGTGCTGTCTTTGTGTCCGTTCACTTGTTCTTTATTGGGGTGGTAGGAAGCCTTGGCTCTGAGGGTGCCTAGGGCTCTCTACCCAACCCCGGATGCCCTAGGCCCACCCAGGAATCATGGCAGGTCTGTAGCTCTGGGGACATTGTGTATATTCATAAGGCTGAAGGCAGCCTACATGTACATTGTTCCAAGCGACACCGTCCTCCCAAACATATGCGCAGTGGTTCTATCAAATGTAACCAGACTATGGAATTGAATAAATGTCAATAAAATCCTGTCCCCAAATTACAGACTTAAGAACAATATAGCCACTTCTATGTTCAATGATTTTAAAAGTTTTAAATTTTTGTTGTGTACAAATGTGTCTATTACTTAAATCCTTTAATTTTATATAGTACTTTATAACCTATAAAGTAATTTCTTTTGTAGCCAATTCCTTCTGGTTTTTTCATCTTTACACTATGCTGGGGCAATAAAAAAGAGGTTTATCATTATATATCTGTAGTTAAGGAATATGAATGTCAAAACCAATGAAGTGACATTCAGAAAGTCATGTGATTAATAGGTAACTGCTAAGACTACAGTGCAGGAGTCAGCATCTCTGCTTGGTGTTCACTTCACGCTGCTGTGCTTGTTCATGAAGCACGTGGCGTCCGCCATAGCAACAGTATCTACCGCTGAAGAAGAGTGAGTCCTCTGCACACTCACCATGCAAAGCCAGGTGTCAGCCTCACTCCTGCCACCAAAGACAAGGCCTAGCTTATGAAGGTTCCTCCCCCTGCATCCAAGAGAAAAGGTAACAATGGTGCTATGTGAAGTGCCAGGAAATGAGATTACACATGTTCCCACATGCTTTAAATTCTGTAAGAGTCTGCAGTCTCAACTCTTCTCATGCAGGACTTGATAATTCTCTAGATGTAAAACTTACAAGAAATTCTGTACTTGCTCCCAAATAGTGTGTGTGTGTATATGTGTAGTGTATGTGTCCTTTTGTGAGGTGTTTGTGTATATGTGTACATGGATGAGGAATTCAAAGGTCAACATCAGGTTCTTCCCCAAACTCCTAGCCTTATGTTTTGATTCAGGATCTCCCACTGATTCTGGAGGTCGCTCATTCAGTTAGGTCAACTGGCCAGAGAGCTCCAGAGACCTTCCTGACTCTGCCTCCCCAGCACTGAGATTACTGGTGCTGATGCTGTCACTAGAAATTTGTGCTCAGGGTCTCATGATTGCACAGTAAACACTTTACACACTGAGCCATCTCTCCTTCTTCCCTCTCCCTGGAGAGTCTTACTGTGCATTTTTAATATGCGAGATTAACCACTATGCACCACAAAGAGATCTTTTGGTGTGATCTTATTTGCCAAATAGATTCAAGTGAACATCTAGATTTAAGATGTATTCCACAATCTGTTTCTGGATTCTTTCTTCTCTGATAGTCTGGTCACAAAATTGAATGTTGAATTATATCTACAGAGAAGAAGACTTCCAGACACCTAAACATCAATTTCTGATTCCCGGGATCTCTCCTCTCTTGCTGTGTCTCTTGGTTTCATCGTTTCTCCTCTGATGTTCCTTTTACTCTCTCTGGGGTTCAGCAATGCTAATTCCATCAGGTTAATAGAAATAACATTCTCTCATTCTTATATTCTTTCTCTCTCTCTCTCTACCTCTCTCCCTCTACCTCTCCCTCTCTACCTTCCCTCTCTCTCTCTCTCTCTCTCTCTCTCTCTCTCTCTCTCTCTCTCTCTCTTCGTCTTTCACCCCTCTATGAACCACATCAAAATGTCAGTCATCAACCACATTTTTTCTCAAAGGATGACTATCACAGATAAGGGAAAACACTAGAAAGAAATAGACATACTTTTGTAGTGACCTAGGCAGCCCTGCCAGGCTGACCTCTGACCCCTGGCAATGTCATCAGCAACAGCAACAGCTCCTGGGAATAGCAGGTTCAGAAAGTGAAAGGTCTAGAGAAAGATCAAATGGTAAAAATGCAAAATTATTCCAGATACTGTGCTATATATTTTCACATGCAAATCTTATTTGTTGCCCACATAAATCAAAATTTACAGATGGGCAAATAATGTTGCCTTGAAACTAATTCACTCTGTACTTAGACCTAATGAATGTTGGAGGCAGAATCTTTTGCATTTTATTTATTCTTTCATAATTTCAAACATGAATGCAATGTTTATAGATCATATCTAACTCTTGCTCCCGCTCCAACTCCAACCAGAAACACTGCAACATTCTCTCCCAACTTCAGGTCTTCACCTCGCTCCTTCTCCTCACCCTCCACTTTTGTTATATTTATAACCACTGAGTCCACTCCAACAGCAGGTGCCATGACTGACAGCCAGGTCCCATGACTGACAGCAGGTGCCATGACTGACAGCAGGTCCCATGACTGACAGCAGGTCCCATGACTGACAGCAGGTGCCATGACTGACAGCAGGTCCCATGACTGACGGCAGGTGCCATGACTGACAGCAGGTGCCATGACTGACAGCAGGTCCCATGACTGACAGCAGGTCCCATGACTGACAGCACATCCTAGCTGTGGTTCCTATTAGTCAATCTTGTGCTTCCTTACTTTCCCCCATATCTTTCATCTCCATGAGCTAGCCTTAGACACTTGGTGGTCCAATGCTTTGCCTTGATGTTGTTTCAGTACTGGGACTATACAATGATGCCATGATTACCATAGGGAGTGAAGAGATGCTGAGGCAAACAACAGCAGTAAAACAGACAGTAAAATAAATAATTTAATGAAATAAAAACCCTTGCTCATGTCCACTCAAGTGTCCCTGAAGTGTCATCTTCCATGACTTGAAGCTGGGCTTGAAATACACACACACACACACACCACACACACACACACACACACACACACACACACACATGTGCACACACACACAGGACTTCCCCTACAGTGAAGATGTGGAGTTTTAACACCTTATTGGGTCAGCAAATGTCCCTGCAAAGTACTTAAGTGTCTTTGTAGAGTATGCAGAGGCTTCTGTAATCCTTCTAGCAGAAGGATTCTATCCTTTATGGTCCAGTAGAGTTCCACTATGCTGGGCCATCAAGAGGGATCTGTAGCTTCAGGGATTTTGCAGTCGGATGCTTAGAGTTTGGCCTCAAGTCCAATGTGATAGAGGAGAAAACTGACTCCTGCAAACTGGACTCTGAACTTCATGTATGTGCCATGCCACAGGCATGCACAGACACAGGTACACACACGTGTACACACACACACACACACACACACACACACACATGCTATATACATGTAATTTTACGAAAAGAATTTCACTGTACATACAAATCTGGTTTATGCATTCATCAGACTCAGGTACTTTGTAACCATAGTGAAGGTCACTGTGTTAAGTGACCTAAATCAGGTATAAAAAGTCTAGTCCCACATGACCTCATTCATGAGTAGACCCACAAAAGATGATGCTATAGGGTGCATATGAGAGGTGAGGCATATAGGAGGGAGAGTTGGCATAGGCTGACACTGACAACAGGCACTATGGTAAAAAGTACCGTTCCATTACACATAGGGTGACTGTTGGTAATTATAACTGACTGCAGTTTGTTTTAGAAACATTTCCATACATGTATCAAATATTCGATAGCATGCCATCAGTAGATACCAATTTGGAAGATCAGTTACATTATACAAAATAAAAATGAGTAATCAAAATATCTCCATGAGAAAGAGCACTCCTCCTCCTCCTAGACACTGGAGGAATTTAGTTTCTGGTTTCAATTTAATCCCGCAGCATTAATTAAGATCCTTATAGCCTATTGATCCATGCAGTATGAGATTTGCCTTAGAGGCAGAAGAAGCTAGATAAGGCTAGATAAACAACAGGAAGCAGGTGTCAGGAGACAGGAGGACTCCAGCTACATCCAATCAATGTGGTGAGGGGTGGGAACAGGAGCTGTAGGAGGGTAGGGCGCACCTACTAACTTTCCCAGAGCTCTTGTTTGTTCATGGGCATCCCAGTCTGTCTGTCTGCCTTTCTGTCTTCATGTGTCTCCCGTGGGGAAGCCCCAGTAGCTATGGGGCTTCCGCAGAAAGACCAAGGTAACTGTTCACAAACAGTCTTAGCTCTGTTGAGTTCCTTTGGTTCTCAGTTGAGTTCCTTTGGCTCTCAGTTGAGTTCCTTTAGCTCTCAGTTGAGTTCCTTTGGCTCTCAGTTGAGTTCCTTTGGCTCTCAGTTGAGTTCCTTTGGCTCTCAGTTGAGTTCCTTTGGCTCTCAGTTGAGTTCCTTTGAAACTGTTATCTCGACAGGGTTTTTTGCACCATAATGTCACTACCATCAAAATTACCTGCATATCACCCTTAAGAGAGTCTGTCCTCAAACATGTAAAGCTAGAACAACATGTGTGGGTCATTAGGGTAGATACATGGAACCCAGGAGCCAAGGGGATGCTATAGATTCATCCCACCAAGAGGTAGAATGTCCTGGTTCTTGAATGAAGGAATGTTGCAGAGATAACAACATCTAAGACAGCCTCCGGCCAGCATGATGTGTGTCCTTGCTCCAAGAAATAAGAGCACCCTTCCTCTCAAGGAAGCACCTAGCTGCACTGTATTGTGTAGCAAGGCCATAAACACCCAGGCCACAATACTGGGAAGACTCGCCCCTGGGGGAAACATTACTGAGCTATAACACGAATCCTCCTGAGAGTGGGAAGCCCTCTATGGTTGAGGAGAAGATAAAACTAGACAATTGTACCTGAAGAACTGCTTATAGAATTAGGAAAAGAGAGAAGAGGAGAGAGGTGTGGGGAGAGGGCAGCAAAGCTATTTGCTTAGATACCTGTATAAACAGCCTCGTGAGCATTAACAGCTTAGTACCCAGGAGAAGAGGGCCCTGTGAGTTGACCCCTTGCACCATTTCCAGTTCTCAAGTAAAACAATGAGACTCCGGGAGATTAAGTCTTGATTCATCGCCACTCAAGCGAGCCTGGGCTGTTCACTATAATGCCAGCACTCCGTACCTACCTGACAAGGAAAGGAAAAGGGAGAAGGAAGGAGCAGAGGATGAGACATTTTAAACGTTGGAGTTATGTTATCAGAGCGCAGAAAAGAGAACACTAGTACACAATTCTAAGGGCAAAAGATAATCTCAAACCGCCTTTCCTCCCGTGCTGTCACCTCAGTACCCAATTCTCTCCTCTCTTGAGGGGACAAACATTAATGTCCTCTGTTTCCTGCGCACCCTCCCAGATACTGTATTTACGTTGCCCCTCAGCAATGAACGTGAGCATTGATCTTTCTCCTGTCCACAGCGGAAAACGGGGACTTAGCCTGACAAGTCCCTGACGTCATCATTCCCATCCATCCAGCAATGAGCAAGTCCTAGAAAACTTAGCGTCAAAGCCCCATAAAATTTCTGCCTAGCCTGACCAATCACAATGCCTCCTCACGTTGCCATGCCCACACTTGCTTTTTTTCTTTTAAAGTGGTATACACTCTATAAGCAGAGATACATTTTCCAAAGGCAACTTTCTCTTTCATGGTGGACACCAGTTCATAGTACTTAAAAGTTCTATGGTTGCTTTCACAGTAGAAATTTGCAAACGCTCTGCATCCTTCCTAAGGTTCTCAGCTCCTCTCCACCCACCATGCTTGAAGCACCTTGCTGTTAGTTTCTCTTGGGTCTTGGGTCTTTCAATGTTCTGTAGCTGTTGTACCACAGAGAAACCGTTTGCTCTCGCATCTCCCATGATGCCTTTGGGTTTCAATAGAGTGAGACTCAAAGACCTCCTAGGATGGAACCAGCATCCATGGTGTGACTGAAACTACAGGGAAGTCCATCTTTTTACCTCTAAAGGAGTCCGAGGACCTATTTTGCAAGTGCTTCTTCAGAATGAAAGACAGCTACTGGAAGTCAGCTCTACAAAGTGCAGACCGCATGCTTGGTCTTTATTGCCTTCTACACACTCTGCTGTCCCCTCAACAGTGACCAGAAACCTCACCCTGGTAAAAAGGGGAGGTGTTATGGGAAGAAATGAAGATAAGGCAGGGTTTGGTTAGTAATGCTCTAAGGAGCAAATCCTTGTGGCCAGTCCATGAGCTAAGACTTTTTAAAATATATTTTAAAGGGATGTGAAGAGGAAGAATGGAAAGAGAAGAAGGAAGACATGAAGAGGAAGAGAAGAAATAAAAATCGGAGAAGCAAGAAAATAGAGGGGGAGGGGATGAAGGAAAGGATTGGAAGGAGAAAGAGGAAGAGGAGAGGGAGGACGGGTAAAACAGATGGTGTGTGGCCCCTCAGAGGAAAAATTACTTGAACCTATAGAACATACTTGTCAAATCTAGACTCCTTGAAAATAAATGTATTGTTTTCTTTATTTTATAGCCTTCCCTTAAATTCTTTCTTATTTATACTTCTCAAAGAATTAATCTAAGGCAAAAAAGAATCGGGATCTGTGCAATGAAGATGTTGGAGGGATAGTTGCAATTTTTGCAAAAGCAAATGCCATCCACACACGTAGACCAAACTCTACCACACCTGGAGTTACACTTCTGCTCAGTTCCTATGTTCTGCTCTCTAGGCAAAGACCTGGAAGCAACTTCCCCACTGGGTTCTCTATGTATTCTAGTTTGCTCTCTCTTGCTGTGATAAACACCATGACAAAAAGCAACTAGGGAATGGGTATTTTATCTTACAACTTCCAGGTCACTAAACATTCATAAGGAATGTCAAGGACCCAAGGCAGGAACCTGGAATCAAGAACTGAAGCAGAGAAACATGGCTTGCTGGCTTGCTCTCAACAGCTTGCTAAGCCTGCTTTCTTATACAACCTAGGACCATATGCCCAGAGGCAGTACAGCCCACAGTGGGCTGGGCTTCCCATACCAACCATCAATCAAGAAAATGGCCCCCACACATGCCTAGAGGCACTCTTCCCAGAGGACCCCAGTTTGTGTGGGGGTCTCATCACTAATCTATCCACACACCTGGATGGGGAGGGAGGGGAGCATGACAGGGTGCAGGGTGACATGACAGTGGTGTCACAGGAAGTCTTGGCCGAGCTAAGATCAGACCAAAAGTATTCACACCCTTATTCATGCGCTTCCTGTCATGGAAACTCCACACCTCTCTCCACCAACAGAAAATTCCACTCCGAGTTCAATTTAAAACCCTCCATCGAACTTAATTTTTGGCAGCTTTCCTATAGCTATAATTAATGAAGAACAAGTTTGAAACAGCAAATGCTGAGCATATGGGTATTCCAGAGACATATCAACATCATTATCAGGAAAAACGAGATGTCAGTTAGTGTGTGCATAGCAGCTTTCAGATCTAACCCAAATGAAAATTAATATCCCTTCCTTCGGTGCAATAGGAGTGAAATATCACACTATCTGCCTAATAGCGGTATTATTAGTGGCGGGGTACACAACAAAGAATGGAGAATGAGAAGCCACTGTGATTTTTTTCTGTATATCTAATATATGCTTGATTCCATGGACCGCCGACAGGTAGTAAGAGTGAGGGCTAAACGATTTCTCCCAGGCTGCAGAGATGGGTCGGTGGATAGAAGCATGTGTTGCCCAGGTATCAGAACCCACATCCCAATGTACATGTTTAAAGAATCAAAGCGCCAAAGCGGTTGCACATGTACCTATAGCCCTAGTGCCGTGGGGCAGAGACAGGAGGATCACTTGGGTTCCCTGTCTTAAGGAAATAGACAGAGAGTGATTAAGCTGGGTACCAAGCATCCTCTTCTGTTTTCTGAGCACACACAAAACCATTTACACACACACACACAGACATGCATGCATGCGCATGCACAGAGGCACATGCACACAAGCAGACATGCACAAACAGGCACATGCATACACAGGCACGTTCATAGGCACACAGAGACACAAACAGATACATGAACACACACACAAACAGTCACAGGCATAGACACACATACACATAGAGACACATATATACACAGGCACATGCATACACACAGAGAGATATAAACAGACATATCATACTCGCACACACATAAACACACGGAGGTGCCTATATATATATATGTATGTATATATATATATATATATATACACACACACACACACATATATATGTAATAAAATTTTTACCCTGTTTTTTCCTAAGTTTTAGCTTTCAGAGAATTTTTAGTTCCCAGAAAGATATTTTAAAAGATCAAATTCATTAAAAAAAATGTATTGTCTGTTAAGCAAGCAGCTATCTGTGGGGAGCAGTTCACTCCATAGGGTTTTCATTTGCTTAGCTTGGTGTTTTTGATAGTTGTGGCATTGGGGGTTAGACTCAGACCTCTGTGCAAGCTAAGCAAGAACTCTACTACTGAGCAATGTGCCAGCTAAACATGCAGCTGTATGGCCCCACCCAAGGATGCTGTCCTGAGGAGAAGTATTTTAATCTGCCTTCATAATACTCCTTCCTCCCACAAGGTTCAGGGATCCTATGGAAGAGGGATAGACAGATTGTAAGAGCCAGAGGTAGTCAACATCTATGATGAAACAGAATTTGCCAGGCGTGATGGTGCACACCTAAACTCGCAGCAGCTCTAACTGCATACACAGACCTATGCATCCCCTGCTCAGCCAAAATCCCAGCAGAGATGGGGAAAGGCTCATGAAGACCCACCCAAGTTATCTTCAGTGCATATGATTCCCTGAGAAGCTACCTGTGTCCCAGTGGGAGCACCATGTGGTCCTCCAGTGGGAGCACTATGTGATGCCCCAGTGGGAGCACTAAGCGAACTCAGTGGGTTTAAAAACAAAGTACATGAAGTTGGGAGGGACACGTGGTGTGGAGGGATATTAGGAATCAGAGGAGAGCAAATGAAGTGAGTTTGTTCAAAGCACATTAGATGCATGTATGAAATTCCCAAACAATAAAAGAATTGTTTTTGTTTTTAAAGAAACAGTAGGTCTTAAGGAAAGGGGGATTAACTTTATTGAGGCCCCACTCAGTCCCTGATTTCTAAGTGTCCCATGTCCTCATAGTCTCTAAGTCAGATACACATGCAGAACCCGAGAGCTACTAGGATAAGAAAGTAGTCCCAGGACCCAAGAGCATGAGGAAATTTCCAGTGGTGACAAGGTTACAGGCCTTATCGAATGAGGTGATGCCCCGTGGGAGGGACATCTTGGGCAGCCAGGCATGAAGGAGAGGATGGAACAGCCATTGGTAATTATGAGTTTTCATGTGGAGATTCTCAAACAAGTGAAAGTTTCTGTTGTCAGTCAAAGAATCTGAGTCTTCCCATGGAATGGGAATATCTGATTCTCTTGCTATTTGCTTGGTGGAGTGACTACTTCAGCAGGAGCACTGTCAGGAAGAAGACGACTGCAGAGTGTGGGACCCGCAAGGGTGAAGTCATCAAGGTGAGCTGGGACAAACCCTGCACTTTGTCACCCCTTCAAAAATGGCTGTCAAGCCAGAGAAGAGAGAATTAAAATCCCCTTTGTTAACCAAAGTAACCCAACAAAGGGGAACTGGAGGGAGGGGCTGACTCTGGACTTTCCCTGAAGCCTCTATCCACCTCTCTGCCTGCCCTACACAGGGACCCTGTCAGACTGGGACAGCCTTTAAAGCAAGACAGTCAAGTACACAGCTAGATGAAAGGAGAGAGCTTAAGCTTTGAATACATGAATAAGTGAGAGCCCTCTCAAAGCAAGCGGCCAATGAGGTAATCTGCAGACGTATATCCCAAGTCAGGAAGCATGAACAACTAAAATTGAGTATGGATTTAGGAAGACCCACACTCTTACACTTCAGCCCACGTCCTACAAAGCTCTGTATGTTCACAAGGACCTAAGCTTTTATGAAATTATCAAAAGATCTTTAAAGTACAATGGGTTAAGCTGCTGTCTCTGCCCCTTTATGTGCAGTGACACCAGAAAAGCCATGTGTATTTTTAGAACAGCTAAGAGATTGGGTTGCGTGTATATTCAGGGTAGGTTCAGAAGGGCTTATTGATGTAGCTCACCGGTGCTTACAGTATTATTATCAGATGGTAGAAATAACTTCTAAGAATCTCCTTACCACCCACTGTGCTGACTCAGTTGGCATCCTGACACAGGGCTTGAGAGCAAACATAGTACAAACATGTCATGAAGCACTTGCCACCAGAACTATGCAGGCAGAAGAAAGACACCATGGGAGATGTCTTCCTATCAAAACACATGTGCATTTGTAGACAAAAGACTTCTAATCAACACCAAGTAAATGCAAAACTTCCCCTCTCTAGAAAATACTTGACAGTGCATTGGAAGAAATCATAAATCATAAATGTGGTGCTGGGGAGATGGGTCAGTGGGTAGAGCACTTGTCACACATGCCTGGGGACCTGTGTTCCTATCACATACAACCAGTTACACACATCTATAATCCCAGCACTCCCATGGCAAGATGGGAAGCAGGACAGAAGAATGCCCGGAAGCTTGGCTGATAAACACTGAAGCAAACAATGAGAGATCCTGTCTCCAACAAGATAAAAGAAAGACAGATAGATACCTAGGGTTATTCCCTGAGTTCTGCATGTGCCTGTGGCATGTACATACAATACACACACACACACACACACACACACACACACACACACACAAATAGAATAAGTCAATAAATAAATTTACTTCTGCACTTTGTGAGTACCAGCTTTCTTTGGATCATTGAACACATAATACATGTTACCTAATACCTGAACATATAATACCATGACCCTAAACTATAAGGTAGGCACAATGACCTCTAGTGCAGCAAAGCCACATGCAGAACAATAGTTCCAGGGACAAAGCCCCCACACACCTTCATTAGGATGACAATGGGTAAAGAATGAAAAGTGTTTGATTACATGATTTTGGACCACAATGCACTGCAGTGAAAATTCAATACCTTTAAATGTATATAATTTTAAGATCATATAATACATAATTTTACAAAATTATTGTTATAAATGTTTAAGCTTATAAATATAACTACACAAACATATAATGGCAATTGACTGATAAAACTGTTAGTTAACAAATGTTAACAAGTAGTCAGAATTTGCACTGTCTAGGGTGTACGTAGTTGTGGTCTTCATTGGCAATTTCAGTTAGAATATGCATGATTTCTCTCCTCAGATATAAATGTTCATTTTATACTCAGTTTCATATTTAAAATGTTTACACACACACACACCATTTTTGTAAGCATCAAATCCTAGGTTGTCTAGGATTCAACCATAAACTCAGAAGGTCAGCTTTCTCACAACAGTCAATCTTTGATTTTTGTCTTATTTATGAGCTCCCCTCCCGCTAGTAGCAGATGAATCTCAGTGCAGTGACAGAAAATGGGTGTGAATGACGTTAGGAACATTGGGATTGGCCGAGTGATGGAGGGAGGTTCATGGCCTTTTAGATCCTCGTTGATTTTTCTCTCCATACATATTGTTTTTAGCTACTGTTCTATGCTGTGAAGAGACTCCATGACCACGCCAACTCTTCTAAAAGAAAACTTGTAACTGAGGGCTTGCTTACAGTTTTAGAGGGTTCGTCCTTGATCACAACAGTAGGGAGCAGACAGGCATGGCGCTGGAGCAGTAGCTGAGAGCTTTAGACAGGCAGCAGGCAAAACAAGGAGAGACACAGAGCCAGCCTGACATGGGCTTTTGAAACCTTAAAACCCACTCCCAGCAACACACTTCCTCCAACAAGGTCCCACGCCATAATCCTTCTAATCTTTCTCAGTTCCATTCCCTGGTGATGAAACATTCAAACACATGAGTCTGTGGGGGGCATTCTCATTCAAACCACCATATGTACAATACAAAAGAAAAAAGATGTCTAAGAATGTTCCAGAAGCATAAATCAAATTCCCTCCTTAACTCTACGCCTGATAGGTCTCTATCCCTCCCCCACACTCTTCCCCCTTTCTCTCTAACCTGATTTGCAACACCACACATGCTGGCTCCTGCTACTGGTGACAGATGACACCTAGAGAAGGTCACTGGCCCAGGGCTATGTTGATCTGCAGCAGTTTTCTGTCATAGCTGCCTGAATTATTCCTGAATCTGAGGAAGAAACACAGCTGCCAGAATGAATCAAGAGGACATTGCCCTGGGTGTGTAAGCAGCTGTGTGTGCACAAGTGACACGCAGGCATGGGGAGGTGTGTCATTTGCAGCCAGCCCATCTCCAGTAGCTTCTTTAAATATATTGGAGAACTAAAGTATCTCTTTAAAGATCCCCCCAAGTCGTTCCATCCCCATACCTCCCCCTTTTTCTGCTTGGTTCTCTGCATAGCTGAAGTTAAAGACAGAGATTCAAGGGCAACCCAACCTGCTGGAGGGAGTCATCAGGAGAACTAGTTTGTTTTTGATGCTGAATGTGTGGAAATTGCTGGCTCTCTGAGCCAACAATTGCATCACACAGGTGGTGGGCTAAGAAACATGCCAACGGCATTCTTCTGTAGAACAAATTCAAGATGACGAGGGGCCTCTTATTGAGTGTCACTGAATCACTCAATGCGGTCTGCCTACAGGAATAAAAGTCATCTGGAAATACTAACATGGGAAGGATGGGTCTAGACAGAAAACTGGAGGGAAGCAAATTCTGTGCCTGTCTTCAGAGGTCACAGTCTACTGTTTAAAAAGGATACATTTTGGAGCCTGGGAAATGACTCAGTAAGTAAGGAATTTGCCATACTAGTGTGAGGGCCTGAGTTCAACCCCCAGCACCCATGTAAAAGGTTAAGTAAGGTGTCTTTCATCTCAGGACTGAAGAGAAGGAGACCAAGACTACCTGGGGCTTACTGCCCAGCAAATCTAGGTAAATTCACAAACAAGGTTCAGTGAGAAAGCCAGTCTCAACAAATAAAGAGGAAGAGGGACTGGAGGATGGCTCATGGCAAGTTCAGTTCCCAGAACCTACATGGTAGTTAACAAATCTCTACAACTCTAGCTGTAGGTAATCAGACATCTTCTTTCATAGAGACTGTACCTGTGTGGTACACAAACATACATTCAGCCAAAACACTTCAACACATGAAATAAAAGCATCCAAAACACTTATACACGTGAATTAAAAATAAATCAATATTTGTTAAAATAGGGAGAGGAGTAATTATGGAATCTACTCACATTGATCTGTTACCTACACATACATACATGTACAAATGGATACATGGCAATCCCAAGACAATATGGGACGTGTGTAGTGGAAACATGAGAGATAGTAACAAGATCATATAAGATTCCTGTGGTCAGCGCACACAGTACACATTTTGAATGATGAATGACATTCACCAGGCAGATGAGGGTTGTGGAAACACACAGTTGTGATGAAAAGCAAAAGCAAAGTCAAGGAGTTCCAGCATCTTCTAAGGAGTCTAAGAAACCCAGGATGGGTAGCACATTGCAAGGGCTACCAGAAGATGCGAATACCAGACGTGGCTGAGGGGCAAGGCTGAGGCTGCTTGCTACAGAACTGAGGGAGGCATTAAAGGTGTTTTCTACCTGCTCAGCTCAGAAATTGGATGGCCCAAAGTCCTGTCTATCTCTCATTTTTAAAACATAAGGTTCAAATTTCATTCCCGGAGCTATTCTATATGGTTCACCACAACGATCCCTTTCAGCTCTGCCTGACAATATATTTTTACTGGAACACCTAAAAAATTGGTTCCAGCTTCAATTAAATAAGGAAATTAAAGACACGGGAAGGCAATTAAAAAGCAACTCAGGTGAACTGAGGTGGGTGGATTACTTCTCCACACAGAGAGCTTGGGATTGTGGGTTAATTAACTCCGTAGAGTTTTACTTCCCTTGTACATTACATTTAGCTTGTAGAAATGTACTCTCCTCCCCCAGAGTCCAACAGGAACACAAGAAAATAGTATTTTGGACACAAGCAACTGGCCCCAGGCACTCAGGCAAAGCTGATGAGATTGCAGCTACTGCCTTAGGACTCAGCAATTGCTGTCCTGGGCTGAACCTGGTGACTGCTGCAGCACAGAAGCCACTCTGCTCCTCTGGTCTTCCCATCGCTTACCTTGCCAGAAAATACACCTGGATGCATGGTGTTTCCATGAAAGAGAAATATGTATGCATGCTTGTGGATGCATGCACATGTGCACATGTGTGTGAGGGTACATACATGTAGAGGCCAAAAGAACACAATGCCTGCTGTCTTCCTCAATTGCTCTCAACTTTGTTTTTTGAGACAAGGTCTTTCCCTAAACCTGGAGTACTCTAGTTGGATTAAACTGGCTGGCTGCCAAGGCCCTGTGAACCCCTGTTTCTGCCTCCCTAACACTGGGGTCACAGGCATATGCTTTCATGCCCATCTTTTTATGAGGAGGCTGGAATTGAGCTAGAATCCTCATGTTTGCATCGCAAGCACATTCCAGACTTGAAAAGACAAATTCTGAGCACATACATCCTAATGAGTGTTATCCCCCAAAATTGTCATTAGAAAGTATTAAAAGAATTACTTGTTTTAGCTAATTAATTAAATTATAAAATAAATTATAATGGTCCCACTCATTTTTTTCTTTGTCACACAGGCTGACACTTTTCTTTCATTCTTTCTAGAGCTTTAGAATTCTATTGCATGCCACAAAGGAAATGTTCTTATATCTATCCTATAGATCAACATATAGGGCAACTCTGCCCTCTAGTAGACAATCAGTATCATCTGGGGCACTTCTCATTGTCATGGTAAAGGGGTGCACCCCAGACATAATGGACGCCACTGCTACTGCTGAGATTCCCATGTCACATAGTATTGCCCTTCCCAGATCCCAGCAAACGACTAGCTGGCTCAAAACAGGACTAATGCTACCACTTAGATTCACCTTCAGGCACAGCAGACAGCTGCCAACGCTATGCCTGCACTCTGCATCCCACAACTGATTGCCTAGTGTTCTACTCCACAGTCTGCACCAGCAGCTTGGAAAAAGCCCACCTCAGTGTGGCTGTCCTGACCTGGAATGTCCTCACTCCATCCCTTGACCTCCCTTGAGTCTTGTTGTACTGTCAACTTCCACCTGCTCTACTCCTAGTTAGATGACAAGATTCTAGATCATCTGTGCCAACTTCATAAGTCTACAACTCTGAATAAATCTAATTTCCCCCCTTTTTGCCTCTCGATCTGGCCAGCTAGAGATGCTGCAGAAAACCTTACAAGCAGTAATATCAGCAATAGTAACATAGGAATTTACTAAGACACACCACACACACACACACACACACACACACACACACACACACACACATATTTCACATACCACACACATACACACACATAAACACACACACATACTTCACATACCCCCCCCACATGCCTGTGAGCACTTTGATCTCAGTCTCCCTCTCTTAAATACTCATAAATAACTACAACTTGACCTGCCAGATCCAAGGGTTCCATATCTGTAGATTCAACTATCTGAAGATTTAAAATATTATAAAAAGCAAACATATCAAATATGTAGTGGCTTAATTTTCTTGTCATTATCCCCTAAACAATACTATTTAGCAATTATTTACATAGGCTTTACTAGACCGGGCATCACAATCCACCTGCAGATAGCATAAATATCTGGAAAGACTCACACAGTTGTATGCAAATGTGATCCCACTTCATATAAAAGAATTGAGCATCTGTGGATGTCCGTAACTAGAACCCAATCTTCATGGTTACCAGGGGATTACTTGGGTTCAAATCTCTGTGCACTCTTGATTTCAGATTCGCATTTAGATCAATGGCTTGCATTAATTCTTCGGTGGAAAACCACATAGACATCTTTTTCTTCCTGTAGATATTATTTTGTACTTTTGAGCTCATGTTTAGCTAAATTTCTACCAGTCAATCCCTGTAAGGGGCCCATTCTATGATTCTACTGCTGAAGTAATTTGAAACCACATCTTCAATGTTGTCTTTATGCCCCACCATTGGCATCACCCAAACTCATGTAGGCTGATGTGTTGAGAAGCTGGCAAGTTGTCTTAGATGTCTGTTCTTGTCTATCTCAGCCTGTTTTCTTCTTCCTCAGAGTCATATGTAGTGTGTTGGCCTAATGCTGCTTGTATTCTAATGCTAATTTGGGGACCCCAAGACTGGGTACCCAAAAGACAAGAGAGTCTGCACGTAAGACACTGAATGACCCTGCCCCCAGTTAATTGTGATTGGTAAATAAAGATGCCAACAGCCAATAGCTGGGCAGAAGAGACAGAGGTGAGGTTGAGGTTTCATGGGCTTAGGTAGAGAGGACCACAAGGAGGAAGGAGGAAGAACCCACCATGGAATAAAGAAAGAACATGCAGGAAAGGAGAAAGGAGTAGCCACCATGGGTTAGCTGAGCCATAAAAGTGTGGCCCTGAGGGCTGCCCAATTGGAGCTAGGAGAAACATAGTAGGTAATAACTCGGTTATCGATAAGAAGATAGATTCTAACAGCTATGGAGGGTAGGCAGCTCTCCAGCTACTGTGCTGCTTAGGGCATATTAAAAATATAAAGGCTGTGTGTGTATTTTATCCAGGAATATAAATGGTCTAAGGCAGGGAAGAAGCCCTGGGTCAGGATTCAAATATTACTACTACAGCTGTGTTTCTAAAAGATGTGTTTTCCCCCCAGATGTAAAGGGTGTATGAACATGGGTGCAGAGGCAGTGGGGGACAATGGTTAAGGCTCTGATGTCAGTAACAGGAAGTTAACTAGTCCTCAAATGGAGAGAAAGTCAAGCAGACATGGTAGGCAGATAGAGGGTTGAAAGGTCAGAAAATCATTGTGGTCAACAAGTACTTTTCTTTTAAAAACCAGTTAGTAAATACTGTAGCCTTGTGGCTCATTTGGTCATAGTTACTCAGCTCTGCAGCACTAACACCAATACTCCTCAAACTATTCCATAAAATAGAAACAGAAGGGACACTACCTAATTCATTCTGTGAAGCCACAATTACTCTGATACCTAAACCATACAAGGACCCAACCAAAAAAAGAGAACTTCAGACCAATCTCGTTTATTAATATCAATGCAAAAATACTCAATAAAATTCTTATGAACCGAATCCAAGAACACATCAAAACCATCATCCACCATGATCAAGTAGGCTTCATCCCAGGGATGCAAGGTTGGTTCAATATATGAAAATACATTAATGTAATCCACTGTATAAACAAACTCAAAGAAAAAAATCACATGATCATCTCCTTAGATGCAGAAAAGGCATTTGAGAAAATACAACACCCCTTCATGTTAAAGTATTGGAGAGATCAGGAATTCAAGGCCCATACTTAAACATAATAAAATCAATATACAGCAAACCAATAACCAATATCAAATTAAATGGAGAGATACTTGAAGTAATTCCACTAAAATTGGGGACAAGATAAGGATGCCCACGCTCCTATATCTATTCAATCTAGTACTCAAAGTGCTAGCTAAAACAATAAGACAACAAAAAGAGATCAAGGGAATACAAATTGGCAAAGAAGAAATAAAGGTATCACTATTTGCAGATGATATGATAGTATACATAAGTGACCCCAAAAACTCTACCAGAGAACTTCTCCAGCTGATAAACAACTTCAGCAAAGTGGCCAGATATAAAATTAACTCAAATAAATCAGTAGCCTTCCTTTATACAAATGATAAACAGTCTGAGAAAGAAATGTTATATTCTTAAACAAGATTTTAAAAAACAATCAGAGACGATACTCACATCAATCAGCACTGATATGTTTTATTACACCTTGATTTTTTTTAAGGCTATGGTCTTGTTAGGTCATACCTTCACTGGCTTTTCTACCATTGACTCAGGTGCACTGAGCACTTCAGCAGAGCTTGAGTTTCTGCTCAGAACTCAAGAGTTGAGACACAGACACCAGTAGGCATGCCTTGACTCATGATGCTCCCCTTCCCTGGCACTGACAATCATATCAGATGATATGAGAACCTGAAAACGCGTTTTCCCCTGGACATCAGGGTGATCTTGGTAAGAGGGGAGACCTGGAAGATGGATGGCCACAAGGACACTCACCACATCTGGCAGTCTATCATCTTGCTAATCTTCTGTGGGTGGTTCAATCTACTTGAACTGTAGTATTTTCCAAATAACATAGTCATTGTTTGTTTGTTTGTTTTAATTTCTTTCCAACTTGGACACTCTTCTACAATTTTCTTGACATTCTCCAGAACCATTAGTAATTGGAGGAGTTTGTCTATTATATACTGTCAAAAATTTACTGTACAGGAAAATTATTTTTACTTTATATGCAAAATATTAATCAGGTAAAACGTTATTATTATTATCATTATTATTATTACTATTATTAAACCTGTCATGTCAAATTGATCCATTGTCTTATACCTGTATCCTTTGGTATGAGACCTTTAAAGGCCTGTTGGCTTCACAATCATGGAGTACATTTTAAGAGGAAATATTTCCCAACTGTACTAACCAATGAGCTCGCCAGAGGGTCCATGTTACATGCAAAACAGAGCTGTCAAAGCGCTGACACTGGGGCCAGAAGATGGATTAGTGCATGAAGTGCCTGCTGCAGAAGCATCAGGAACTATGATTGATTCCCAGCATCCGTGACAAAAGCTGGATAAGAGGGCCTATCCATGTAAACCCAGTCCTGAAAGTGCAGAGACAGAAGGACCCTGGGGGCTCTCTGTCCGGCCATCCTATCAAAGCAGTGAACAAGAGGCCAGTGAGAAAGCCTGTCTCAGAAAAGAGTGGACAATTCTTGAGGAATGACCCCAAGGTGACCTCTGGCTTCCACACATATATGCATACACATGGACACGCTGACACACGTGTGCATATATACACTCATGCCTTCCCATAGACACATATAAAAGGCTAAGACTGACTTGAAACACCTTGTCCAGCCCAAGTATTTTCATCCAATTACATGATCAATGTCAACATCAGGCCCTGGCCCTGGAAACACTGGCCTTGGAGTCCAGCCCTGCCACGTGGCCATGCTACATAGATCTGTGACATTTTATAACATTTTTAAGTGACTTAGGATAAATGTCACTAGGCTACTGCAAAAGTAAATGAATGACCTTTAAATATGATCATTAACTAGCTCTTTCCTTGTCCAGACATGACTTCCTGCCCTTTTACACAAACTCCAGATGTCTGACTTCCTGAACCTGACTGTCCTAATTAGCAGCGCCCTAGTCTTTCCTTGACCATCTCCTGTTCAGAAGTAGGGAAGTTATCTATCAACAGTCCCTACCTGTAAAAGAGCTTGGCTTCTGCCCTCCACATGGCATGTGCTTTTCCTTTTATTGAAGAGAAACCCTAGGTGAGCTGCTGGTGAATGCACTGTGAAAATATTTTCTTTATTGTGTTCAATATTATTTTGCTAATATTTCCACTTGTTTCATTTTGGTTTTCAATATGTCTATGAGAAAACTTAATGCTATATATGTGCCCCTGTTACATTGGTGTGTGTGTGTGTGTGTGTGTGTGTGTGTGTGTATGTGATGTATACCCGTGGAGGGCCTCACCTACCTTGTTTGAGATAAGATCTGTCCCCCTCTGTGTAGACCAGGGCCCGAGCTCCGGGGAATTCTCCTGTCTCTGCCTGCCCCCTTAGTCTAGCTGTGCTGACAGTTCAGAGCCTCATGCTGCCTGCATCCTGCTCTGCCATTAGTTCTGGGAATCCAGACCTGGTTCCTTAAGCTAGCTCAGCCAGTGCTTTACATGCTGAGCCATCTCCCCAGTCACTACAGCATAACCCCTGCCTTCCTTCCACGGAGAATCACTAATCAGAGTTACACATGTGCCCGTGGTTTGCAGCACACACTTTCTCTGAGGAAGCAATGCTTCTTATTTTAGATTCTCTAGGAATCATGGCCACATCCATAATGTATATGAAGATTTCTATTTACAGAACAGATAAGCACTCTGAGATTTCTCGCTGGACCTGTTCGTCATGTGCTGAACAAACTAACTTGAAAATGAGCCAGGAAGCTAGATTGGGGAACACTTTAGGACTCTGACCGTTGCTAAGGCAAAGAAGGCAGAGGCCAGAAAGCCTCAGGGATATTAAACATGGCCGTGGCCACACCATCACAGTGCCATCTGTCAGATGCTACCAGTGCGGGGCGTGTGATAGAGGACAACCAATGAGAACCATCTGCCCTGCCTGGAGAGCAGAGGACTCAGGGATGCTGTGTGCTTTAACCCCAGCATGTGCTTCTGTATGCTGTAGACACAGAGTTGGCCTTGCTAAAGTGGTCTACAGATTCAATAGTTCTATACTGTGAAGCCCATAGCCAAACTCAGGAAGACATGGGACCGAGGACTGTGAATGTCCCAGGCGAAGCTCTTAAGTAAAGAAGGGGAAGAGTGAGGAAAGGATGGAAGGAGAAGGAAGGAAGGAAGGAAGGAAGGAAGGAAGGAAGGAAGGAAGGAAGGAAGGAAGGAAGGAGAGAAATTTTCAAACCGGCGTCTTCATCTCTGAGGATGGTATAGTTGGAATTTGATCCTTAAGAGTTTCAATCCTTGGCGTCCTTTCTTTATAAGGAAGTGAAAAATGGGTGTGGTCAGTGGACCTGACCCTATGGGGCAGATGCTCCCTTGACAGGTATAGAGCTGGACACTGATGGCCACCAAGCCAGAGGTGTGCTGAGCACTTCAGCCACGTTGTCCCTTCCCACTCCTGGAGTCTGACAAACACTATCACAATGACCATTTGCAAAAGCCATTACTCACGTAAGCAGGAGGCAAGTACATGCCCAGGTCTGTGAGCAGCCGCAGGAACCTTGAAACCTAAGGCCACAAAAGTCTGAATTCCTCATTCCCCGCCTGTTCAGAAGACAAGTATGCATCCGCTTTGCCACACTCCACACTGTGATTGAAATGGAAAAATAGGGATTCAATAGCCTCCAACAAGGCAAGCACTTTGGATGTTCAATACGATGCTCACCAACCACAAAGGAAATTTACCAGTGTAGAAATAAGAACGTGTAATGTCATTAATAACTTTGATATCAAGTACACGCTTTCATGACATGATTGATAAAATGAGTTAAATAAGATACACTATTCCATTTCACTTTTCTAACGGGCCAACCAGAAGAATGCAAATGGCTCAGGCTACTCCTCTACTGGACAGTGCTGTTCTGGAGTATGAAGAACACCTACCTTCCTTGCCCAGTGTTTCCGGTGCCAGTCTGCTTGACACCGGGCAAATGAGTCGGTAGCGCTGTTGCCAGACTGGTTCAGGTCAGAGTCTGGGCCTTGCCAGTCCTGACCAGCCAGGTACAGCCACCCATCTTCAACAGGCCGGAAAAATACAGAGAAAAGCAGACAGAGGAGGGTTATTCAATATGGACACGTTGAGAAGAGGAACAAAGGACCTGCGACCACCCATTCAAGTCTATATTGGGAGTCCTGCTTATATAAGGCTTCATTTTCTATCCTGTGTGTGTGTGTGTGTGTGTGTGTGTGTGTGTGTGTGTGTGTGTGTGTGTGTATGAGAGTATGTGTGTATATGTAGGAGAGTATGTGTGAGCATGTGTGTATGTACATGTATGTGCCTAAGTGTGTTTGTGGGAGGGTTATGAGTATGTATGTGTGATTATGTGTGCATGAGTGTGTATGTGGGGGATGTGAGTGTGTGTGTGTGTGTGTGTGTGTGTGTGTGTGTGTGTGTGTGTGAATGACTGTGTATCTGTGCATGGGTATGAATATATGAGAGTATGTGTAAGAACGTGTGTATAAGTGTGTACGTGAATGTGTATGTATGTATGATGCGTGTGTGAATGTGTGTGTATGGCAGGATGTGTGTGTGTGTCTGTGTGTGTGTGTGTGTCTGTGTGCAGGCATACTACGGTATCCATTTGCCACAGCTCATATGCTGAGGTCAGAGGAACATCTTGGGTGTGGATTCTTCTACTCTGTTTAAGGCAGTTCGTCTTTTCTGTTCCCTGCTGTGTACACCAGGCTAGCTGGTGTGAGAGCAGACAGGGATTCTCCTGCCTCTGCCTCCCATTCTCTCTCTCCTAAGAGCACTGAGAATATGGACAGATGATAGCATCCACGTGTTGTGGGTTCTGGAGAGTGAAATTCAGGCCCTCGGGCTTGAGAGAAAAGGGCCTTATCCAGTGAGCCATTTCCCGGCGAGAGGTTTACATCTGAAGAGAAGACCTGAGGTACGCAAAGCAAACAGGCCCGATCAAGGCAAGATGCCTCCCAGGTCCCCCAGTTCTCTCCTGAAAGGTTCTCTGATGAGTTATGTGAAATATCTTCCTGGGGGACAAGTTACCCTTCAGTTTCAGGCTTTTCCTCCTCAAGTTTTGAGGTTCCTAAGGAAATTCTAGTTTCTTAGGGTCCATTGTTTTAACAATCTGATAGGCAAAGGGAAGACAGAGGGTCTCTTTTCTTTATTTCAATTAAAAATTTAATTATCTATTTACTTAGTGTATAATGTATGTGTGTGCATGTGTGTGTTTGTGTATGTGAGTATGTGTGTGTGTGCATATGTATGTATGTGTATATATGCATGGGAGGGTGTGTACATGTTTGTATGCATGGGTGCATTGTGTGTGAGTGTATATGCATGTGTGTTTATGTATATGTGCACGTATGTGAGCATGTGTGTGAATGTGTGCATGTGTGTATTGTATGTGAGTATGTGTACACGTGTGTATTGTAGGTGAGTTTGTGTGTATACGTGTGTGTGTGTGTGTGTGTGTGTGTGTGTATGTGTGAAGGTGTGTGAAGGTCAGAGGACAACCTGTAGCAGTCATTCTATCTTTACCTTTACCTTCTAGTTTTAGAGGCCACCAAGAAGGCTGAGCACACAGAGCCCAGGACAGAGCCGCCATCGTTACTCCCTCCCCTGCCTCCTCCTATCTTCTGTGCTTAGCTGTTCCCTAAGGAGCAGAAGATTTTCTCCCTTGCCTTTCTGGTTGATTTCTGTAGTTTTGCAATGAAGTCCTCAGTAAACCACAGGCCCTTAACTCCCTGCATCAGGCTCTGCTATGCCTGAGACTTGACGAGACCTAGCTCTCGGAGTCTCCTTGCACAGGTCAAGTGTTCTGTCTTCATGAGTATTAACTTTAAAAATGTGGCAATCGCTACCAGCAATTACAAACAGCTTCAAGGACACAGGTTATTGGCCATTTTACCTATGCCTGACCCTAGTTCAAGAGATGTATTTCGTGATGTCTGTTTGCTTCCATTCTGGTTTCAAATGAAATGAATGGGGGTGGAACACACACAAAATTACAAATATCTCCCTTAGAATATTTCTTAACTCTTAACTCTCACTAGATTAGAGAAACAACAATGAAGTTAAAAACAGGACTGAGGATAGAGAAAAGCAATGGACAACCAATATTCTTTAGCTCACCAATTATGCCTGGAGACACGCCAAGGGCTTCCGACAGTTTGTCTCTCTCAGTTTCTGAGCCCTCGTGCAGCAGATGAGAAACCTGAGGTACACAGAAATTCTTTAACTCATCCTGGTTATCCATCTGTTAAAATCACAAAGCTGGATGCGAACACTCATCTCCATAAATACTATTCCAGTGTCCAGGCTGTAAGGAGCGGTTAGAATATTCGCCATCACTAGATGGCGCTGTCGTTCTGAGGAAACTTGCGGGTAGCCCGCGAAAACCCCGAAATGCATTATGGGTGTACACGTCTAATCACCGCCCATTCCCGGGGCACACCAACCAATGGAGTGCACGCTGCCCCGGGACTATATAACGCCGCCATGTTGGGTCCCGCGCGGTT
>CM052706.1:10215515-10297586 GCA_028551405.1 Uromys caudimaculatus | reverse complement strand
CATTCACATGTAAATTCTTCCACACAGATTCACACATAATTAAAATTACAATAAATCTTTTTAAAAAAAAGTAAGGTCGCATGGCCTCTGTTTGGCTCCCTGTTGGCAGAAAGCTTGAAAATATTTTTCTAAATGTGAAGCATATTAGATCACAAATACGTGCATCTATCTCTCCACCGGCCTGCACTTACATCAGGGCTGAGGTTTGTGCTGCGTGTCCCTATTGGCTCACCAGCTCCTCTGTCTGTGCAGCTTGTGGGAACAGGTAGATTCCCACTCTCTGCCGATCCAACTTAACTAGAAAGGAAAACATTGCAAATTCTCTGTTACCCAAACAATTCCAGCAATCAAAGTTGATACTTCCCACAATTTACAACTTCATTCGCATCCCTGAACCTTACCGTCATTGGCAAAAACCTTGTTACTACTAACAGCCATTCAACATTCAACGCTATAGAATAGAACTTGCAGACTTAGAAAAGGGGTAACGTTTAGTACAAACAAAGACAAATATTTTTGTTCAAGGGAAGGAATATCCTTTGTTTGAAACTGTCGGAAGCCTTACTGTAAGATGGTTGTGACTGGCTTAGTGAGAACTGCAGCCCACCCCATAAAAATCTTTGTTTCTGTATTGTTTTTACATACAGCATATATATTGTACACACACACACTGCTATGTCGGAAGGATTAACAGACAGCATTAGTTTGAGAAGTTCAGACATGAACACTGTATTTCCATCATTTCCACCTCTCTCCCACTCAACTCCTCCCATGCTTTTCCCTTCTCAAATCCATTACCTTTTCTTCTATAGTTATTATTTTACACACACACACACACACACACACACACACACACACACACACACACACATGCACACTACTGGATCCATTGAGTACTGCTCATGTATACATGTGTTTAAGGAGGAGGGAACAATAGGGAATAATTCTCACTAAGGATATTTGAAAATCAATAGGGCAACATGATAATTTATAATCATATTTAAAATGCATATGTGTGTGTGTACACACATATATACACATTTCACACACACGCACACACACATACACACACACACACTTTAAATGGAGCTATGCCATGAGGGTGATAGTGATTCTAGAAGAGCCATAGACTATCTAACAACACTCCAGTGCCAGCTAGGGGAAACTTCCTTCCAGCTGTTGATCAGGATAGTCCAAGAGACTCCCAAAATAATATAAGCTACTGCTGTTACCCTGGTTGTTCTTTGGGCTCAGGATTTGGAAGAATCCAGCTGAAAGTAATGCATATGTCACATTTTGAAGATAAATAATGATATAATATGGTTTTTTTAATATATACACATATATTTGCATATGTATATACATATATGTATGTACATACATGTTCATATACATACACATACACCTATATATATGTGCTCCGTCTTCACACACACCGGAAGAGGAAATCCGATTCCATTAGAGATGCTTGTGAGCCACCATGTAGTGGCTGGGAATTGAACTCAGGACCTCAGGAAGAACAGTCAGTGTTCTTAACCACTAAGCCATCTTGCCAGCCCTACAATATGATTTTCTATGTAAAAAGAAGAATGTGTTTACACACAGCAAATAGATTATCCATCTTCAATCATATCTGGTGATAACTTCCCTGACTGAGGAAATTCCAGACACTAAATCCAACCCTTCTTGATTTTACGAGTTTTAAGCAGATCAATATAGTCTGTTATTTCTGCAAAGTGGCTCTGTTCGGAAGCCAATCCGAATGTATGCAATGGTGGTGGTGAGTTATGGAAGATTTGAGACTGGTTCAGCCTCTCCAATCACAGATTGCTCACAGTTAACTGCAAGAAAATAATGTGAGCTGTGAAGGATTTAATAAGAACCAAGTAAGAGCAGACATGTGGCATGCTTAACATAGAACAGGCCAGCAGTTCCCAAAGTAACTCACCACCACCTGCTTAAAGTTTTTGAAGAGTGATGGTAGGGAGTTGAAGACGTTTACATATCTGCTTGTTTGACCCAAAAGAAACCCAGTTCCTAAGTGGCTTATTCCTAGGGTGTCACAATCCCCTATCAACTCACTTCCTTGGACGTTACCATGTCCAGTACACTGTTGCTATACCAGCAGTCAGCCCATAGCAGAGTGGGTGCCATCCACATGTACAAACCACCCCTTACGTGAATTTTCCAAACTGACTTTGCTGGGATGACGTAATCCTGACTCACAGATATAATGACCCGCAAAAGGAGTTCACGAAAGCTGCTTCCATGTTATCATCTAGACTAAAACCCATGCTTCATTAGACTCCCCATAAGGATTAGACGAGAGGCAGGTCCCATTCATTTTTTTTCTGAAATGTCAAGCAGTGTCATATGTATGTGTACATGAGTGTGTAGGTATATCCATATATATGCGCAGTATGTGGATGTCAGGTGGCCACATTGTGTTCCTTGGTGTTCTCAAACTTATTTTTAAGACAGCATCTCCCACTGAAACCAACACTCACCACTTCAGCTGGACTAACTGCCAGGGATCCTCCTGTCCCTCCTCACACAAAACACTAGGATTCCAATATGTACCACTGCACCTGGCTCTTAATATGGATTCTGAAGAGCTGAACTCAGGTATTCGTGCCTGTCCAGCAAGCACTTTACCATCCGAGCCATCTATCTCCCCAGTCTTGAAGCCATTTTTAAAAAATATAGAACACATAAATAATGGATCTCCTGGGTTTGGGGGCAGCTCCTCTGCAAAGGTCCCCAAACCTGCCAGAAGTTAATCAGGAACTGACAGCTCCTTCTGTGTGACAGCCTTAAAGGTTCTCCACCCCTGTTCACAGGAAGATCAACAGCCTGCAGACAGCTCTGCCCATAGGCTCTCCAGATGAGCCAGTCAGTCTCAATTAGGAAAAGGCAAAGAAAGGAGCCATATGTTTAAAATGAACGTTTGTTTGGGGTGGGCATCTGGAATCTGCCCCTCTCACACTCCTGCCTTTGGAACTTTCTTCCTCTGAGTAGCCATCACTAAGGACCACCTGATGTTGTACTTACATCTTCCGTTACTCTGGGTCAAATAGACATTTCTTTGTAAAGCAGTAGCTTCAGGTATTCTATTAGGGAAATAGAAACCATGCTAAGAAAGTTATCAATGTGTTACCTAACTTGTTTTATATTTGCTCTCCACTTTTTGATGTAATTGGTCCCATTGAGGAAATCTCACATATCGGGGCATCTGTTCATCATTTTTTACTCATTTACATAATGAAACAACCAACAAGATTCCTCAAACTTACCCAATATTCAACCTATGCACAAACTATAAACTAATCATTATTAATTAACTAAAGCAAAGTAGATAGGAAGAGCACAAGACAAACACAGTGACTGTAATTAAAAGAAAGTTCCTGGAGACAGACATGTCAAGAGGATATCATATAGAAATGGAAAACTCTGAGCAAATCATGAATGAGGAAATGATCTCTCTAACAAAAAAGCCCCCCAATGAAGGAAATAACAGGACCAGATGCTTCCATTGGTTAGCCCCTCAAAAAAAAAAATATTAAAGGAGAATTAGTGCCAATTCTTCTCAAATTCTTCAACCATTTGAAGAACTAAAAACCTTCTAAATTTATTCCAAGGCCCAAATCACTCCCATACCAAAACTAGATAAGAACAAGACAAGAAAAAACTTACAAGCCAACATACAACATACTTGAAGCAACAAAATTTTCTTAACAAAATACCAGCAAGCCAAAATCGATAGCGTGTTCAAGGGGTCATTCACCATAACCAAGTTTGTCTCTCGGATGCAAAATGGCCAGATGCACACAGATCAATACACATGATACTGGACATTAAAAAAAGCAAATGGGATCCTCTCAGCAGATGCAAAAGGAGCATTCAAAGAGGCAGGTGCATCCTTGTGAGTTTGAGGGCAGCTTTGTCTAAATAATGAGTTCCAGACCAGCCATTCAGGGCTGCATAGTAAGACCCTGTCTCAGTCTTCGATCAATTGACCCATCAATCAAATTTCTCAACATACTAGGCATGGAGAAAACAAATCTAAATATAAGAAAACTACACGTGACAAACCCATGGACGTCATTAAACTCAACGATGAAAATTACAGCTATTCCTCTAAGATTAGAAACGAGGAAAGGATGCCAATTTCCCCTTTTATTCAACATAATCCTGGAAGTCCTAGCCAAAGCAACTTGGCAAGAAAGAGAGACAAAAGCCATCCAAACTGGAATGAAATCTGCCTGCATATGATATTATATGTACAAAACTCTCATTACCCCACCAAAATTATTATCATTAATAAATTGAGTAAAGCTATACAACACAAAATCAACAGACTAAACATAATTGTATTTTTCTGCTCTGTTAACAAAGTCACAAAAGCTTAAGGAAACAATCCTGCTTGTAATAGCAACACGAGTACTTAGTGCTGGCCATGGGGGTGCATGTCTGCAATCCCAGCATTTTGGAGGCAGAGGCAGGTGGATCTATATGAGTTTGAAGCCAACTTGATCTACACAATGAGTTCTAAGCCAGCTAGGGCTACCTGGTGAGACTGGGTCTTAAAAAGCAAACAACAAACAAAAAATACTAAGGAATAAGCTTGACTGAATGGGGGGATTATAAATCATGAAGAGAGGAAGCAAAAGTGTCACAAATTAATGTTTTATAGGACAGATCAGTTAAAATGGTTAAAAAATCTATATGACAAAAATAAGTTTACAGATTCAAAGCAACTCTTATCAAAATTATCACGACATTTTTCACATCATAGGAGACAAGTATGCTTAAATTTGTACCAAGCCACAAATTTATTCCTGAACAAGAACGAGCTTGAAGATGTTACACTTTCCAGTTTCGAATTATTTTTTTACAAACTACTTAATCAAAGCAGTGCCATGCTGGCATTGAGAACAGCCTTGCTGGTGAGAAAAATGGAATAGATAAGCCAGAAATAAATCCACATGAATATGATCTACTGATTTTTGACAGAAATGGTAAGAAGATACTTTGGGGCAGAGAATGGTATTGTCAATAAATGGAGCTGGGAAACAAGGACTTCTATGGGAAAGAATGACATTGGATTACAACACATGCAAAAATCAATTCAAAATGGGCTAAGAAACTGTAAGAGTGAAATAGTAATTTTTTAAAAAGGTCCTTGTCATCAGTCTTAGCAATTATGGGGGTACAGGGCAGGACATCAAAATCATAGGCAACAATAAAAATCTAGAAACAAACCCTTCATTTGAAATGTCAACAAAATGACAAACGCTACAGATTAGGAGAAAAGTTTGTAAGTCATTTATCTGATAAGGAATCATTATCCAAAATATGTAACAAACTCAGTAAATGCCAAAAATCCAGCCTGATTAACACTGGGCCAAAGACCAGAATAGACAATTTTTTCCAAAAGAGCCATGCAAATAGCCAACAGGTATACAGATAGGTAGATAGAATCGCATCTCTCCCTTCATGACTGATAGAAGGTTACCATCAAATGAGGAAGCGATGCAGGAGATGGAGAAAAGGGAAGCCTGTGTGGTTTTATGATTGTGAAGCGGTACCATCATACGGGAAGCATGTGGTAGTACCTGATAAGTACAATAGCACATATGTTATGCATTATGAAACTATGCACCATGAACGTGACACAAGCTCAGGTGTTTGAACACTTGATCCCAGCTGGTAGTGCTGTTCTGAAAAGCTGTGGAACTTTTAGGAGGTGGGACCTAGCCAGAGGAAGTGGATCATTGTGGGTCATATCTTAAGGGTTATATCCTGGCTCAGCTTCCAGGCAGATGTCTACCTGTTTCCTGGGCAACGTGGGATGTGAAAATGAAGCCCCTCCCACCACTGCTGTGAGCCCTGCCCATCGGCATGCCTTCCCATCAGGACAGATGAATACCCTGGAATCAAGGGATGCCACTGCTGCCTTGAGTGGTTTCTCTGTATCCCCACCCTCACAGAGATGCCGTTCACAGCCAAGGCATGAGAGCAGCCTGTGTCCATCAGTGAATTACTAGGTAAGGAAAATCTGATATGCAAATATATGTGAACTTCAATTACCACCAAAAAAACAAGGTAATGGAACCCCCAACTGCTCTGCTGTGAATAGGGTTTCTCAAAATACTTACTAGTAGAGAACGAAACCACCAACTTAACAGTGTTAAGAGGAGGTCTCATTAAAAGATGGTTAGGTCATGGGGGCCTGCCTTCTTGAATGAATTAATGCCATAATTACAGGGATGGATTTTCTATCACAAGAGTAGGTTTGCTGAAAAAGTTAACCAGCGCCTCTTGTCCTTAGCATTCTTGTGGTGTTCTGCCATGTGCCATCGTGCTGTGGTTTCTCTAGAAAGATGTGATCTTGGACTTCTCATCCTCCAGACTATAAGTAATAAACCCTTCTTCCCTTCCTCCTTATTCATGACTCCATCTCTAATGTTCTATTTTAGCAGTAAGAACATGGACAAAACGCACAGAAGGGCAAGGCATGGAAGGACAACTACATGCAGACCAATGCTCTAAAGCTGGAGTTGTACATGAACTCTAAGAGTCAGTCCCATGTAGGGGATGAGGAGGTGGCTCAGCAGATGAAGGTATGAGGAATTATGTTCAGACCCCAGCACCAACATAAATGTCGGGTGGGTATGGCAGCCTGCCTGAGATTCCAGCTCTTGGATGGTGGAGACAGGAAATCCAAGAGAAAGCTGGCTATCTAAACCAGCCATGTAGATGAGTTCTGGATTCAACTGAGAGACTCTGCCTCAGTGAACAAGGTGGAGAACGAGGTAAAACACTCCTTGGGCCTCTGTATGCATGCGCATCTACACACCCACACACACATGTGCATGTCCCCACATGCAAACATGAAGACACATAAACATATATACTATATACACGTACACATGCAAAAACAGAAAGAAAAAAAACAGGAAATGAGAGCTGAATGGTGTTTGCTAGAATAAATAATGAGAAAATACTAACTTCTACTTATAAGGTAAATGAGTATAGGAGATCAAATGTAAAATGACTAAAATTAATAATATTATAAACTGGGAATTGTCTACAAATAGATCTTAAGGGGTTCTAACCACAAAGAGTAATTATGCCAGAGTATGAACATACCAGGAGATTGTTGGCATTCATTGTACTAAGTTTGAGGACACTAAACTAACTGGCTTAGTTGGTTTTCTATTGCTGTGCAACTTATATAAGAAAGCTTATGACTTCAGAGGGTGAGTCTATGAGCATCTTGGTGGGGAACATGGCAGCAGGCAGGCAGGCAGGCATGGGGCTGGAGCAGCAGCTGAGAGCTTATATTTTGATCCACAGGTACGAAGCAGAGAGAGCACACACAAGGAAGAGTCAAAACCTGTTCCCAGTGGCAAACCTCCTCCAACAAGGCCACGTCTTCTAAGCCTATTCAAACCAAAGCCAAGTATGCAAACAGATGAGTCTATGGGGATATTTTCATTGAAGCAACTACACCAACACTGTACAACAAATGTATACAATTTCCAGTAAGGCTAAAGACACACGATTTCTCCATAAGCTAAAAGCAGAATGGCAAAGGTGATTTATTTGATCCCATCATTTCTTCTGCAGGTGCCAGGACCTCTCCTCCAAAGACGTCACCTCTAGAACCCTCCATCCATTTAAAGTCGAGCTTGTAGGGGGAAACTTAAACAAATGATTATTTCCCAAATGTCACAAATTCCAAAGAATAAATATTTGGTACTTACTTCTTTTAAATTATCTCATTAGTCTTTGATAACATAAAATTTTCCATTTTTATAAAACACCAAGACTTACTCTGTATGTTCAGCTTCCCCAACCTGGAATCAATCATGTAGAGTGTCAGTTCCATTTAGCAAAGAATAGTGTTTAGACATTCCAGTCTGCCCCTGGGGTGCTCAGTTCTTCTGGACTATTGATTCTAGGCCTCCATAGGTGCTCGGATGGAGGAGTGGACAGATTAGGCAATTTATAAGTCAAAACAATCAGTTTATCCTAAGGTAGCTGGATTCAAATTTTAGGGCACATGGTTCTTTTTTTTTTTTTTTTTCCTGCTTCTTGCATATATCTCTTTTATTCTTATGACAAAAATATATGAGCTCTTTGTGGCATTAATGTAAGTGAGGATTTCTATGACATCAGAGATGTCTCAGCTTTGACCCTTTCCCAGTTCATTCAGAAACATCTTCTGACCTAAATATCATGGGAAGGCGTTACGTGATCATATTAAATAGAATGCGTCAGCTTCAGAAAGACAAATATCACATTTTCTTCTCACTGATAGATCCTAGATTTTATAAATATATAAGGTTATGTATGTACAGGTGACAGGAAAGTTGAAGCCAAAGTATCTAGAGCAGTGCTTCCTAATGCTGCGACCCTTTAATACAGTTCCTCATGTTGCGGTGACCCCTCCAACCATGAAATTATTTTTGTTGCTATTTCATAACTGTAATTTTGCTACTGTTACTAATCATAATGCAAATATCTAATATATAGGATATCTGATATGTAAACCCCCAAAGGAGCCGCAATCCAAAAACCAAGAATCACTGATCCGAGGAACAAATGGGACTCATGGAAGGGGAAGGGTAGAAAGTGGACAGTATGAAAGAAATATGCCCAAAATACATTATATACTTGCTTGAAAATGGCCTTAGGTGTCCAGCATAGTATTAATAAACCCATGTGTGTGTGTGTGTGTGTGTGTGTGTGTGTGTGTGTGTGTGTGTGTGTGTGTGTGTGTGAAGAGAGATGACACCTTGAGACCTTCTATCAAACAAATAACCCCTGTCCATAGACGAAGATCCACACTATACCCTGGAATCTGACAATTCTGCTGAGGACAGGTTTGGAAATGCATGTGGACAAATGAATGACTTTTCTTTTCAAAGACTTATTTCTGTATGTATTTTATGTGTATGAGTGCTCTGCCTACATGCCTACATGACAGAAGAGGGCATCAGATCCGATGGTTGTGAACCACCAGGTGGTTGCTGGAATTGAACTCAGGACCTCTGGAAGAGCTGGCAGTGCTCTTAGCCACTGAGCCCCCAGGAATAGCTTTTCTAATGTAGGTTTGCCTTCATTAGAGTGAACCCTTCAAACAGTGAGCTAATCGTGATCTATATAGTAACTATGAAATAAAAAGGATTTGATCATATTGTCCCATTTCATTTTCCCAGGATTCTGTTAGACAGCATTTCCAGAGCTGGAGAGATGGCTCAGTAGTTAAGAGTGTGTTTTGTTCTTGCAGAGAACACAAGTTTGGTCCCCACCACCCATGCTGGGCTGCTGACAACAGACTATAACTCTAGTTTCAGAGAGACCCAGCCTTCTGGCTTTGGGGGGACACTTCACTCACACACCTATATTTCATACACACATACACATAATTAAACATTTAAAAATTAATCTTTAAAAAGAAAAAGACGTCATGTTGCTTCGACCCCCATGGAGAATGCCACTTACAGGTTACCTTGAGGGACAGCGAAGTAACTAATTACATACTAGGTAGACAATAACTTTTCTTTCTGCATCAATTTGGTATTTCTCAACATAAGAAATAATTCACTTGCCAACTTCTGAGCTCTGTATCTAGGGCAGACTACCCTGTGAGGGTAAGACAAACATGGTCCTTTCCTTCATTCCTTTTCTGTGAAGGCAGTGTCCATATTTTTTGCAGTGACTAGGGTGATCAGCCATGTGGCACAGGATCTCCCTCATCTTGCTGACATAAATTCTGAACTATAAGTGTTTGACATATCAACAAAGCCAAGCAGTCTGGGTGGCATCATTTACAACTTAAGTACTGTCTCATATTCCCAGGGACAGTTGGATGCCAGGTCTACCTTTATGTCTCTAAGCCAAAGACCCAGTCAGAGGTTCTCGGATAGGTCCTATGTGTAGCGTAAACATGTCTACAGAATGCTATTTTTGTGCATGACCATGTAAAACTCCTGTATCCTGCCATTTATTTTGATGGTCGCTCCAAGGAAGTGGCTAGCCTAATCCTCCTGACAGTTTCCTGTGAATATATTGAACAGATCCATTAAACCTCAATAATAATCCAATTAATTGTTTAGCAACATGAGCCTCGCTCTTGCGTGTGCTTTTTCTCACAGAAGGACCAGGTGCCTGTTTATCTCACAGGAGCACTGACCGAGTAAGATATTGATATTCTCCATGAGTGAGCGCTTTAAAATGGATTTGCTATCGACCAGCCCATTTGCTATGGTTAGAAACCCTGTTCTCTGCGGAGAAGCCTGTGACTTTTTTCACCCCCATTAGCCCTGTGAATAAGTCCTCCTCTAACCAAAGAAATAAAATCAGGTTTATGTGTATATATTATTTACATATTTTTTTCCTAAAAGCACAATATTAATTTTGTCCAAACATATTTTTCTCCTATCTTAATTAATTAATTTTAGATGTCTGAGGATGTATGTCAATTATTTAAATTGGTTTCATTTCATAATGACGTTGAATCTAACTTTAAAGATGATGGGGAAAGTAATTGGATCGCTCTTCTCATCTGTCTGTGTATTTGTACATGGCGGTGTGTATGTGGGCACAGCTGGGGTCGGTGCTTGTGCATGTAGACATCCTCAGACACTGCCCACCTCACTTTTTGAGACAGGGTCCCTCATTGGCCTGGAGCTCATTTTATTTAGATATAGTGCCTGCCATGTTATTTAGCTATGGCTGTCTGGTCAGGGAGCCCCAGGGATCAGCCTGTCTCTGCTTCTGCAGCACTGACTTAGCTTACAGGTTTGTGCCACCACACCCAGATTTTTAATGTAGGTCTGGGCATGCAACTCTGGTCCTCACGTTTGCCCAACAAGCATTTCACTGCTCTCTCCTACCTCTTTGTGCCTGCCGTATGGATTGTTACGGCTGAGGGGACATTTGTCTGATAGTGTGAAGAAGGCAGACCAGTGTGGAGCTCTGCATCTGACATTTGTCACAAAACAGAACTGGCTTTCTCTAAACTCAGTTCACTCACTTCAAAATGGAAAACAGCCCCGGTTTCTGACTCAATGATACATGATTTGGTGCACCAAATACCCCAATACTTGAGCTACATAGGTGTGGCTGCCTCCCTGCCTTGGCTCTTATAGATACTATATAAAATTGCATGAAAGATCTATTTATTTTTAAAGGTTAAAAAAATATTAGATATTAGCAATTTCGTGTGGCCAACCTAATTTGTTCCCTGCCTACTGAGAAGTAGGCTAACATTTTGAGGGGGGTGGTTGCATTTTCTTCTCTTTGCATACTGTGAGAATTTAGTACAGGGAAACACTCATAAATGATATCAATTTGTAAATAATGGGATGTAAATAAAGTAAATATGTATAATGTTCATAATGTATCCTTTGCATTGGATTCCAAGTCATTTAACAGATATCAACTCATCGCAAACTTTCCTTTTGGGGGCTCAGTTTTATTATTGGAAAGAATATAATACAGTTGTTTAAGCATTTGTCATGTGACTCGTGATGGCGAAAGTGCATTGTGCCTGTGGGCTATTCTACCATGAACTGAGAAGAGACATAAGATTCCTAAAGGGCAAAGATCTTTGCCTAGTCCCCAGAGAGGCTCACTGCTCATGTACATTCCATAGCTGGGACTCTGAGCTCCCTCGTGTCACACAGAGAGTGTGGAGTAGAGACTAGAGACACCACTGACACAGCATAAAGAAAAGTCCCTTCACGGCTGTCCCTACTACTCTGGCAAAGAACGTGACTTAACAGAGGACCTCAATTTGAAATATCCAAAATAGCCTCATATTTGTCAACACCTGGCCCCAGGCACTGGTGCAGTTTTGGGAGGGCCCGAGGGCAGGCTCTTGATAGTGAGGGCCTGTCCCTGCCCTCTGGTCTTTCCCTCTGCTTCCTGGTCCTAGTGGGGAAATTGTCCCATGCTCCTCTGTCACCATGGTAGACTAGCACCTCCTGAAAAGGCTAGCAACAGTTAGCCCAGATACTGCTCCTCTTCTTTATGTTATTTCTGTCAGGAAAAAGGTTAATATGGAACCTGAATCTGGACCACAGGCTCAAACCTAACATGGCCCCAGCAAAGGTAAAAGGCGTCAGAAGAGATGGACTTAGATTCCCCAGCTTCCTTTCACAGGTAGACCGCCGCCATGAGTACAGGGTGGACCTCATTTGCCAATCACCAGCGGTGTAAATCAGTGCAGTCTCCACTTTGTTCTTCTGCTGAGAGAACTAAATGAGGGATATGAGAAAGTGTGGTATTAATCCGTGCACGAACCACGCATCCTGTTACAGAAGCAGGGTACATAAAAGCCCAGAGGTTCAGTGATTCCCAGAAGCCTCTGGACCCCAGGATATGCTCTGCCACAACCACCTACACCTACCACCAAGTATAAGTCAACTAGACGCAAAGACCTGGTATTTGGTGTAAGCAAAGAACTGTAGGGAAATGCTGAGGGTCCATCCATTCTGCGGGTTCTTCTTACTACAAACCCAGACAATGCCCATGTGACTCTGGTCCCCAGAATGTAAGTAACCCTGTGCTTCGCATCACACGCAGGTCTCAATGTATTCTTTTAGCACTCATAGAAGTCCATCTGTGAGCTACGTTCTTGAAGGACAATATCTGATTAGTGTCTTTTCTCACAATGGTTCTGTTAGATATTTTTATTCTCCCTTATGTTGAAAAGAATCAGAAGTTTTAGAGGTCTTACAGGTTTTAACTTCATCTAAGTCCCTTCTGGTAGCAAGTAACAGAGCCACAATATGGTCTGTCTCTACAGTTGTGCCTTGGCTACCAGGGCAGACAGAAATATTTTATTATAGGCTGCTGCTGCTGCTGCTGCTGCTGAGGTGTGTGTGTGTGTGTGTGTGTGTGTGTGTGTGTGTGTGTGTGTGTGTGTGTGTGGTATGTATGTGGTGTGTGTGTGGTATGCGTGTGTACATCTGTTTGTTTGTCTTTATGGTATGTGTGTGTTCTGTGTTTGTGTGTGTGTGGTGTGTGGTGTGTGTGTGATGTAGTATGTGTGTACATGTGGTGTGTGTGAGTATGCAGTGTGTGTTATGTGTGTGTGTATGGTGTGTAGTGTATGTGTGTGGTGTGTGTGTGTGGTGTGTGTGTGGTGTGTAATGTATGTGTGGTGTGTGTGGTAGATGTGTGTGTGTGCCGTGTAGTGCATGCGTGGTATGTAGTGTGTGTGTGTGGTGTGTGTGGTGTATGTGTGTGTGTGGTGTGTTTGTGTGTCTGCGTGGATGCACACACGTACATATGTACATGTTTATGGAGGATAGAAGTTGATGCTGGCTGCATCCTTTAATTGCGCTCCACCTTACGTCTCACTTGGTTTTGAGCCAGGGGCTCACACTGAACTTGGGGAGCACTGATTCGTCTAGATTAGCTGGCCAACAATTACCAGAAACCTCCCCATCTCTACCTACCCAGAGATGGTACTGCGGGTACACACAGCCACAGCCAGATCTTTACACGAGTCCTGGGGATTTGAACTCAGGAACCCATGCTTGTGTGAAAGAATTTTACTGACTGAGCAATCCCCCAAGCCCTAGGCTTCTTTTTGAGAACAGGGTGGTTACTTGCTATGTGGCCTCCACACCTGGACATCAACTTAAATGCATTTCTGTTGTGGGGTGAATGAACAAAACTTCAGTACTTATAGCCCTAAGAGCCCACAGAATGCAGCTCTGAAAATCAACAATGGATCAGAAAAATGAATCAGGCTCAATATGTATTGATAGTCTAGTGGCTGAGCAGGATTACATGGTGACAAATTTGCTTCTTAAAAACTACTGCAGAACTGAAGGTCTCCCAGGATGAAAGAATATTTCTCTATCACACGGTCTTACATTACTTTTTAATTGCTGCTTGTATTAGTGGCTTTTCTCGATGCTATGACCAAGGAAACTTAGAAGAAAGAAGAGCTTATTTTGACTTGCAATTCGAAGGCATGGTCCACCATGGGAAGGAAGGTTTAGAGGCAGGAGCCTGAGGTGGCCAGTCACACAGCATCTACAATCAGGAAGCAGAAAGATGAGTGTGGGACCTGGCTGAAACTTTAATCTTCTTTCCTTTTATTTTTTACTAATTCTAGGACCTCAGCCTATAGGACATTACTACCCATGTTTAGAGTATGTCTTCTCTTCCCAGTTATGGAAATATCTTCACAGAAAAAAACACAGAGGTGTGTCTCCTAGGTGATTCTAAATCTAATCAAATGGATACTAAATATTAACCAACACAATATGCTTTAGCGAGTTACCAAAACCTCAGTGGCTTCAGACAATACAAATGCACTTTTTCTGGCTCAGTGTTGTATGGGCCAGAAACCCAGCTGAAATGCCAGTGCCAGTCGGGGCCTGCTGAAGGGCCTGGAGAGAGTGCTGCCCTGCCTCTACACTGTCACAAGCTCACACACGTGTTTCTTGGCTTATGCCTTCTTACCTCCTCAAAGAGAGCAACATTGGGTTGACTCCACTGGTTACACGCCCACCTCTTTGTCTTCTGCTCCTTCCAGTGTTTCCTCTCCTGAGGGTGCTCACTGGTCCTGTTATCCTATCTGCCACATAGAAGAATGTGCTCACATTGTGGGGACCAGGACCTGACTATCTTCCAATAACCATGACTGTGCTGATTCCTTTTGTATCTATATGTAGAGATAAAGATTATGTTGGCTAGAGAGAAACCACATTCATGCAAACCCCACCTCTGCCAGCCCCAGCTGTATGAGCTTGTCCAGCCTTTCTGGCTTAAATGTCTTCATCATTAGTAAAATGGTCATTCATACATGGCTTCCATGATCTTCGAAACTGTGAAATGACTAAATAAATATAACTGGACTATATATTCTGCCAAGTGCTATATAACTGTTACTTGTCAGGAAATAGTGCATCTGCTAATAGAGAGAACTCTGATGTACCAACATCCATGCTTTGGCAGTTTAACATACTGTACTTATTTTTTTTGCTATGAAAAGTTTAGGGTCATTATGGAAGGGACAGATTTTGAGTCCAGAAATTACTTATGCTTCCAACCCTCTCTAGGAACTCTGACTCCTCTTACTTGGTGGTAAATATTAATAGAAGAAATGAAATATTTTTAAATCATTTTTAAAGAGGCATCTGCAGATCAGCTCTGAGAATTATCTAAACTGTATCCCACTCGGTCACAGTAGAGAGGATGGGAATACATGACTCAGAATCCTCCAGGGACTTGTTGAAGAACTGGGAATACAGCTCCCAGTGCTGTCCCCAGGCTTAGTCCATGATGAAGATAACTAAGTCAATATAACATTCCCGTGACCACTAGACCCCCTTTCAAGCAGAAAATCTATTCTAAACTTGATTGCCTATGAAGAGAAACATCTAGAAGAAGTCATCGTTGACGCACAGGTAGTCATTTAATCCAATAAACCAAGTGGATGCAGATAAGATAATAGAACCAACAAGTACCCTCAGAAGAAGAATCACTGGGGGAGCAGAAGATAAGGAGGTGGGCGTGTAACGGTGGTCAAATGAAGAGAAAACTTGCAAGCAGTGTGAAATGCTACCAAGAGAGAAAATGGCAATGCCCATTGATTGGAAGAACTATGGGAGAAGGTCTCGGTTGGGTGTGGTTAAAGCAAAAAATGTTGCTAAACACAGATCATAAAGTGAATAGAAGATGGAGGAGAGAGAGAGACAGAGACAGACACAGAGAGAGATACAGAGAGAGACAGAGAGAGACACAGACACAGAGAGACAGACAGAGAAATACAGAGAGAGACAGAGAGAGAGCCAATATTGCCACAAAGTCCCAGAAGACAAGGAAGAGGAAGGATGCTGGAGAAAGGAAAGACACTGATGATTGGCAGGCTTCTACTTCTGTAATATGGAATAATTTGAGCATGTACATATGGGTAGGTGACAAGAGGGACCAATAGGACCAATGGAAGAAGAGGCGGGAAACACAGACAAGGCTGACAGAGAAGCAGGAAGCAGGGAGATGAGAAACCCAGAGTGTGGACCCTTAGCCTTCTCATGACAAAATGTTCGAGGTGGGAAGGTGGGAGTAGGGGTGCTCTGCTGTGGTGTTTGAGGACTTGAAGAACAAGAAAGTGTGGCTGGAGGCAGCAGTCCTCTGAAGAATATAAAGGGTTGGTTCGCTTAGCATCCCTGCCAGTCATCTTGAAAAGAAGACTCAGAATCCATTCTGCCTGACAAAGAAAGATCATGTGACTCCTGTTTCCACCTAATGACCCGGCACTTCCTGCTATACAAGCGAGGAGAAAAGATCCCAAATCTAATTATGACGTTCCTTTAGTTATTTAGACCTACTTAGGCCCAAAAGGATTTAAAGTGATTAATGTTTTAAAACTCAGTCTCGTTATTCATTCCTTCCTTCAGATGAGGATTAAATATTACAGCGGTTCTAACAAGCAAGGGGTGTGGGGCTGGACCCTCTCCCAAAGCCAGTGTCCAGAGAGCTTTCCAGAGACAATAGACAACGCTTGCTTGTACCCCAAGCAGGAAACAGAATAAACATCTAAATATTGCCCATTTTTAAGGGATATGAAAAGTCTTTCTCCTGCTAAGCTGGTGTAACATTTGACAGACATGTTCATGAGTTCTGCAATGTAGTTCCATAGTGTGGTTAATCATATTTAGTAATAAACCAGTGGTTATTCTATGGTGTGTGTGTGTGCATGTATGTGTAGAGGTCAAAAGTCAATCTGAGATCTTGAGTGTTGTTCCACAGTTGCTATCTACTTTTTTGGGTTTCTGTTCTGTTCTGTTCTGCTCTGCTCTGCTCTGTCTTGAAGCAGCCTCTGACTGGCCTATGGCTTACCCCTTCGGCTAGACTGATTAGCCAATGATCCCAGTGATCCATCTGTCTGTGTGTTCCCAGTGCTGAATTTACAAGTGTGTAAGCTCATGCAGCACCATGCTAAGCATCTAACATGGGTTCTGGGGATCCCACTCAAGATGACATGCTTACCCGGTGCAGCCTTTACAGACTGCCTTGATTTCTTTTTCTGCTACTATAATAAAACTCACAGAAACAACTAAAGGGACAAAGTTTATTTTGGCCTTGGTAAAGAGAGTCCATCATGGTGGTGAAGACATGGCAATCGGCAGGGTGTTCCCATGGTAACAGGAAAGGCATAGTGGCAGATGCAGAAAGCAGGTGGGTCACAGTTCATCCCCACTGGGAAAGCTCACACTGAAAAAGAAGCACGGTGCCGCTATGAAGCCTCAAGGCCCTCAGCGTGTGAACCACTGCTCCACAGAGGCTCCACATGCTACAGCTTCCACAAGCTTCCCCTAAAGAGCCACTAGCTGGGGACCAAGTATTCAAATACATGAACCCCTGGAGCCATAGGGGACATTTCACATCCAAATTATAACACCAACTGAGTTACTGTCCCAACCCCAAATATTTCTTAATGGGTAAAATGATGACTATACACACATATGAAAGCAAATGAGTCCCAGAAAACCTTGCAAAGTCACACAGGCAATCATAATAAGCCCCAGGCACCCAACTTCAGATGGAAGAAAGTCAGGTAGAGAGACCCTGGAGGACGTGCAGTCCGACTTCGCAGACCTTAAGACTGCAGGGAAGAGGGCCATGAGCCTCCGTGTATGTTCCTCCTCCCTACACCTCTCGCCTTGCTCTCTCTACCTGCTTCCAGAACTTGCATCTCCCTGTTACTAATGACAACTGAACGCATTACTCATGCACTGGATTCAGAGATTTTGCTGTCCACCCCCAAGAATATGTAAACTCCGTAAGATTGAGGAGCCATTGCCTGACATGCTGAGTGAGCTCTCACCAAATTGTGCTGATAGACTTGACTTATAAAACCCAGTAGATCTCTCTGGAATGAAGAGATTTGTCAGTCAATAGTAGTGACCTCTATTTTAATCGGCCATTGTATGACATCTGTACCTCATTCCCAGGGACTTTTGTTCTCTAAGCATTCCTGACTGTTTCCTCGGCTCAGATGGCTCCTGCTGTGACCCTGTCCTTGTTATACAGTTTGCTTTATGACCCTGTGACTTGGTACCTCTCTATTGACGACCCCCATCAACACAGGCATGCGCACACACTGAAAAAGAAGCACAGTGCAGCTATGAAGCCTCAAGGCCCTCAGCGTGTGAACCACTGCTCCACGGAGGCTCCACAAGCTTCCCCAAAAGAGCCACTAGCTGGGGACCAAGTGTTCAAACACATGAACCCTGGGGTCATAAGGGACATTTCACATCCAAATTATAACACCAACTGAGTTACTGTCCCAACCCTAAATATTACCTCCTCTATCCACCCCTACTCCACCTCCCAGAATCACATGTCAGCTTAAACATGTCATCTCATAGATGATTTCTCTGAGCACCCTGCAGATGCACCAGCTCTTCCCTTCCAGCGTTTATTAATTCAACAGACGCTCTCAGGAGATGGGTGGCGGCTTCCCTGGGAGCAGAAGAGAAAGACCTGCATACAAACACAGATGGCCCTGCACTCATGGAATGCAGTATCACCAGAACTGGGCCTCCCTCCTGTCGGAGGAGGCATCCGGCAACCTACACCGCAATTCCGTGTTGACATCTGTCTCCCCAACTAGACTTTCAAGGACTGCAGGGAAAGACCGCTCCTCGTTTGTCTCCCTTCCCCACACGAAATGTTTGTTCCTTGATAAATGTTTGAATGAATGAAACAACCTGATGGCCAAAGGACACGAGAGGATAATCGTTTCCAGCCATCATATTGACAGCCCATTTCTGTTTGCTTCTGGCCTTGAAGGTGTCTGTGCTGCTGCTGAGGATGTCGCTGTCACTCTTCCCTCCTTGGTACGTGTAATGGATGCTCCCCATTCACACCTCTGTGCAAGACACTCAGGCACTACAGGGTATCTCAAAGCTCAGCATCTTATTTAACCCCCAAACCACCACTACTTGGGGAGTAACTCAAAAAGACCTACCCCTCCTGAAGCATCCTTATCCAGTTAACATTTGCTAAGGGGGTGAGAGACATTTTCTTCAGTGATGTAGCCATTGATAAGTTGCATGTCCTACTCTAAAGAACCCCTGGCCCATGCTCATGTGAACAATCCTAATTAAAGTCATAAGGGCACACACACACACACACACACACACACACACACACACACACACACCTCACAGCCCATTTTGTATAAATGGGACACACACACCTCACAGCCCATTTTGTATAAATGGGACCTGCCTTAGATTCACGGGGCTTCCAAACCCTCCCTGGCAGAGACAAGTTCCTAATATCACCATCACCACAGACCTAAGTCCCTATGTCTGTTGCCCACCCTGCTCCACAGCTAACCCTCCTTGGACTCTGATTGTCCAGTGTAGATCCTGGCAATGTAACAAGTCTAGACAATATTGATTTCCTTGACAAGTGACAAATAGATGATATTTCAGTTAACTCACGTGCACATGCACGTGCGCACGTGTGTGAACACACGCACAGAGAGAGAGAGAGAGAGAGAGAGCGCTTAAGACGGCTGTTACTGATCCCTAGCCTACCTGGAGATTAGTACTGAGTTCTCAACCAGAAAAAAATCAACAATAACAGTCAAGTCCCACCCTCGTCCTTAACCCATTAACCCATTCGAGTTTATAGCTGGCAAGAGTTGGACACATGGGTTCTACCTCAGCATATGCACTGAATCTTGTTATATGACAGGTTACAAATAGACCAGTCTGTACACAAAGCAGCAGATTTTAGTAAAGAAGGTGTATGAATAACCTTACCCAAACACAGCACAGTAAAGTTACTGGGGACTATTCAGATGGGGAACTTTCAGGCTATTTTTAGACTTTGAATGCAGACAGACATGGTTGGACTCCACTCCTCTATCTGATGCCTACATGGCCTTCAGGAAGTTGTTTAGTCTTTCAAGGTCTCCTGCCATGTCTGTAAAATCAGACAATGCTAGCAGATTCTATAGGCTCGTTGAGGAATGAAATGAAGTAACATTTACAGAAGGTCTAAGATTTCAAATGGATGCAAATGCCTTCTGCTGCTCTCTTCCACTTCCTTCACTTTGTGGAAATCTAGAATTCTTACTAAAAAAAAATAAAGAGCCACCAATGTCCACTTCCAATGACTGAAGAGCACACACCTATGTGGGTCATCTGGCTGCCAGGGCTCTCTGTTGCCCTTAATAACTAGAGTCAGGTTTTCTTTAACACTAGCCTGTTTCTGTTATAGGTCTGTTTCCCCCATAGACTGAGATGACATAGCATGGGGTCCATTTTCTTTATTGCAACACAATAACCAAAGGATATGAGAGAGATCATTTCTACCCAGCATCGTGACATGATTCTTCATTCCAGGACTGGCCCTGAAGATGGCCGTGGTATTACTGTGGCTGTTATTTTTACTTACAGACTTCCTCTCTTCCCACTTAGTCACTGTCATGGATACCACTGGACTAACTCTGCATAACATGTGGATGCATGCTGCATACATGAACTGTTCACAGAACTCTGGGAAACTCCTCTTCTATTAAGCAAACATCTTAATAAAACGATCTGCCTTCACCTGTTGTGCATGTACATTGCACATAGAGTTGTAAGGGTGGCTGGGCTTATACTGACATGAACGTCCATGGGGGACTCTGGACACAATCCTACCCCACTAGCCGCAGATGTGAGCCACTGAAATAAGTTGCTCATCAGTCAAGGTTCTGCAACGTGGGATCCAGGAGAGCCCTGGCTCTGCACAGAGAAGACACCTGGGAGAGGCCAATTGATGACTGAAGAAAAATGAGAGCAATTCCATGGTCTCTGATCTAAATTATACATTCACCCTCTCCTGGCTCTTTGAGACGCATAATAGATGAATAAAAAGAGCAAAACTTTGGAGCATTAATTCTTAAAATGCAGGCAGGGGATTCTGCTTCCAGGTCCTCCTGTGTTTTTCTCTGATTTCTTTTTGACTGATAGAAATCTCAACCCTACAGGAACAATTAAGAGGATAAGTCAGAAATATATTCTCAGCGTTTACAAAGCAAATTCATTTCTAAGATTCAGTCAAACCCAGAAGTGGGCAGTTCATGAAGGCAAGAAATAGTTCCTGCTCTAGGAGAATCTGTGGTTGCCTGGAATAGACAGGCGGCAGTGTAGCCTAAGAATTAAGCATTATTACAGCAAAGTTAATAAAGATTTAGTCTGTAACAAAGTACCACAAAGCTGGTACTTGTATTTAGTTTCCTCCAGTGCTGTACTAAATACCTAACAAAAGCATCTCAGGGGAGAAAACTGTATTGTAGCTCATAATTACAACAACAGTCCACAGTGGCTGGAGAGCCAGGGCAGCAGGAGCATGAGCAGCTGCTCATGTTGCATCTACAACCAAGAAAGAGAGTACTGATGTTTCTGTTTGGCTGCCTCTCCTAGTTTTCTGCAGCCCAGAATCCCTGCCCATACGGTGGTGCCACCTACTTTAGGGCGGGCCCCACCTCAATTAACCTCATCACAATTATCCCTCATAGCCAGAGATTCATCTGCTAGATAATTCCAGATACTATCAAGTTGACAGTTAATGTATGTCATCACAGTAGTTGAAAACCAAGAAATTGATCTCTTTAGTTCTAAACCCCAGAATTCCACCGCGGGATAGTCAGTTGAGACGAGTCTCTTAGGGGATCTAATCTAGAGAGAAACTCTCGTAGGCTTTTTATTGCTTCTGGTGGACTCTGGATTTCTTCACCTGTGGCCACATCGCTGTAATCTCTGCCGCTGTCCTCAGTTGCATTTTCCCCTGAGACTGAGCTCATTTTCATGTTTATTATAGGAACACTTGTCTCCCCTTGAGTTGGACACACCTGTGTCACCCAGCATAATTTCCTCATAACACCTGCAAAAGCCTCTTCCCTAGATATCACTGATGGAGGCTGAATTAGGATGTGGAAACGAGAGCTATCTTTTGAGCCACTGTAATAAGCACCATGCTGAGCTTCTTGTATTTGTGTGGAGATCAGCAACTAAGACTCCTAAGGTTAGACACATTGTCCAAGACCACTTAACTTGGAGAATGGCCAACCACAACTCACACCTACTTCTGACACAAAAACATCTGTGCCTTTATCTCTACTCATTCAAGAGACCATGACATAGTATTTCATGTGACCTCAATTGATCACGAGACTTAATTCATATCCAATAAGGCAGAATTGAGAAAGTCCTTGTGAAGGAAGACAAATTCGGAAGGATGAATGGGGGTTAAAGGTGCTATGTAAGAGGGGGATATTACCTCAAGGGAAGTCTGATATCTTAGATACTTTCTCATTGCTGTGATAAAAATATCCTAACCAAAGCACATTCATGGAGAAGGGATTTATTTGGGCTTACAGTTTCAGAGAGATAGAGTCCATCGTGGTGGGGAAGACATGGTGGCAGGCAGGCAAGGCACAGCGGCAGGAACAGGAGGCTGACTGGTCACATGGTAGTAAACACTCAAGAAGCATGGAGAGTGGGCAGGAAGTGCCCACAATAGCCAGACTATAAAGCCTAAAGGCCCACCCACACTCCAGGTCTACCCCCCTTCCCAAATGATGCTCCACCTCCTAGAGATTTCACTACATTCCCAAACAGTGCCACCATCTGGAGACCAAGTATTAAAACATGGGAGCCTATGGGGGCCTTTCACGATAAACCATACAACTCACTATACTTAAAGTACAACGCTGCTGGTGAAGGGCTCTAAACATAACGCATCACAGAGGAAGAAAGGCCATAATCAAGCAGGCAAGAGAGGAGGTGGTTCGAGAGTTCATGGGTAGAAAGCAGTCGAGAGAGAAATAAAAGGGAGAGGAGGACTGGGGTATAAATGCATATATCACAGATGAGGAAGTTAAGGCACCAGGAAGCATGGGAGAGGGAAGCATGAGCCTGCTGCAAATCTGGAGAAGTAGAGCAGAGAAGGCAACAGTGGTGCCTGTCCAAAGTGGGTTCAGGGAGAGAGGCAAGGCTTGGGTCCTCAGCGAGGGCAGCCCGCAATGCATCTCCGTGGCATGTCTGGGGACTGCCTATAAAGGCTGGACGGTATTCAAGGTAAGGAGCAGCTGAAACTCACCTCTGCCCTCAGAACTCCTCTTTCTAAGGCTTCATTATGCACAGCACAATCTTCAGTGCCATCTTTGGCTTTTGCTCTGGGGAAGAATATGACAAAGGACACGGTGACTCACATCCAATCAAATTCTCCTAGGGGAACAAAATGTAGCAAGCCATCCATTTGCTCCCATGGCCGGAAAATGATTCAGCTGCCCTATTTTAAGGTAGGATCCTGACTATGGGTCACTTGGGTGAGAGCATCTTACACTGACCATCTCTAAAACAGCTGATCTTTTCATCCGCAGATGCTGAGGTCCACAGAGGTCTAATAGGGCTAGAATATCTAACGGAATCGGATACAATAATTGGTCTCAACGTGTCCAAAATTAAAGAGCTGTGGCCTTTAAATGCCCTGAGAATCTAGATCAGGGTAAAACAGAGCTGACAGAAAACCTGCACAGGTGGCCCTGTCAACATTCTGTCAGGAAGGAAGGAAAGGCCCAGGAGGGCCCACCTCTCCCTGAGGATGTGCAAACAGCTACTATAACTAGGGCATGGAGAGACGTTTTCTTTGGTGGTGTAGTTATTGATAAATTGTCCATGACTCTGTAAATAACTCTTTATCTATGCCCCTCTATCCAATCCTGATGAAACTCATTGGAATGTACACACACACACACACACACACACACACACACACACGCACACACACACACCCCACTCATGCAAGTGTGCATACGGGGAGGGCCAACCTAAAGGTAGAAGGGGACTGGCTAGGAAGGATGACGTCAACGTGAATGAAAAGCAGGTAAAAAAAAGGACCATGAGGGAGGTCAAAACATATCACAATTGTGCATTAAAATGTCATAATGAAGAGCTAGGGCAGAGGCTCAGTGGTTAAGAGTGTGTGACCCTCTTGCAGAGGACCAGAGCTTGTTCCTCTGCAACCACATAAGACGGCTCACTCAGCTCCAGGGGAATCTGATGCCCTCTTCTGGCCTCTGCAGGCACTGCACGCAGACGTCCACAAACCCATACCCACATTTATGCACGTAAATTAAAAACAAAAATGACAAAAATAAAATGTCCTTTAAAAAATTAAATATCATAATGAAAGTCATTATTATGTACAATTAATATATGCTTATAAAGATCAGGGGAAATATTGGGAAGAAATGAAAAGGACATTAGACCATTTTCCTTTTCCAGAGGGACAAGACAGTCCCACATCCTTCTTTATCATCGGAGAAGGTGTGGGGGGTCAGAAAAGAAATGGACTCTCTTCCCATGGTTCCTGGACTGGTGTGCAGCAGGCCAGGAGTTGCAATCCAAAGCAAGAACTGATAACAAAATTCTAACCCCTTCAGGCACACTCTCGTCTTCTCTAACCATGATTTCAGCCACCGGCTTCTTGCCTCCCTCCTTCTGACTTCAAATACACAGGTAAAAGAAACCCAACCCACTGTGTGGATACAAATCAGCAGCTGGTCACAGAAAGTGAGAAATGGTTTCTAATGAATTTTTCCCTGGGACAAAAAGAAAAGGGTAATTATGTCCAATGTCGGTAAAGCGTGTGCCCTTGCACTTTCGTGTGATGGTTTCATTTTATCTTGTGGGATGAGTGAAACAGCATGTAAGACACGTTCCGAACTGTGCTGGGGACCACGCAGGCTGTTCAGTGGGAGCTACTCTCCTTTTCTTGTTTCCCAGTAGACCCTCTGCTGTCACCGTTCCACCGTGCCTCTGGGCTGTCACTTTCCGTTACTCTCGAAGTGAAAACTGGGGCAATATTATTCTCTTCCTTCCACGATAACAAACAGAATCCTACCAAATCCCTTTAAAATGAACCTGCAGACGTGAGAGTGACAGGTTTTATAAATCATTCTAATGGGGAAAACTATGCCTCTCCTCGGCACGGACACAGCCTGGGTCTATTCAACACAGCCTGTCATATGGAAGCAGTCGAATTCAGCAGCCCTTACCAGGAAATCTCATCAGGACCTGTGTAGTCTGGATGTTTGCCGTGTGATAACACAGACCACCAGGGGGAAAAAAAACAGGACACTGAAGTTGTATGACTTTAGCTATGTCATAGGTAGGGGGTGGTGGGAAAGGGAGAGAAAGAGAGAGAGAAAATGAGAGGGGGTGGGGGAGGGCGTCTATGTGTGCTAACACAGAAAGAAAACTCTATTGTAAAGAAATAGGAGATATTGCATTTTTTCTACAACTGCCTTTAGAGGTGTTCCACATTGCTTCTCTGTTACTGTGATAAAAATACTGATCAAAAGCAACTTGGGGGGGAAATGGTTTATTTGGCTTCTACTTCTACTTCACAGCCCTTCATGAAGGAAGCCAAGGCAAAGGGACTCAAAGCAGGAAACTTACGGCAGGAACTAAAGCAGAGACCACCGAGGGGTGCTGCTTACTTGTACTCCATTGCCTGCTTAACTTGTTCCTTACAGAACCCAGGACCACCTGCCCAGGGTGGCACTGCCTACAATGGCCTGGCCCCTCCCACATCAATTACCAAGAAAATGTCCCACAGGCCAATCTGATGGGGGCAGTTCCTCAGTTGAGGTTCCTTCTTTCCAGGTGACTCTGGTCTGGGCCAACCTGGCAAACTCAAACAAGCACAAATGACAGACAAATCCAATGTCTTTCCTTGGCCATGCAATGTGTTCATCTCTCAGCATCATCTACACATGCCCTGCAGGCAGGATTAACCAATTGTCTTTCTATGCTCCCAGGGCTATATACAGAATGATTGATTGGCCCTAATTCTAGTACTCAGTGTTCGCACACTAGGCCCCATCACAGGAATGAAGGTCAGGCAACATCTTCATCTTTATAATCGCCCCTAGGCTTAGCGTGGGAACTAGCATATGCTAGGTGCTCAGCAAATGCACATGGAATTTAAATTACATTTAAAAGCGTGAAGCAAATACAATAGCTCCTAACATACTCTAATGACACCATGCTGTGAGATGCCCCACCCACCCCTTCTCCAGGGGTAGTGTGTGTGTGTGTGTGTGTGTGTGTGTGTGTGTGTATGTATGTGTGTATGTCCATGTTTGTCTTTGTGTATGTGTTATGTATGTAGGTGTGTGTATGCGTGTATATGTGTGTATATATACGTGTGTTTGTGTGTGTATGTGTATGTATGTGTATATATATGTGTATATTATGTGTGCATGTATGTATGTGTATGTGCTGTGTTTGTATGCAGGTGTGTGTATGTGTGTGTGTATGTGTGTGTGTGTGTGTGTGTGTGTGTGTGTGTGTGTGTGTGTGTGTATCTGCATGCAAATGCATGTGGAAAACAGAGGATGACCTTCACTGTCTTTCTTTAGAAACTTTGAGTTTTTGAGTCTGGCCTCTCACTGGTCTGGAACTTGCCAAGTAGGTCAGGCTGGCTTCCCAAGGATCTACTTGGCTCCCCTCCCCCGTGCTGGGCTCGCAAGCACCGCTACCACACAGCTCTTTGTACAAGGCTTCTAGAGATCAGGCTCGGGCCTCCATGTGCTTTCATGTGAGCACTGAGCTGACCCCCACCCCCTTGCTGTTTTGATCTGAAAGTGTGTGCTCTACAGGCCCTGTGGTAAAGGAATCTTTCTTGATACCATATTGTGACTAAGGGCATACAGGACCCTGGCTCCAAAGTGCTATGAGACTCTAAAGTACAAATAAGAGAGGATGGAGATGAACTGGACATGATATTCAAGGTCTCTCTATATATATAAGAGTGCCAGAGCTCCTGGATGACATGCATTCCTCCAATCTGCCAATCAGAATATATATATATATATGTATATGTATATGTATGTATATATATGTATATATTTATATAAAATTTCATGGAGGAAGGGAGGGAGAGAGAGAGCGAGAGCGCACTATCATGCCTACACTGGTTGGCTTTCTCCTTTGCCCTTCTTTTATACTTCATCCAGTCCCCACATGTCGGTAGTCACCACTTTTTCTGTTAACCCACTTGGGAAGCACTCTCACAGACAAATCCCACATGGTTTACTAATTTCCTAGGCACGTCTCCAAGTCAATCACGTTGCCAATTAAGATTAACTATCGTCTGCATCCATAAACAAAGATTAACTTCCTCAACCACAGAAACGCTGTCTTAGGATCGCGCTGCCTTCATATTAATAGTGCTCATTCTACGTCTTCATACAATGGCATGATATCTGCTTACCCAACACTCTACTAAATGTTAGGTAGACTTTTTAAGAGCTGTGGGAATGTTGGAACATGGTCAAGAGGCATCTTCATGGACTTCTCAGAGTACAGGAAGGCAAAAGGGACAGACAGTGTCTTGGTATCATGAGGACAAGTGTGGGTTGTTGCTGTTAGAACAAGCAGCCTTGTCCCAAGATGCTAGGCTTCTCACACATCCCTGCATCTTTGGCTCTGGACTATGCTTGCATGGGGTAGAACCTCTTAGTCAAGTGGTCCCTATTAGCTGAAGGTAGCTTTCAATAAATGGATAAAAGCTACGGCTATTATTAATCAATACCACATCAGAGGTGGGTGTTGGCCCAGTGAAGAGAATATGGATGGAACCCTAGCCATATCCAACTCCACACCTACAAGCTGCCCGACTGAGATGTGTGTGATTATGGTAACATTGACTTCTAAGCAATCTAGGCTGTGATCTCACACCTACCTGCTTCTAACCTTAGTTAGTACTTGAGCCTAAGTAGCCATGAACTATTGGACATCAGTAGATGCTTTCAATGTTCTGCCTGTGTCATTTGGCTCTCATCTTTCCAGGACAGTCCTGTCACAACTTAAAGCAAGACCAAGGACATTCTTTTGGGTATGTCAACAATGCTGGGGGCATGGTGTTAGTGGCCCAGAATCAGCTTTCAGTAGAAACCAAGGAACATTGAAGGATGAATACTTAGCTTCCACAGCTCTCAAGTGATAAACTGAAATGGCTCATCACTATCTCCCAAGGTTCCCAGGAGAACTGATCCCCCAAGTGCCCAAGTTTTGTCAGACAAAAAAAACTACCCTCTTTGGACCCTGTTCCCTCCTATGTCTCATCTTCAGGATGCTTGCTTTAATCACTTCTTGCTTTGGCTCGGACCCATGTTGCTCTCTCTGAAGCACACATTGGAGTCTAATCTCCATGTTTCAACATTAAGAGGATGATGGTGATTAAAGCTGTAGTCTTCAGGAGGTCATAGAGAGTAGACAGGGTCTTCAGCACAGGTCACGTATGAATGACTATGACTACTAATTGCATTACAAGGGGAGGAATGGAAATCAGAGCATCCCCGTATGTGTGCATACTCCCTGTCCTCACATGGTCCTGCACCATTCAGAGGTCAGGCAGCAAGAAGGCCCAGATCAGAACTGGAACCAAAATGCACATCTTTTCTGCACAGCTGAAGTGCTGAAGTACGGTGTTAGCAGCAGCAGTACTGCATATGACAACCAACTAAGATGCCTCTGGAACAAGCTAATTACTCCCAGAGAATTACCTGGGACCTCTGGGGGAACTAGCCTAAGACCAAAGGCCACGTTTTGCCAGTAGAACTCATTACCCACCTTTCTGGTTAACTGATGATATTCAATTAACCACAACATTCCATTTTCCCATGGTGCTAGGAAAAAATGCTAACTGTATTTCCATACTGGTTTGCATGCACAGGGACATACATACATATATACACCATCTTATTTTCGAATGTTATTCTAATGAAATACGTCTTCAAAGAATATAACTGGCATTACCCAAAGAGGCTTCACTGGCACTTGTATTCCTCAGCCTGACTCCTGTTGTCTCTCCTGGTACTGAGGCTCATCCATTGAATGGAATCTGATAACCAACCCTCCTCCACCACCACCACCACCACCACGTCCTCCTCCTCCCCCTCCTCCCCCTCCTCCTTCTCCCCCTCTTCCTCCTCTCCCTCCTCCTCTTCCTCTTCATTTTCATTCTCTTCTCCTTCTACCTCCCCCTCTCCTCTTTCTCCTCTCCTCCTCTTCTTCATCCACCACTAATTCCTTTCTTCATTTCCTTTATTTTTTTCCAAGTATATGATCACTGCAAAATACCCAGCCATTTCAAATTCCATTCTTGCCACAATAGCAAATCTGAATTGCAAAATAAAGTAAGTCCTGAAAAATGAAATAGACTTCTCATTTCCTGCATCGCTCCATGAGCCGGGCAAGTGACAAACGAGAGACCAAAACACCAGGGCAGTTGGCGTTAATTAATACTAAATTTACTGAATTAAACAATGAATTTTAAAGTAATAATTCTAAGATGTCATTTCAATTAAGGCACTGTCACAGAGATAATGGATGTGGGTGGCGTCCAGGAAAGTCGATCATGGCCCTGTTACAGGAAGAAACCGTTAACTCCAGAGAAAAAGAAAGATAAGAAACCCCGTGACTTCAGGGAGGAAGTTGGAGGTTTCTGAACTAGCAAACTTTTCTACCTTCTAGGTAGAGAAAGTTCTCTATGTTGATTGGTCTCAGTCATCCAAAACAGGTTTCTTGAAAAATCCCCTGCTTTAACTAAGGGGAAGCAGGAGGCAGGAGTCATTCTCTCCACAGATGTGAGAGAAAAAGAGACATTAGTTAGAGTTCTGACTGGTACAACCCTTGACTCTTTTTTCCCTTAAGCAATTCCCCCCACCGAGTCCAAAGAAACGAATAATAACAGCTTCATAGAGTTTGGGAAACTGGGGCGTGAACAGGAGAGGAATCACAACCCCAAAACTCCATGCTAGAAAATGCTCTGTAGCTGTCATCAAGTTCAACTGCAAAATTGTCCAAACAGGAATAAGACATTGGAGTCTTATCTGGGGCTGAACAGTCCAGACCTACAACCTGCTCATTTCCCCTCCACAGCGGAGCAGGGCTCTGTCAGCGCTGAGTGTAAGAAAATAATGCTGAAGAGACACTTTAATTAAAAATAAGAATTAAAAATTCTAATTAAGGGAATAAATCTTCTGTCACCAAGTAGAGGCAAGCATGACATCTCTCCGTCTCAGATTGCTCATTTATAATATGGACGTAATAACTGCTAACTAACAGCTAATCCCACAGATGCCCAGAGTCCCCGCTTGGCATATATTGTGCTGCTCTGTTTTATATATTAATGCATGATTTTCCTACTCGGTTGCATAAAGAAGAGGCTATGTATATTTGGACAATAAAATAGGTGTGTAAGCTAAAAAAAATTGGCCAGGTCAGGAGAAGGGCAAGCAGGTAGTCAGGTCTCACCCTGGATGCTCCATCAGGCTGGGAATGTCCCCCTAACAGCATCTCACCAAGCCCAGCTGGTACTCGCTGTGCATGCTGGGGTTTTCTGCTTTTGGTTTAGTTTGGTTTATTTTACCTCTCTGTCTTCGACTCTTTCTTAAAATGAACAGTTCTGACCCAGGATGTCCCTGGGAATTTATGTTCACATTCACAATGAGAGGGGAAGGGGAAGAGCTTCATTTTTAATTATAAATATTCATGTGTTCAGCCTAGATTGTGCATGTCATTAAGACTCCCAAATTAGTTCAGAAGGAAACTGACATTTTATTCAGATTCCTTTATTCTTCCTCAAAGCAGAATGCGGTGACATTCTGCTCTTGAAAAAGAAATGGAAATTTCCCATGGCTTCTTTGTGGGCTGGAAAGTCCCCATTCCCAGTGAACTCCTGTCTTCAGTTTCTTCCCAGAGTTAAGAGAATTCAAGTGGTCAGCAGGAAAAGGTACCCCAAAACTTATAAAACAGGGGCTGAATTAAAATATAAAGCAAGAAGACGCTACTGATATTAGCCAAGGATTGCCACTCAGGCTTCAGAAAAAGAAAAAAAAAGTCAGAAATAATAATGCAGTATTTTATCTAAGCTCACAAAGCACCTGAATACCAGAAATAGAATGAATACAAACCCATCAGACACCAAATCCAGTTCTCCTACTAATCCACCATCAGTGCTCACACATCCCATAATACTCAGAGATAATGGTTCTGTCTGTAGAAGCCTCTGTCCAGGCAGCTTCTTGGTTAGTGCCTCACCATAAATCATGTGAAGTCCAGCCACAGTTATTCCTATGGCCGAGACAAATCAAGGGGGTGCACAGGAGTTTAAGTAACTTGACAAACATCAGACAGTGGTACGTCAAGATGTATAGATTTTTGTCCTTGAAGAGTCTTACATGAAAAATGCTTAAGTTTAATAAAAGATCAAATGAGAGGAGCCAAACAAAGACCAAGAAGTTAGTCACATGATGAAGTCTAAATTCCTTCTCCAAGAGGAGGGCTCTGTTTGATTTGTTCGGGGCTGTGTAACACAGAACAAACTTGACAGCTTTCAAGATTGAGCGGGTCTTAGCAGGGTCTCTACTCGGGCTCTCCTAAGGCAGAAGTCAAGGTCTCTGCATGCTCATTGGACCAGGGCATCCCTCATGAAGCTTTGGGGTTTTTTTTTAAGAATTCATTTCCTGTGACTATGCAACTCAAGACAATAAGAGGTGCCCTATAACCCTACAGCTACCCTAGGCTTTCTTTTAAAGGGCCTTCCTAATTAGATCACTCCTGCTCAGATAAATCTCCATTTTATAAAATCAAAATCAAGCTAGAGACCTTCATCACACGTGTAAAAATTCCTTTACGTTTGCTACACTGTGTAATACAATAATTCGAGTGACATCCATAGAGTCATTCTTCCCACGGGCAAGAGGAAGGAGCACACATAGTCATCCACTCAGGCCAGAATAGAAAAGAAAAAAATACCACCTTCCAACGTGGAGCCTCGTGCTTCACATTCTGCTAATGAGAGCCATACCTCTACGCAGCAGAATCCTGCCTCCTGAATATCTTAAAATGGATGGTAGATCGTTGTTCAATTAGGTAAGCCAGAATAATTACCACTGGCGCACTCAGGACAGAAGAAAGAAATCTATAAAATCCAAATCAAATAAAAGACTCTGTCTTTTCTAGAAGATACATCTCGTCTGTGGAGAGAGGTGGGAATTATAATCTATAAAAATCAGTAGCTTCCAGCTGGGCACAGCGGCTGACTCCCATAATGTCAGCACTTGAGAAGCTGAGGCAGGAGGATCAGCAAAGTTTTCAAGTCAGCTTTGACTACATTATGAGTTCCAGGACAGCCTATGCTGGAAAGTGGGGCCTTGTCTCACGAAAGTGATGCAAAAATGTTAAGTAGCTGGAAATATTCATAAACTCAGTAGCTCCCTTCCACCTTCCACAGCTTAAGTCCTAAGGAAGAGCAAGACGACACGAGGGCCAAGAGGCTGTTTCTACATCTACAACACTAGATCCGAGCAGAGTACTACTGTGAGGAGTCAAACTTCGGAAGAAGCAACAGTGCAAAGCCTGAAGACACACTTGGATCAGCATCCGAAGGCCTAGAGCAAGGCTCGGTGCTGGACCATTTGCTGGATGATAAGGGTCCCTCTTCCCCTCCAAAGCACACCATTCTCATTGGTATGAAAGGGACCTGCCCAAGCGGAGATGGTACCTAAGGTTGATCATGCTCAAAAGACGTCTAAGACACATATATTAGGTTTCTCTGAGCTCAAGTACCAGTTGGAGCACCACCCACGTTGCGTCTTTTGTGTCATTTAATCCCAGGTGTCATAGCGAAGTCATTTAAGCACCTAAGTCTGACTCTTATTTGAACAGAGATAATGCTGTCTACTCAGAGAGGAAGTAAAAGGACTAACTATTGTGATGTACAGCTCAGTTATCCAGCAGGGGTTCTGGCACACAATGAGTACTTCTGGTCTACCTAAGTCCACTCATCTCCTGAGAATGCAGACTTCCACAGTAGTCCCTGGGAAGAGCTAAATGAGCTTACAGAAAATTCAAGTCTGGTAATCAAAATTAATAATGGTATTCAATCTAATTTTCCAAGCCAAAGGAGTGGAAGGCTGAGCTGTAATCAATCTTTGGAAGTCAATTCACAGGGGATTTATCAGGTAAAGGGCCTGGCACTGCCTCGTACAGAGCAGAGTCAATGTTTAGATATGTGCTTTTTCTGTAACTCTTGGATGCTTGGAAAGCTACTCAGCCTATGACCCTCTATAATAATTCTTCTTTAACACTGGGTTTTGTTCTCACTTTCTAAGACTTTTAGCTTTTATTTTCATATATGTATTTGTGGGAGAGGTGGTACTCATGAGCATAGGTACCCAGGAACCTGAGTGATGGACTGGAATCATCTGGAGCTGGAACTACAGGTGGCTGTGAACCGGATCGCAGGAACCAAACTTGGGTCACTGCAAGAGGAGTATGTTCTCCTAACTATTGAGCTGTCTCTCCGGCCCCAAGTTTCTGTCTTTTAAAAGCTCTAAACTGCTTGGCTAGTTTCTAAGTAGCATGGACTTCCCTTACATGACAATCAAAAATCAGCCTATACTTCTCGTTCCCTTAGACAACCTCTTTTGACAAATTGCTATGGATGAATGGTTAAGGTTGATGATGGTGAAGATGATGATGATGATGATGATGATGATGATGATGGTGATGATGATGATGATGATGATGATGATAACAATGATGATGTGGTATGGTAGTTAGTTTTACCTGCCAAGTTGCCACAATCTAGAATCTCCTGGGAAGCAAATCTCAGTGAGGGGATTGTCTAGATCAGGTTAGCCCGTGAGCATATCTGTGGGTGATTGTCTTCACTTTTAATTGAGGTAGGAAGACCCACCATGAATGTGGGAGGCACCGTTTCATAAATTGACTCTGAACTCTACAAGAATGAAGACACCCAGACGAGTACTAGACATGCACACCCGCTGCAACAGCAATGAATCCAAGACAGTGAGCATGCGTATATGTAAGTGTCCACAGATACAAATATATATTCCGCTATTAATAACATAAGATTTTATGCACTGAAATGCTTTTATTGAATATGCTGAAGATTATTCCATATTTTATATTTCACACAACCTCATACTTGAATAATTATATAGTATTCCATTGTATGAATAATAACTTGTTTCTATAGTATGCTTTTAATAAACATACTTAGTATATGAATATATTTTTCATCTTTTCTATTTTAAACAAGCTATTGCTATTCCTTGAATTAAAAATATTTTACATATCTTGACTTTTACTACCAATATTGGACAAACTTATAAGAATAAAATTTTATCATTATTGGTCTAATTGTTTTACACATAGTCATTCAAAAATATTAAGGATAGAATATATATCAGGCTCAAGTAGTGAGAACAATGGCCGAACTATTCTAGTTCCAATGACTTAGTATTAGTACTTAGTGATTGGTATTTAGTACTAATGAGTCGCTTCATCTCTAAAATAACTACTTGGGAAATAGGTTCTGTTCTCATCTTGTAGATGAGGAAACCGAGTCACGGACGCATGAACTAACTTGTTCAAGAGGACACCATGAGTAACTGAGTGGTGCGAGACCAGGTAGTACATTCTGAACACAGACCATAGAACAACAGAGCGTCGTCTGTGGCTCGTGCCCCACTTTAGCCACTATAGTGTTTCATCCTTTCCTGGGTGGGCCACGGCCACGCATCAACTCATTCTAAAAGGAAACCTCGTTGCTTTTTAGAACACATTTTGAACCACAGAGGAGTTGGTCTTCCTCCAAATGATTGCCCATAGTCTCTAAATCCAAGGTTTCCTAAAAGCAAACTTGAATCTGGGGTCACCAGAAATCCAAGAGAAATGAGAGCATCAAGGTTGGAAGGGCAGAGAAATAAGTGGCCTGGATTTGATGTCAGTGACCTCCAGCTCTAGAGTCTGGATTTGATGCCAGTGACCTCCAGCTCTGGGGTCTGGGATCTCTTGGGAATTCAGAGTGCCTGCCGTGTCACCTGCGCTGCAGCTACTTTCCTTATGGCTTCTGAACAGTGATCCTTATATTTCTAATACACAAATTTCACCTTGCTCCTTTAAACCTTATTTATTTTATTGCAGTTTGCTGGAGACTAAACCAAGGACTGCACATGTGCTGGGCAGGGTCCTACCATTGTGTCACATCTCCCCTTGAACTTTCCTAGGGAGTATTTTAAGGACTCTCCTCATGCATGGGAGACTATGTTCCCTCAGTGGCCATGACAGAGCTGGTTGTTGCCACTCCCTGCACCCTTGAATCCACCAGAAATATTACTCAGAATATCTGCTGCTCTTGCAAATGACTGAAGTCTAATTACAGCACCCACATTAGACCACTCACACGTTCAGTAACTATAGTTCATGGGATCTAATGCCCAATTCTGACTTCTGTAGGCACTTCCATGCAAGCGATGTGCATGCATGCATACACCCGTGTGTGTGTGTGTGTGTGTGTGTGTGTGTGTGTGTGTGTGTGTGTGTGTGTATCTTTTTAGAGGGGGGGTGATAAAACATTGGGCACTGACCTATGGCCTGCACACAGGCTCCTTGTTCTATTCCTAGAGAACTTTCATGAAATTGCTATCTCACTGGACCATGATATTCAGCAAATCTAACCCTATGTCCCTTGGCCATGATCACTCATAATTAGGCTCCCACATAAACCACATATTTCATTCCTTTAAAATAAGAACTGTGTCTCTTGTTAACAGTCCACAAATGATAAGGCCAAGAGTCAACACAAATTACGAGTGAGATACTCACAGGCAGACTAAAGTGATGACATTCATGTTGAGCTTTACGCAGTTATAACTAAGGGACAGACAGTTGCCAGAATAGCCATTAACACCAAAGACTATTTTCAGAGAACCACTTTTCTAAGAAATGAGCTTCCCTCCAAGTAACTAGTCCTCAAGATCTTGCTTCTTCCCTGGGGAAATGTTGGCAAGACTACAACTCACTATTTTGGCCAGTTTGGTCATTTGTTAGTCTTCTGTAAAGAAGCAGGTTATTGAAATGGCTGTATCTCCATGAAGAGCAATATTTTCAGTTTGGCATTTACCTGTGATGTGACACTTTTATCAGCAAAGAACATTATGAAAAATGACATCATGACATATAGTTGAGGCCATCTCTGGCTCAAGTCTATCAATCAGAGAGTGGGATGTCAGCATTCTACCTAGGGGATTGGGGTTCCTGCAATGTGCTCTTTGAACTTAGCATGGAGGGCTACTTCCCCAGACCATTTCAATGGCTTTTTACCTGAAGTAACCCAAAACCCCCAATCACTACAAATAAGGAGAAAATATTAGAGACTGATTTCTAGAAAGAAATGTGTTCATCATTAACAAAAAGAGGGAGGGACACTGAGCTGACTGAACATACAGGAGTGGATTGAGGATTTGTCTAGTAGATAACAGATCTTCTCCTATTGGCCTGTGGCTGTGATTTCTTTTAAATCCATCTCCACAATGCTGTTTAATGAGAAACAAAGCAAAAGTTGATTCCTCTTCCCCAGCAAACAGAGAAAGCTGTGTCTTGTCTCTTACCCTGGAAGCTTTCATTTGTCCATACAGTCAGGGTGCTGCTCCTGGGCTTAGGTTAGCACACATTAGTCTAATGAGAAAATCAGGGAGCCATCCACAGGAAGACAAAATGAGGCTTTGGAATAACACAGTTCCCAAGGACATCGAGCCCCAGAACCACCTCTTCTCAGTACTTACGCAGATGTCTGCAATTTCAGTGTCTCCTCTTTCCCAGCCAAGCTCTGCCTGGAACATTCTCCATATCTTAGCTGGATATCTGTGCATTCCTCTTGGCATGCCCAGTTCTGGTTAAATGTCCCTTAGGCACATGTCCCCACTACTTCTTTCTCACATTTGTTCCATGGTGCTATAATCCTTCAGATGTCTCACCTCTAAAAGTGATGCTTCATCCCTGTTCAGTAAAATGATGCTGGCTTTATCTCTGCAATCCTGTGTGTGGTGGTTTGAATACGCTTGGCCCATGGAGTGGCACTATTAGGAGGTGTGGCCTTGTTTGAGTAGGCATAGATTTGTTGGAGGAAGTGTCACTGTGGGGGTGGGCTTTGAGACCCTCCTCCTAACTACCTGGAAGACAGTCTTCTCCTGTTTGCCTTTAGAACAAGATGTAGAACTCTCAGCTCTGCAGGCACCATACCTGCCTGAACACTGCCATGCTATTCTCCATGATGATAACAGACTGAACCTCAGAACCTATAAACCAGCCCCAATTAAATGTTGTCCTTTTTGAGAGTTGCCTTGGTCACAGTGTCTTTTTGCAGCAATGGAAACTCTAACACTGGGCCTGGAATGTAATTTGGGCTCTAAAATGCTGAATGAAGCTAAGCTAGACGGAAATCAATGGACAGAGCCAGGGTATCTTTGGAGGAAAGTGTATAGCCTCCTAATTTTATAGGTACAGCTGTGAGATCCCAAACAGATGGAGAAGGGGCCCAGTATCAAGTATCATGTGGGTTTTAAGGTGGGGCCTGGAGTCCAGTTCTCCTAATTCATAATCTTAAAATTCCTTATCCAAGATAAATTAAAACTGAATCCTATATTTACTATATGTAAGGCTCTATGAAATAAGCATGTCTCATGAACTCAAGCAATTTCCATTTCTAGAAAAAAGGAATCTTAAATATGTTTAATGAACATATATATATCACCTATTTATGCAGTGTGGTTTAGTGTAAATTGAGCGCTTACAAAAATAAAGTGAGATGAATGCACAGGTGTAACTGAAACTGAATCCAGGACAATTGCTCTGGGTGCTCTGAGTCACATCCTGGTGGCCCTGCTCTGGTCTTGACATCAGCTCCATCCATCACACTGTTTCTCCTGAATGCTCACAGAGTCTAATCTTGAACAAGAATTCAGTGTTTTCTACTTCTATTCCTGATCTAGTGCCAGAGAGTCCCTTAGCACTTCGGCCAGCCCCATATGAGGGAGGTGGCAGGCTTCTAGGGAAGCACTTCACAAAGGAAGAACAGTTATCAGTAGACAAATGTCCATGCCTTGCACCCTTCACGGGGAGAGGAGCATTGCTGTGAGAAATTCTGTTCATCCCTGGGGATGGGGTAGTCAATGAAATTGACTCAATGCAGCATATGTACAGAGCGTAGAAGATATTGGCACTTCCTCCTTCTCTGGCTGCCTCCCTGCACCCCACATCTGCTCCCTAAGAGCTCTCCTCAAATAAGTTAGTTCCCCAGAGAATTTGGGCTCACTCTTTGCTTTTGTGGAAACCAAAATTAGAACATGAAATAAGAGGTGCAAGATTACCCTAGGATTTTCATGGGTACAAAGCACTTTTGGCTGATGGGTTTCCTCTTTTGTGTGTGTGTGTGTGTGTGTGTGTGTGTGTGTGTGTGTGTGTGTGTGTGCGCGCGCGCGCACATGTACGTGCACACATCTATTAATATTCATCGCTGCACAGATGTAAAGACATAATATCAAGAGTGAATTCATTACTCTTATATTCATCTTGTCTTCTGAGTTTTAAAGATCTCTTTTATGATTTATTCATGATATATATGTATACATTAAAGATCTAATTTATGATTTATTCATGTATATATATGTGTATATGAACATGCAAATACAGGTGCCCATAGAGGCATGCGATCTCCTAAAGTTATAGGCTGGTGTAATCCAACTGGCATGGGTGCTGGGAACCCAACAGCGGGTCATCTCTCCAGCCCTCTTCTGATTTTAATAGTGTTTAAAATTAAATATTCCATGGACCCCTAAATGTGTCACGGGTTCTAACAGATATATGTGCTGTGAAGAAGACCACACATAAAAGGAAAAAGACCACAGAACACCATGTGACTGCTACTAAGCCATAAAGACAATGAGCAGACCCAGGTAGTTTAATCTGAGCAGACTTGGGTACAATCTACCTATACAGGTTATTAGTTTTTAAAATATTTATCTTTATTATATAAGTGAATCATCTTTAATACAAGAACTGTGAATGATACAAAAATATTAAGATAATTAAGATCAAAATAGGAGTTTCTTTTCATTTTTCCAGCCATTATGAGCCCCACACTATAGCACGCTTCCTGCTGGTCATGTTGAGTTGAGGGAGGTTGGCTTGAGGTTTGAATCCCTCCTGTTGCTGAGATTTAAAATCAGGAATTTTTTGCCAAGGGGCTTTGGAAATGTTTTTCTTCCTGGCATCTTTTACTGAGGGTAGAAACATAGAACATGCGTGTGTCTGGCAGTGACTTTTTGATGATCTCTGGAAAGTCTCCTTGCCTTCCCCTTAAACACCGGCGTTGTCATTTCCATGTCCTGTGGAGGGTGAAAATCTACCTGCTCTGACTGGAGAGACGCTCAGCTGTTAAGAGTAGGCAATGCCATTCAGAGGCCACCTCTGTCCTCCTCAAACATTGAAACCACATGGACTTACCCACACACAGACTTACGCAGAACTAAAGAGATTTTTTTAAATGGTGCAGACTGCAATCTACTTCCCTCTGTCTCATAGTATCAGCTTTTATAAGTCTCTGCTATATTCTGAATTATATTCTCCAATGCCATATTAGTCAGGGTTCTCTAAAGAACATAGCTGATTAAATGAATGAATGAGTTTATGAGAGTGTGTGTGTGTGTGTGTGTGTGTGTGTGTGTGTGTGTGTGTGTGTGTGTGTGTGAGAGAGAGAGAGAGAGAGAACAGACTAGCTTACAGGATACAGTCTGCATAGTCTAACAATGGCTGGCTCATGCTGGAGAGACTAAGAACCTGATAGGTGGAGGGCACGAGAGACAGTTCAGAGGAAGAACACTGGTTGCAGTTCCGGAGGACCGGGATTCAATTCCCAGTACCCACATGGCAGCTCATAACTGCCTGTAACTCAAGTTTCAGGGATCCAACACCCTCACACAGACATATATGCAGGTAAAAACATGAATGCACGTGAAATAAATATTTTTTAAAAGAATCAGATAGGTGTCCAATCCCAGTCTGGTGCTGAGTCCTAAGGGTTCCTGGAGAGCTGCAGTTCTTTGGGGTCCATTAGAATCCCAAAGAAGTCAGTTCTAATATCCACGAATAAATTCTGCAACACGGGGTTAGCTGAACTTTCCAGCAAGAGTGAGAGTCAGCAGGGACAAAGATAGTTCCTCCTTCCATGTCCTTTCAACTGGACTGCCATCAGAAGGTGTAGTCCAGACCTAGGGTTGGTCTTCCCCCTTCAAATACTCTGAATTAGAAAACCCCTCTCGGGTCTACCTTGCAGCATAGATTTTACGTTATTCTAGATGCAATCAAGACAACTGAGATTAACCATCACAAATATCTTTTTCCATTTTCTAGCCTTGTCTACTGTACAGTGTATCTGTAACTACCTCCCCCTCCCCCCACCCACACACATCTACTGCAATGATTCTTTTTCTATCAGAAGTAATTGTTTTCCAGTTGGTCTGTCATAATGCACCATCTACTTGCAAATGGATTCCATCTCTTTCTTTTATTCTGAGAATTTTCAGCACATCTATGCTGAAGCATGTTTTCAGTTGATGTCCTGATCCTTTCTTCCTGTGGTCTTCTTCCATGTTTTGTGAACTTTTCTCCTTGGGATTTTCTTTAGGGATTTTCTGGGGCACAGTCTGAGCTATGGAAGCCTTCCTTCAGGTGCACCAACTGAGTGCTTCAGCTATGGCTTGGTGGGTGCACTGCACTCATTACCTAGTCATTAGCTCAGGCCTCCACTGCACACAACGCAGTCCACTCAGGCATGGTCTTCCTGGTAAACCTGATTCCACCATAGGCCAGAGCAATCAGCCAACTTTGAGGAGGGGGAGGGGGAGGGATGGCATTTCATCTTATGCTTTATAAGTCCATCATCACAGGAAGTCAAGGCAGGGACCTGAAGAAAACATCTGAAGCAGAGTCCATGGAAGACTGCTGCCTACCAGCTTGCTTCGCAGCCAATTTTCCGCCAGAATTTCATAATATGCCTTCTGACAAATAAGTTTGGAATCATTTAAAGTCTCCATCTCAGCCAGGCATGGTGATTCATGCTGATAGTCCTTACACTGAAGAAGCTGGGGTAAGAGGATCACCTATAATTCAAGGCCAGGTAGAAACACATAGTGAGTTCCCCATCCGCTAGGGCTGCAGGGTAAGCTACTGTTTAAAACAACAATAAAACAAATAAAGATACGAATACACACATAAATGAATCGAGTGAACACTACAACTTCTTTTCACTCCCTGGTATTTATAACATGGATATTTAGTCAGAGGCACACTCGGAGCTTTGAGAGAGACACTCAATGGACTGGAATTGTTTAAAAGTATATGTCTGCTTTTTTTCCCCCGAAGAGTCCAGAGCTTTCATCAACTCATAAGGGAATCTAAGCCTCTAGGAAGCTTGAAAGCAATTGCTTTAACTCATCTTGAATATCTCCTAAATTAAATCCAGCCCTTGGTGAAACACCAGGAGCTACAAATTTAGGTTTTGAGACATTGCGTCTGCTTCTTTCCTGGTGTCTGTCAGAGCGCAGGGGGAAGGGCCCAAACAGGTGTGCCATCTACTGGGCTCCAAGGGGTTTCTCTACAGTGACACATGTGAATACTGGGGGTTTGGTAGAGTTGGAGAGAGGTTATTGAAGAGATCAGTGTGGTGCTTGAGCTAGCCTGGGCCTGTCTGTTCTCTGCGCCCATTTTTCACTGGAAACACAGAAACATAAAATAAACCGAATACACACAGGGTAGGTAGGACAGAAAGCATGACCAGAGATTTGGAAGGGTAGAGCTACCCTCTGATGATAAAGGGTTAATTCACCAGGAGCATACAATCATTTAAAATGCTACAAACATGCAGAAGGTCAAAGCCCAGGGGCTGAGGAAATGACTGTCAGGAAAGTGCCTGTGGCACAAGCGTGAAGACGTGAGTGTGGGTCTCTGACAAACACATAGGAAGTCAGGTGTGTGCTTACAATCGCAGTGCTGCCAAGGCAGAGACAAGACGATTTCTGGGACTTGTTGACTACCGGCTCTCCCCTGTTACATGAGTTACAAGTTCACGAAGAGACCTTGTATGAAGGGGAAAGAACAAGACAGGCAACTCTGAGAAACAGCACATGCCATTGACCACTGATTTCCACATACAAACTCACATGTACACATACACACACACACACACACACACACACACACACACACGCACGAGCGAGTATAAACCCACAAACATACAGTTAATGCCCTCCAGAAAACAAAAGCCCAATTTCATGATCTTTTTTTAAAAAAAATTCAAACACTGGTAGAAATAGAAATGCAAGAACACTTGAGCAAATTCATCATCAAAAAAAGAGAATATTTTTAACAATTTAAGACAGATATGTGCCATCTATGAGTGTGTTTTGACAAATAGTACCCAGTCAGATGACTTCTCACAAACTAAGGTCCAGGAAGCAAAGGCTTCCAAAACTAGAGAAGGAGGACGCCACCAGACTGAGACTCAAACCCACGCTCATCTGGCCCCCAAGTCAACACTCTTCCCAGGGGAGCTTGCTAGCAAGAAATAAGAAAGATATTGCAGAATCAAAATCTTTTTTAAAATTTACATAATTCATCTTGTTGAGTATATTTCTCTTCTCCCCAGTGGCAGCTTCTTGCTATTTTCCCCCACCTGTTAATTACTTGGGGCTTGTGTGGGGGCGGACTTGGCTTCCTGCAGCAGCCCAGGCAGGTTGTCACACTGTCAAGGATCCCTTCATTAACAAGCTGTCAATATGCTGCCAACAGCCACCATTTGGTTTGTTCGGGGAGCGGAGCTGTGGTGTGGAGTCTTGGCTCCATCAATTAGAGGAATTTAAAAAAAAAAAAAAAAAAAGGCAAGAGGCAGATGTCTTCCAGTCTGTTCTCCGCAACAGACTTGGGATATGGCGTGGGCTTTCACTGGGAGGAGGGGGGCTTGAGGAAAGTGTCAGGGAGAGGAAGCTAACAGAAAAGTATGGCGAGCAAGACGGAGGCGTTGAAAGATGTAGACTCCTCATGCCACGGGGTTGTGAGTAACGCTAGCTGTGGCGTGTCCTTGCCACAGTGGACAGCTCAAAATCAAGCGTTAAGAACGGTTAAGAAGCCACCAGTTGGATTTTTAAAGTGAAAGGTGTCATGTGCCTACAACCTTTTCAAAGTCACCCTAATGAAGTGGAGAAGACCTGCCAGTCCCTGGCAGCCCTTTTATAAGCCTGCATTCTTTCTGTTCATTGGCACTGTCAACCCCTGAGCCTCCAGATCCCCAGACTTCCCAGTCACAGCATGCCTATAGACATGTAAGAGAATGACAGAAGCCTAATTTTTGAGCAACTATTTGCAAAGCTGGGGTCATAATAAAAACTTTATTCTGTTCCTGTCGTCTCAGACCCTACTCTGAATCTCTTCCCACAATGCCTAGCAGCTGTGCCCACCTAAAATGTGCTCCAATTCTCTCCAATCAGGAAGACAACGGAACAGAAAATGGTTTCCAAAGCTTGCCTCAGAGCCATCTTTGTTGTGGAAGAGAGTGTACACTACTCAGATTTCAAGAACTAATAAAATAGAGTCTGTTGTGGAGGTGCACACCTGTGACCCAGTCCTTGAGTGGAGGAGGCAGGGATCAAAAGTTCAAGATCAGGCTGGAGACGTGGCTTAGAGGTTAAGAACACTGGTGGTTCTTCCAGAGAACCTAGGTTTGTTTCCCACCCACGGGGTAGCTCAGACCACCTGCAGCTCCAGTCCCAGGGGGTCCAATGCTCTTTTTTGTCCTCTATGATTATCAAGTGTGCACATAGACATACATGCAGGTAAAACATGCATACACATTAGGAAAATTAAAAGACTTTAAGGTCATCCTCAGCTACATGGTAAGCTCAAGGCCAGCCTGGGCTACATGAGACTTTTCTAGAGAGGTGGGACATAAACTATAAAATATGTTCGCTTATTTTACCTTCTTCCTATTGCACTGTGACATACATTTGTGGAGCAGAATTCTTGGAATGAAGACATTAAGGAGGGACTGGCCAGAACTTCAACAACGACAGAGAGACTATGGAGCTAAGAAAATGGTAAGATCAAATCTCCGATGGTTTAACTACAGAAAACAGTGGCAGAAAGTCCCCTCAGGAAGTGACATAAGGTCATCACACAAGTTCTAGGAGATTGTTTGGGAATTAAATGTTTTAAATTTCTTAACACATGGTGGGGGGGGACGGTGTGTTGATTGGTTGCAGGCTTTATTTAATTGCATATTCTATAGATATTCCAGAGTTAACGCCAGGCTGAGTGAGTGAAAATCGCAGAAGAGGAGATGCATGAGGATGCGGTGGGTCTCTCCAAGAGCAAACACTCAAGAGAAGAGAAAGTGTAGGCCGCACAGGGAAAGGAGAAAGTCAGAAAGAAATCCAAGTGCATCCATGATCATGGCATGTGGAAGTGCGCTGACGGATGCACTGATTTAGACATAAAGATGGTCCAACCTGGGATGGAAAGGCTCCGTGAGTGCCTGCCACACAAGCATGACAGGCTGAGCAAAGGACTGATCCTGCAAGCCTAGTCTAGAAGACAGGGAAACTAAAGCAACTAGCTGGGAAATACAGGATCTCTCTCTCTCTCTCTCTCTCTCTCTCTCTCTCTCGCTCTCGCTCTCGCTCTCGCTCTCTCTCTCTCCCCTTCCTTCCTTTCTTCCTTTTCTTCCTCCCTTCTTTCTTTTCTTTCTGAGAGACATTCAGAAAACTGGACATATTTTGGAGGTCATAGAAAAGAAAAATTAATGCAGATGCTGCAAAGAAAGAAAGAGAAACCAGAAAGGTTGACTCCCCAAGCCCAGAAGGAGAAACGTGTCTGCTACAACCAGGGTGAGTAAAAACATCTCTCAGGTGTGCACAGTAAATGCAGAAAAAGAACGATAGAGCCTCACGCCCTTATCCCATGACGTGTATCAGTGTGAGGTTTTACCCACAATTCATAGTACAAAAACAGAGCAGAACTGGAAATGCAAACTCACACCTAAATCCCAATCTTAGCACTCGCTCACTGGCCAGCCCAAGGAAAACAGTTTAATATTTGTGATTGTCTAGCAAGATCCACAGTAGAATTGCAAGAGTAGACATCCAACCCATATATTTGACAATATATACAAAGACTGCATAAAGCTACAGTCTCCACTTGATCTCTGCAAGCCTAGATCACTGTATAGGCGACATGGCCCTACACAGGTTTTATTGTCCCCTACAGTAAGTTTCATGTCCCCAAATGAGTGGGAAACTTGTTTCCACCTGTAATAAGTTTCTCTTTCTCTCTTACACCACTAAGAATATTGAAGGATTGGACTATCACTAACCCCAGCCAACCAGTGAATGTTTTTGGACCCATGCACCAAGGAAGGGGGTCCTATTGCAGCTATTTCTGTATTCCTGACAGATGCAGGAATCCCCTCACCATAAGGCACATATGAATACCTGCAATCCAATAGGAGAATAGAGGGATACTCAAACTCAAATAAATAAGCAGAGTCCTTAGAGTTGGTAGGCTCTCAGCTCTGGGGTCCCTTCTCTACCAGGATAAAGCCTAACACCAAGCTTCACTTTGACCTTCCTCTGAGCTACTCTCCTGTCTTTAGTTCTATAATATGCAGAGGGAAAGCATCCATCAGGTGAGCTGGTACCATACTTTCCTAGTTCTGGAGAAATGCAATCCAGGTTTCTTCAGACTCTGCTGAGGTTCTGGTGTTCCAAATACTCGCAGATTTCAGGAATACTCCAGCCTATAGCCTGCCAGGCATTTGGAAGGACAAAGTTGCATCATGGCAAAGAGAAGATGCAGAGTGGAGATCCAGGAAGCCCCAAGAGCAGACCTAAGACTAAGGACGATGAGGTCAACTTTGAATGGCACTGAGTGGGCTTTCCGTGAAGAATCTGGTGGGCAAAGAACACTACACCGTGGCTTGAGAGGAAAAGTTCATTTCTCCAGACCCAGAAAGTCAATAGGAACCAAAAATTGAGTCATCCAACCACCCAGAGAATATTTTCAGAATGACTCTGTGCCAAACATGCTATGTATTGGAACATGGCAGTGATCAGAGCAGGCAAAATCAGGTTTGGAGAGATGGCTAAGTGGTTAGAAGTGAGTACTGCTTTTGATGAGGACCAAGTTTAGTTCCCAGTACCCATGACAGGCAGCTCAGGAAAACCTGTCACTCTACCTCCGAGGAATCTGATTCTCTCCTTCTGGTCTCTGACGATACCATCACACACAGACACACCACACATAAGTTAAAAAATTAAAATAATAATTTAAAGTAAACAAAATAGCTGCTTTGAGCAACTAAGATTTAATAAAACATCATATTGTAATAAATGCTGTGGGGATGAGATAGGATGAGGCAGGGGGGTGAGATATGGGGACCAGCCATATGTGGGATGCTAAACAGACTCCTCAGAGAAGACGTCAGTGGGAAGAGGCATAGATGCAGGACTAAGAACAACACAGGCAGGAGCCATGTGGCTATCTGCAGTAGAACAAGCTAAGCAAGGGAAGCAACGCTGTACACAAAGTGGCCGAGCCCCAAATTTTACTTATGATGACACACCATTGTTTACATGGTGCTGAGAGACTCCTGTCTGTACATCTGCATGGACCTCTGTTAATGCCTTAGGAGATGTCACCAGTGACCTGGATTCAGAGGCCCCTCAACCTCCCCACCAGCCCCTCCGCGCCATGCATAGCCGGGATCACCTGCAGTATGCCAGGGTTGGACCTATGCTGATTTATTAAAAACTCACACAGCCTCTAGCTATGGTTTCCCCAGCAACCGTAGTTCTCTTATTATATTTTATTAGTTTCCTTTTCTTTTTTACAGAATAAAACTATTAGTTGTAAAATTCGTTTTGTTCAAAGAAAACCTGTGCCACAGTTGACGCTACCCAAAACAGACTCTGAGATTAAAGCCTCTGGCCTCGGTGAATACGTTTTCTGATCTGGCATTGCCACCCAGCCACTGTGACTCTTTCCTCCCCCCTAGCAATGACCCATAACTTTAAGCTCCTCTTTCTCAGTCTTTCTTTGTCCTGATTTTATTTATGCTCCGAAGTGACAAATTTCAGGCAATCGCTCTAAGCTCAGTAGAGGCTAATTTTGAGATGAGGATGTAAGAGTGTTAAAAATAAATTCATCATGAGCACTGGGGTGTCTCTTTAAAATGCTGATGTTCTGTTATCTGTCGGAGGCAACTGAGAAGCTGTGAATCCGCCATGGCGAACGTCTGTCCGCACATCCTGCCTCCATCAGCACAAAGCACACACTCCCTGCCTCCTCTACTGGGGGCCCAGGCTTCTTTGCCATGATGCTTCACAGTCCTCAAAGATTGTTTGGGGTCTTAAGTCTCCCATTAAATATCACTGCCACCACCTACTGCGACTTCCTCAATTCCACGAACGGTCTGGACTGTCATTGATCTCAGACTCCTTGAAGCATCTGAAGCCCCTACACATTGTTTTGGTTCCCTCAGCGATGAGATCCCCCCCTGGCTTGCCCTCCCTCTCTCCACCATGTGCATTTGTGAGCATTTCTTCCTCATCACTCTCCAGCTCTCATGTTCTGGGTTGGGTTCCAGCTCTCTAGGTGGTAAGAACACCAAACCCTGTAAGGATTTCTTAGAACGTGCCTAGGGTCCACAGACATGACTTCCCAATTCCTGTCACTCATGTTCCACTGATCTGGCTCTCTACCCAGCTGTCAGGGTACTCACACAGGCCTCGAACCGACAAGTCAATAACAAATTGACTTGTTTTCACTCTCATGTGTGCAGACTCTGCCATGGCCTGTAGGCCCCAGGCCATTGATGGTTTTGTTGACCTATGTTTCACTGCAATGAAATAAGTGTACATTGGATAAGAGAAGGAAGGAGACAGAGGGAGGGAGAGGTCCTGCTTTTGGATATGGAGGAGAAGGAGTGTGCGTGTGTGTGCATGTATGTGTGAGCATGTTTGTACATGTGTATATGTGTGTGTGTGTGTGCATGTGCATGCGTGAGCATGCATGCGTGTGTGTGTGCGTGTGTGTGTATGCATGTGTGTGCATTTGTGTGTGCATGTGTGTGTGAGCATGTGTGTGCATGTGTGTATGTGTGTGCATGTGCATGCGTATGTGTGTATGCATATGTGTGCATGTGTGTGTGTGCATGTTGTGTGAGTGTGTGTTTGAATGCACATATGTATATGTTTGCCTATTTAGGCTAGAGAACAACCTCAAGTGCTATTTCCCAAGAGTTCCCACCTTGTTTTCAGAGACAGAATCTATCATTGAAACCTGGGACTTGCTGATAGGACTAGGCCACCTGGCCAGTGACCCCCTCCGCCCTCAGCATCTGCCTTTCTTTGCCTCCGTAGTGCTAGAATTGTGCATGTGAACCATTGCACTCAGCCTTTTAACATGGATTGTGGGGCTGGAACTCAGGTCCTCATGCTTGTCCGAAAGGAAATGACATTGAGTTTGCTGCAATACATTATAGAAGACTGGTCCATTGCTAATCTTCCCATTCACATTTATTAAGGGTACACCCTCCATGGCTTTATGCAGGACCCCAATAACCAAAGAAGTATTGGAGAAATTACCATGTCATATCTCAAGACACATAACAGAGTTACACTAATTAAAACAGTATGGTATGCACACAAAAACAGACACATAAACCAATGGAACAAAACAGAAGATCCAAACATGAATAGATATAACTACGGCCATTTTATATTTGGCAAAAAACACACACTGGAGAAATAAAAACATCTTCAACAAATGGCACTGGAAAAACTAGATATCTTTATGTAAAGAAAGAAATTAACTCTTCTCTATTGCTATATACAAAAATCAACACCAATTGGATTGAAGATATCAATGCAAAATCTGAAACTACTGGAAGAAAGTACAGGCCATGCTCTTTAAGATACAGGTGTAGGAAAGGACTTTCTGAATAAGATTCAATTTGCTTAGGCTATTTTTAACAGCCAACAATGAACATGTGTGGCCCAGTTCTTTCTTTAGTCTATCCTTTATCATAGTCCCCTCTCCTCTGGGATGCAGAGAAAGAAAAATAACTTTCATTTAAGCTATGATTCATAGATTTGGTCCTAAATTGGAAGATCTAAGATGTTCAGAGCCTCAAGGAATTAAGAATTTTATCTTTTTTGATTTCTGAAGCCTCAACACATATTTGTGTATGTACACACACACACACACACACACACACACACACACACACGGATTCCTCCTAATCCTCACATTTGTTGGGTGTGTGAGATGTGGGTATGAAGTGACTCTTACTTGTCTTGGTACTCTCCAAATCTCCCCTGGAGAAACAGGGCTTGGTGCTACCACAGAGTACTGTCCCCAAGGAGAACGTATCCCCACTCCCAGTGTCCTACTGGACCTACCATGACGTCTCCGCCCTCTGTGGCACACAGACTAGGCTGCCTTGGCAACTTCAAGACCAAAAGTGCTCCCTAGTTGGTTGCTTCTCTCATGGATCTTGCTAACGCTACTCTGAGAATCCTCCATCTGTGCTCCATCTATATCCACCCTGCTGTAAGATGACCTTCCTCTCCTCACAAAGATCCTTCACTCAAGACAGGCTCATCTCCCAGCACCTTCTAAGTGGTGTTCATGCCAGGGAGTAGGCAAAAGGACCTCAGGAAAGCCAAATCCACCCTTCACTACTCTGGCCATTTGGTTTCCTCTAGTCTCCCTTCCATCTTTCTGCATCCCACATTTGCCAAGACTAAAATTCATGGGATAATCTATTTACTCATCCTGAGTTTTTAAACATTTTCTAAAGTTCGAAATTATATAACCAACTCTACAGGTTCTATGTGATTTGTTTTGTTTTGTTTTGTTTTATAGCAAGGGGGCAGCTAAAATAATTCAGAACATTTTTATCTCAACAAATACTCAGCTTTCAAGCCAGTGCCTGCCATCTCTAAGCGAAATAAGACTGCCTAGCAAACTACTGAGAAAACCTCAGGATGGTCTTTGACGTCACCGGGAATGTGGCCGTGGCTCATGTGAGTTGCCAGGTCTGCTTTACAATTTTCTGTAACAGTGATAAATAGGGGGTCCTGGGCACGTTATTCTCAGGGTAGTAGCAGAAGGCTACTAAATGTAAATGCGTGTTTGTAGTGTCACCCTCTGGAGGTTCCAGGTCTGCTGGTATCCATTAGCCAAATCAAGGCACTCTAGGAAAATGAAACACCATCCCATCCCATCCCATCCCATCCCATCCCATCCCATCCCATCCCATCCCATCCCATCCCATCCCATCCCATCCCATCCCATCCCATCCCATCCCATCCCATACCATACCATACCATACCATACCATACCATACCATACCATACCTCTCCCAAGTGAAAAAGTATTGGGAATCAGCCAGGTAAGGTTGTTAGAAGCTGGGAAGTAAATGGTTGGACAAGAACATGAACGTGCTAAGTGCTGACTATTTTAGAACGGCTCTTGTAACACATTTTTCCCACGGTCGCACTGTGAAGCTGATATCAGCTTTGGGCCAGGTTGAATTGCTATCTCTGTTAAGGTGTGGCCTACTTAAGACCAGGGGCAGTGCCATGCTCTATTTCTGTTGGCAAGCCCTAAGCGCCCGCCTAGGGTCATTACAATGGGTGCTACAACTTCCAAGTTGGTGTCACATAGCCCATACCCTATTGAACAGCTTTGAGTGACATGGAGCCCACTTCTAGTTTCAGGAGTGCCCACATCCCCCTGAAGTTCTGTGGTAATATATCAAGGACAAAGAGTGTCGACTAACGATACTCTACCACAGCAATTTGAGACCGTTCTATCTTGCTAAAGCACGGAGCATCTACTGGCTTGATGGAGAAACCAGTGCTTATTCCAAATATAAAGAGAGAGAGAGAGGTCACAGAACCTCAGTTCATCAGCAGCCGCATTTCCACCAGGAGGGAAGCCAGCCTACCCCAACGCCAGGGGAGCAGAGTCAGGGCCTACCTCTGTCTTCTTGGCTTTCACAGAGAAAACCACATGCCCACAGCATTCTTCCCGGCTTTCCCAGACGGCCCCAAACACCTAGAGCGCTCCTCCCAGTCTCCTTTCTTTTCATCCACTTCATTTTCCCCACAGTAATTATAACCTGCACTGTGTGCATTCACCACTGAGGCGAGTCCGTATTTCCACACCGGAGTGCAAGCTCCCTGTGGGGGGACTCCGCTTTCTTGCCACCCTGTCATCAGTACCATGAATGGCACCCGAAACATAAAACACATTCAGTGAAAACCGTGCTCACTCCATGAACACATGGGTGGACTATGGAGCTCAGCTTCCATTGAATTTCGACTTCTCATCACCAAGAGCATGCAGAGATGCTTCTTCAGGCTACGTGGGATGAGCGAATGTTGGGGATTGGGGGCGGGGGGCTGAGTCCACAAAAGCAGAAAACGTAAGGGTTGCTGTTAGATACCAAAGTCTTCGTGAGGGGAGAGCATGGGATTTGTTCTTTGTGCTTCCAAAAGGGAAATTTAGAGTAGAACTTGATGTAAGGAAATTTCTCCTTAGAAACTGTTCAAAATGATTTGTGCTGACAGTCAATAGGCAGTGGACTTCCTGTCACTTGTGCAACAGGTTAATCTAACCAACCAATGGATACCACGCAGAGCAGGGTGGTGCGGTGACAGGTCAGGTGCTAGATGACTTCTGTTTGGGGGAATGTGTAACGCCAGCCTTCCCTCCTAGGACTGCAGACTACATATGCATCTTAAGACCTGAACAGATGGCGCTGTCTCTTCTTCACAGGTTTTGTAAAGATTTTATCTTGTCCTGTCCTAGCTTTGGCATTTAGAACCTCATGTCTCCAGGAAAGGCAGGCTAATTGGGAGCCTTGGTTTATCAGCACAAGAAGAATGTCAGGGCAGATAAATTAAATATCCTAAGATTATATTTATGAGTGTCCATCTGTGTAATGTTTCTGAACTAAAGTCTTAAGTTTAATATGAATTACAGAATTACAGAACTCTTATTCACCATAAGGGACACATTATTGCTGCCCTTGTTTTCCAGGTAAAGTAATAAACACTCAAAAAGGCTTAGAAGGCATTTTCTGGGTCAGAAGACAAGGAAATTCTACAGTTAGAAAAATGAACTATTCCCCAGGACTCCAATGTCAAGCAACAGCTTACGTACTACCTGAGAACATTCTTCCACCTGTAATCTTAGCAGGCTCTCCCAGATGCGGGGGACTAGGACCCCACCTCTTGCACCTCGAGCTGTATACTTAAGATCTCAGACTTCACAACCACCTGAGCCAGTAAGGAAGACATCCCATCCTGCAGACCTATGTTAAAGGCTCATATCTAATTACTGGGAACGTCCCTATAGGTTTCTATTTCTCTAACATTCCTTGCTTTACCCCGATTCCTGCGAATTCCTGACACCAAGAGAGGCTGAACCAAGAGGGACAGGCTGGATAACAGGATGAGCTCTAGCTGGTGTCATAGGCCAAGTTATCTGAATTGAGAGGAAGTGAATCAAAGAGTCTAACCACTCTTTCTCTTTCTCTTTCTCTTTCCTTTTCTCATTGTTTCTCTCTCTCTCTCTCTCTCTCTCTCTCTCTCTCTCTCTCTCTCTCTCTCTCTCTCTCTCCTCCTCCTCCTCCTCCTCCTCCTCCTCCTCCTCCTCTTCCTCCTCCTCCTCCTCCTCCTCCTCCCTCCCCAAACCCTCTCCCTCTCCTTATCACCAGGAAGTGTCTTTCTGCAGATATTGTTCTGGAAAACAACAGAATGAGATTACAGTTCCATTTTATTCATATTTAAAGGAATACAGACTCTCCCAATTAGAATTCGTGGGAGAACAAATAGAGCTAACCTCTGTTCACCTTCTTACACCCTGATTCCTCCCCCCCCCCCCCCCAGTGAATGATCAAAGATGTGATTTTGCAAAAAGTGTGACATTCTCTCATCTGATCTTGGTTATTATGTGGGCTACTGCCACACCAATGCTATCTCACAGACCACCTAAGCTCAAGAGCTTAAAGCTACGGATCCAGGGCTCAGGTTCCAGGGGGAAGAAGGCTTGGTTATGAACTACCGAGTCTGAGGGTTGTCATCCAGCTCCCTCTGCTTCAAGCCTGAGAATCTGCCGGGACATCTCTTCCTTTTGGAGACGCTCTCTCACAGGCCTCCATAGGAGGACAAGGACAATAACTTACACTGGAACACTTGAATCTCTTCTGTCCTCTGTTCACATGGGACCTGTTAACATTCTACCAACCAGCATGGGTCACATGATCAAAGTCAAGGGTTAGAAAACAGAACCCATCCATAATAGTGGCAGCATGTATTGCTGGAGCTGCCATCACAAAATGTCAGCTGCTGACAGATTGAAGCAAAAGAGCTCCATTTTCTTACAGTACTCGATCTGGGGGTGTAAGGTCAGACTGTCAGCAGGTTTGGGGCCTCCTGAAGCTCCTTTTCTTGGATTGCAGAAAGCCACATTCATGCTGTGCCCTGAGGTGGCCATTTCTCACTCACAAGCCACTGGCACCGAGGGAGCATCTGTTTCTTGGGTTTGCTGTTGTGGGTGCTTTGTTGTTATTGGTATGGATGTTGCTGTCACTGTCCATGGTACTAAGACCCTAACATAAGGCTTTGTACAAGTTAGTTACACCCCAAGTTCTTTCTTTAAAATAAGGACTCTATCCATGAGACTTCCTTCAATTGCTTCTATAGAGACACTGTCTCCAGAATCAATTACACTTGAGCCACCCCTTCTACCCATATTTTGAGGAAAATATAATTCAGGGCAAACACAGAGTTATTGAATTGTTCTGAACAATAAAGCTTGTCTTCCCTTGAAGCGTTTCTGCAGCTTGGATTCTGACAAAGCTCAGCTTCACATTCCAACTCTCTCAGTCACCCGCCATGCAACAACCTTAGAAAGATAACCTTTCCCCCACTTATCACATTCAAATTATAATAATAACGAACTCGTGCGTTTGGTGAAAGAGGAATGAAAGAATTAATTGTAGAAAAGCATGTACCACAAGATTTTGCTCAAAGTAATTGCTCAAGAAATGTCACTGGTGTCAAGATTCTTTGCAGTAGAGAAACTTTACTTTACTCAGGGAGGCCACATGGGCTGTGACACGGGCCACGGGCCTTTCCTGTCAAGACCTGGATTCTCTCCTGCAGCAAATTCTATTTTCCCAAATCCATCTTCCTTCAATCTGTTTCTGCAATATGGTGACTCTTTTTAAAAAGTCTACTTAACATTTCTCTGCCAATAAATTAGAGACCAGAAAGAAGATAGCATGCACTTGCCTTTTTAGACATTTTGCAGATGGCTTGCTGACTTGAAGCAGTGTCATGGCTGCTGTGGCCTCAGCAGACAATCTCAACTTTTCTCTTGCTATGTGAGAAGCCAGTGGGCTCAGAGCATCACAGTGCTGGGGCTAGCCATAACCCTTTGGGAGTTTTTCCAGGACTCAGGAGTTCTAGGTATATAATCTAAAGGAACTTTCAGAACATAGCAGTTGCTTCTCAGAATCAGGTGGGTGGGTTGGTTGGTTCACAGGCTATGGACCATGGGAATCCAGTGAGTCCATGATGCGCACCCAAATCCTTTGCCTTTGCAAATGAATTATTGGCTATCCAACTCTGCCAGTATTGCTTCTTTCAAAAAATCTATCTTTGGTTGTGGGGTATGTGTGTGTCCATGTTCATGTGTGTATGTGTGTGTGTGCGTGTGTGCGTGTGAACATGTGTGTCTATGTTCATAGGTGTTGGCATGTGTGTTTGTTCATGTTCATATGTGTTGGTGCATCTGCCTGTGTGTGTCCACATTCACCTGTGTGTAGATGTTCCTGTACATGTTCACATATGTTGATGTGTGTGTGTGTGTGTGTGTGTGTGTGTGTGTGTATCTGGAAGCCAGAAGTCAATCTCAGGTGTCATTCATCAAAAGCTGCCCCCTTGTTTTCTAAAATAAAGTCCTTCCCTGGCACCTGGGGCTCACTGATTAGGCTGGGCTAGATGGCTAGCAAGCCAAAGGGATGCCAATATCTCCACCTCCCCAGTGGTGAGATGACAAAGCATGCACCATTGTGCCCAGGTTTTACAGGAATTAAATTCAGATCCTCATGGTTGCCCAGCAGGCACATTAGCAACAGAGCTATTTCCCCAGCCCCCGAATTACTTTTCACTGCTGTGTTCCAGTGTGATCTTTAGGTTCTTAGATCCTTCCCACCAACAAGCCCATAGTAAGGGTGGAGCCAGGAACATGAGGAGGAGCAGAGACCCACTTTTCTCCTCTGCTGTGCACTCAGCACCTTAGTTGATGTGCACAGTCTCCCCGAACAGTAGATAATGTCTTACAGGGTTTTTTTCTTCCTATAAACAAGATGTCTAAATTGATAGTTTTGATTAAAGTATCAACATACAAGAGGTGTGCATGCTGCAGCGAGAAACTAGACAGAGCGCTGGAATTATTTGAAAACAACTTCAACATAGGTTAACTCCTGCAGGAAATGAAGTGGCTCGAGAAGATGTCAGAATGTGGAAAGAAAGCACTCCTCGTGAGAAACATGCCAACAGAGCAATGATAGGCAGAATGTAGTCTCCAGGCAGGCAGCATCAGCAGCTTAGGGACTTGTGGGAAATGTAAATTCTCAGGTACCAATCCAAACCCCCAAGTGTGGATACTTGGTTCTCCATTGGTGGCACTCTTTGGGAAGGTCACGGAACCTGGAGGTGTGGTTGTGTTACAGGAAGCACTTCACTTCACAGGAAGGCTTTAAGAGTTTGCAGCCACCCCTCTTAGAGGCCTACCCCTTGCTTCCTGCATATGAATGAAATGTGATCAGTCAACTTCCTGCTGAGTCACCCTGGCCTCAAGGAGGCTATAGTTCTGGAACTGTAAGTTAATAGACTTGCTTCCTTAAACTGCTTTTGGTCAATGGTGTTTTATCATCACATCAGAAAAGAAAGGAACACAGCTAGGCTGCTGGCCAGCAAGCTTAGAGAATCCACCAGTCTCCACTTCCCCAGCCCTGAGGTTACAAGAGTGAGACACACCTGGAACGGTATGGGAGCACTTCAGATCAAACTCAGGTCCTCCTCCTTTCCCTGAAGGTATTTCACTGGCTGAGTTATCATCTCAGTTCCCATCCCCTTGGGTTTTATTTTAGTAATCCTTCCAGTGTTTATGATGTAGCTAGAGTTTGAGAACCACTGCTCTCAAGAGTGACACGCTCCCAGTGGATCATTCCTTCACTGGGAACTTATCTGAACTATACAGAATCACTATCTGGCACCATCCAGGAAATTGAGGGCAAATTAACACAGCCTTCTTTGTGGCCTGCACACATCCATCCTGGTCATATGGGGACTACTATCCTCAAACCAGAGGATTTAGGAAAAACAGAAATAAGACCATATACTTCCACACCACGGCTTATCACTGAAGGAAGTCAGGACAGGAACTCAAACAGGGCAGGAAGCAGGAGGCAGGAGCTGATGTGGAGGCCATGGAGGGCCTGCTCTTTATTGCCTTGCCCCAGGTGGCTTGCTCAGTCTGCTTTCTTATAAAGGACAAAAATATCAGCCCAAAGGTGGCCCCACCCACAATGGGCTGAGCCCTCACACTTCCGTCACTAGGAGAATGCTCCACAGGCTTGTCTACAACTCATCTTATGGAGGCATTTTCTCAACTGAGACTCCCTCCTCTCTGAGGACTCCAGCTTGTACCAAGTTGATATAAAACTAGCCAGGACAGCTGACCCCTTGTCAACTTGACATACAAACACATCACTGTTAAGCCATAGCCTTTTCTTATTTATTCATTCCCAAGATTATACATTAATAACAACGTGACAATCTAAAACATTTTACAAACTTAAAAAGTCCCACAGCCTTACAAATTCAAACACTCTAAAAGTTGTCTTGTTAAAAATATCCCGTCTCTTTTAAAATCTAAATTCTCTGTAAAACTTGAAAATCTCTATCTTTGTTTTAAGTTGGAAGTCTCTCAACTGTAGGCTTCTGTAAAATCAAAAAATAACCTAAATACTTTCTTACGTCAAGAAGGAAGAACCAGGGCACAGTCACAATCTGAACTGAGCAAAACCAAGCTCCAATAGTGTAAATAACTCAGTGTCCAAAGTCTGCAGTTCGCTCACAATCTTCTGAGCTCATCTAAGAGAGTCGATTCTGCAGCTACAATCTCTGCACCATGCACTCTTTATTTTCTAAACTCAATCTGGCTCTACTCCACTGCTGCTGCTGTTCTTGGTGCTTATCCCATGGTGGTAGCATCTCCAAATACTGAGATCTCTGCTGCAACTGGGCTGCGGTTTGACCACTAGTCTCTCTTGGGCTCTTGTCATGATTAACCCTTTTAATCCTGGGCCTTCAACTGCTACGGAGAATGCATGTTCACTGATAGCCTCTCCTAGTCTCTCACAGTGCCAAGCCTCAGCTGTTCTCCATGACCCCTTCAGGCCTTCAAAACCAATACCACCTGAGTGACTCTTACACTACCAAGTTTGGCTGCCAGTGCAAGACACAACCTTGGCCACCTCCAGAACACAGCTTCTGTGTACTGATTCTGAGAGAACATTTCCCAGAAGGATTCACCTCAGTGATGCTGGTCTCTTCTTAATCACCACTAATTTCTTAGGCCCAGCTAACCAGCATCAATTGTCCCAGTAATGCAAAGGTTTCACTTCAGTGGTGCTGGTCTCTTATTAATCATGGCTGACTCTTCAGTCCCAGCTGGCTGGAATGACAGAACGCTTATTCAAAATGGACAATGGCCTGGATAGTCCTTAAACTTCCCACTAAAACTTCACAAGCCAGGCCTCCATCACCTGCAATGGTCTCAGCATTCTTAGCTTCCAAACTAGAAAACATCCCACTGAGCTTTCAACACTCAAGCCCAAAATTCTAAAGTCCAACACTCAAAGCCTTTTCTAGCCCAAAATTCCAAAGTCCTTCCACAATCCATCCAAAACCATGATCAGGTCTGTTAAAGCAATACCCCACTATGCTAGTACCAATTTTGGTCCTGGTTAGGGTTACTATTGCTGTGATGAAACACCTTTATCAAAATCAACTCGCAGAGGAAAGGGTGTGTTTTCCTTATACTTCCACACTACTGTTTATCACTGAAGAAAGTTAGGACAGGATCTCAAACAGGGCAGGAACCAGGAGGCAGGAGCTGATGCAGTGGACATGGAGGGGTGCTGCTTACTGATTTGTCCCACATGGCTGGCTCAGCTTGCTTCCTTAAAGAAGGCAGAACCACCAACCCAGGGGTGGCTCCACCCACAATGGTCCCTCCCTCCTTCTAAGTGACTCTAGCTTGTGACAAGTCAACATAAAACCAACCAGGGCAATGTCTTTCCAGATGCTCTGGAAAAGAATTCACTTCTAAGTTCACTTGATCATTGGCCAAAATTAGTTTCTTGAAGCTCTAAAGTCTAGAGTCTAGACATAGCTCCTGGTAAGCTCCTCCATCCTGCCAGGGAGGACAGAGGACACCTACTTCCGGCTCCCAGAGACATCTGCCTTCCTTATCCCATGTCTCGTCTACCTTAAAAGGAGCAAGAGAAGAGCTCTCTTGCACTTCAGTGCTGTGGTTTCCTCTAAAATCTAAATCCAGTTGCAAATTGCTACTATGACTAAGTCACATCAGCTAGAATGATCTCCCCTTTGATTAACTGTTAATCAACTTACTAGTTAAGTAATGGACACTTAAGTGTGAAGTGAGCTGAGTCTTTAAGTAGCATTAACTGCAGAGGAGAAGCCCTTTCTCATGAAATGCAAGTATCACAAAGGCCAAATCCTACCGTCTCCTCAGATTCTACTGACGCTGAAAGACAAGGTATCATTAGATCATTTTATTGAAATTATTTTAATAATTTAGCGTATATGCCATGCATACTGTACATTCTCACTCCTGCCTACCTACCATCCTAGTTCAACCTCCCTCCAAATCTCTCTCTCTCTCTCGTGTTCCTGTCTATTCATTTTATTTTGTGACCCACTGAGATTAACAGGGCCATCTGGGTGACCGTAGGTTGGAAGTTATCTATTGACACTTAGTGTGCTCAACTGAGGGTCTGCAACTAAAGACAGTGATCCCTCCCTGAAGAATTTCTCAATAGTCAATGGTTCAGAGACTGTACCTGCCACAGTCCTTTATCAAAACAAGAAGGGAAAAAAGAACTCTACCAGATAGGAAATACAGGTGAGTGACAGAGAGCTAGGGGACATCTTTGGAGGTCAAGTACTTTCCAAAGCAGAGAGTCAAGCAAAAGGAATTCCCATATAGCGCGTGACCCCGTGTTTCCTGTGAAATAATAGAGAATGAACTAGAAACCACCGAGTCCAGAAAGCAAAGCCCAGGAAGGACCACACCAGTTACTAATGGCATAGGGGTTTCTGCAACCACCACCATTGTCTGCCCACTCTCAACCTGAATAAGTTAAAACATCTGTTAACGAGCAATAATGGGTGAATGTTGGGACAAGGTGGAAAATAACCATCATTCTCTCTTGCCCAAAGGAAGGTGGAGCACAGCGTAAGTCTCAGCCACATGGGGGAAGTCATATTTGGATGAAGACTGAGCATCAATTAATGTCTAGAATTATATTTTTTTCTAGAATTACAGTTATGATTTATGGAGTAGAAGAAAGCTTCTCTCTTGGGAATAAAAACTAAAGGAGTAGGAAGAGGATGAGGAGGAAGAGCAGGAGGAGAAGGAAGAGGAGGAAGAAGAGGAGGAAGAGGAGAAGGAGGGGGAGCCAAACAGCAGCAGCAGTAGAGTCAGCTCCATCTTGGCACCACCTCCTGCAGGAAATGTCCCTAAGACTTGTGACTGCGTACTGATGATGCCTCCTACACTAGAAATGTCGAGTCACTTGCCTGAGACATAACTCCTAATGGGTTGAAGTTGAAATCAAGACTTCCAAACCCCCAAAAGCTACTCTGATGTCATTACCACATCAAGTAGGAATTTGGATTCTAGGGATGTCTATATGGCAGACAGACAGCTGGCCTTGCTGGGTGAAGGTAGAATGAGCCTGGCCCCAGTGAGCAGCTCTCACCATGCCCTTTTCCTGCAGAGGGTCCTCTTCAAGCTATGTGATCCAACAGGGCTTTTCAGGTCAGTGTCTCTGCTCTTTAAAGATCCTTAACCATGCTTCCTAAGCAAAATTCCAGAGTCAGGGTTGGCCTTCCAAGAATAGGAATTAAAGTCTCTCTGTGGTAGTGAGAAAAATCTAGTGTCTCTTGCATAATCCATCTGCTCATGACTAGGGTGAGGGTTGGTTAACCTGAGATAACTCTGCCTTAGTCTTACCAGGAGAAAAACATACACACAGTCTTCAGTTTCCATCTTTTGACCCAAAATGCAGCCAGTGCAATGCATTGAGAGAAGAGAGAGAAAGGACACTGGAACGGCCTCTTCTCCATGCCCAGCCCCTTCTTCCTTCCTAGAAACAAACAGGAAGAGAGTTTCAGAGAAGGAAGGGCACTTTGCCAACCTCTTTCTCCAGGCCCTGAGGAGCCAGGACTATCCCTAGGGTGTTCTTCAGTTAAGTGAGACTCAGTGGGGAAACTGAGGGAAAAAAGAGCAGCATAATTCAAAAGCAGCGAGGGCAGAGGGGAGCTAGACATGTGGCATGCGAACTGTGGGATTTAGGACAGGTTTATAAGCCTCTGGGAAATTTGCACTCATCAGACAACTGAGCCCACAGCTCCCTAGGATAGTTCCAGATGACAAAATGAGCCATATTTAAAGAAATCTTGACATGCGGATGCCTTGACTGTCCCCCACCCATACTCTATAATTTGATCATTGCCCTAGGAAGTGAAATATTTCAAGTTCTCAAGAATCATACACAAAATGCAATCTGAGGGGATTCAGTGAAAAACAGTGCGCAGTGCCTCCACCTCCCCACAAAGTCCCTCTGCTTCCCTTCGAAGTACCTTTGCCTCCCCCGCCCCAGAGTTTGTCTATTCTATATGGGGGATAAAAAAGTTAGTCACTGAGAGTGTGCACTAAGCTTGCCTTCAGGTTGGCAGCCAATTCATGTCTCCCAGAAGGAAAATGAACCTTCTTCTTGCTCCCTCCTCCCCAGATCCCAAACTCGGAGGAATAGGAAGCAGGAGCAATTTTATGTGAGCCATGAACACAACGCTGGTGCGCTACCCATGCCACTTGCCAGCAGAAAGCCTTCAAGAAGCGAGGGAAAGCAAGATACAAGTTAGCAGTAAAGTCTCTGACTGTGGAACCCACTCAAGCTGACAGAGTGACAGCATGTGAAGATTCTCTTAGGCCATTATCAGCATGGTGAGCATGCAGGACTGGGCTTCGAGTTCCATCTGCGCAAGAACCAGCCTTACACGAAACACTCTCGACTAGCCTTAGGTGCTAACACTTTTCAAAATATTATTTTATTATTTTTAACTATGTATGGCTATCTGTACATACATGTGTATGCCCCTGTGTGAATTTGGATGATACATTTGTATGCATCCCTGAGTCCCTGGAGCTGGAGTTACAAGCATTTGTGACCCACTTAATATGTGTTCTGGGAACTGAACTTCTGGAAGAATAGTATATATTCTTAACCATTGAGCCATCTGTCCAGCCCAGCTTCTGTAATTCCACCATATATTAAGAATGTTCAGATAGGGCCTGGAGAAAAGGTTCAGTGGTGTAGATAACCAGCTGCTCTTCCAGAAGACACAGGTCCAGTTTCCAGCACCCACACGGTGACCCACAATAACTACAATTCCAGGGGATCTGACGCCCTCTTCTAGCCTACATGGGTACCACATGCACATAGTACACAGATCTACATGTTGACGAAACACCCACATACATAAAACAACAATAAATAAAATCTTAATATGAGAATTTTTATAGTTAGAATTTTTCGATCCACAAGGAACTCAGAGAACAAGACCAAAATACTGCTTTAATCGGAGTAGTTAATATCAACGGCTTCAGCAGACCCACCATTTCTGTGGTATAATGAAGTATGTTTACTATTCACACAGAGAGTCCAATGTAAAACATTCCCTTCCTCTAATCTTTAGTTACATAATCTGAGACCCAGGGTCTTTCCTGGAGGAGTGTGTGGGATACTTCCAAGAGTCAGATCTGCCCAAAACTTCTGCCTAGAGCCCATGGGCTAGAACTCAGCTATGGGGTCCTAGCTTAACTATGGAAATCTTGGAGACATGGGGAAGCACAGGGTGCTTTCTCAGTTCTGATATGGAGAAACAGACGTATCACAAGGATGCTGTGGGTTAAGTACACGTTGGAGTTATAGTGAAGGTATGAATGCCGCATCCTCGTAGCTCCTAGGGCGGGTCTAAGAACAGTTCCCGGGGAAGGAGATATGTGAAAAGCCATGGGGAAAGATTGAGAACAACGTAAGAGGAGAGATCAGAGAGCCTCCCAAGGATGTGTGGGCTAGCTAGCCAGGCTAAGGACACACTGTATGCAGGAAGTATCCATAATAAAAGCCAGAAGTGTTCATGAGACTTAATGCCAAGGTTCAGGGGACATCCTCAGGAACACAGTGAAGGTATGCTTGAATCTAGAATCCACACCAAGACCTGGGAATAAGTTTATACCAAAGTGTGCTCAGGGGTGTGAATTGGATCACCCTGCAGAACCTCAGCCAGTAAATGAAGATTCATTTTGTTACTATGTAACAAAAGTCAAAACAGTCAGGTAGAATGCAAAGAGTAGCAACCCTACATTGTATTCTTTCATTGCAATACCAGACAGAAGACTGGGTGGACTGGAAAGCAGACCTGAGTTCACAGGTTCATTCCATATTTGTGTCTTCATAAGTCACATTGTTTTTTCCATTATTATTATTATTATTATTATTATTATTTATTATTATTATTATATTATTATTATTACCATTACTATTATTATTATATTTGCAACAGCACCAGTATGCATATATGATATGGAAGAGGGACTTGCATACAGGTTAGAGGACAGCTTCCTGGAGTCACTTCTTTCCCTCCACCTTGCATGGATTCCAGAGACTGAAATCAGGTTTTTAGGCTTATACCTCAAATGTGTTTATCACCTGTGCCATCTCAACAGCTGTAAGTCACGCTTTTTAACATTTGTATGTATGTGCGAGTCACGTGTGCCCATGAATATGTGAAGCAAGAGGACAATTTTGGCATTAGTCTCAGGAATATTATCTATCCCTCTTTTTGAGACAGGGTCCCTCACTGCCCTGGAGCTCACTCATTAGGCTATACTGTCTGTCTGACCAATGAGGCCCAGGGTTCCTCCTGGTTGTGCCTCCCAAGTGTTGAGATTACAAGCACCCATCGTTATGCTTAGAACTTTTACATGAGTTCTTGTGATCAAACTCAGGTGCCCTTGCTTAGAAGACAAGACCTTTCCCAACCGAGCTATCTCCCAACTCCCCTATCAGTCACATTTTAAATTACAATTGCATAAGAATGGAGCACACAGAGAAAGGGAAGTTTCCCTGTAGAAATATAAGAAAGCACATGACAGCATATGACAGGCTGATCACCCCTCAGAAACGCTGCAGTACTCCAAAAGTGAGTTTTTAAACATCAATATTAGGTCACAAAGTTCTACACCAGACCTCATGTAACACACCAGAGTCCAAAAGGGAGACACAAAAGCTACTGCAGGAGAATGTCCGCAAGGTTCATGCATGTGGAATCCCAACCCCTAAATACCTCATTGTGTATGCAAATGTTGTAAGAAAAATTAAATTCAGAAGTAGTCCTGGATCCCAAGCAGAGAAAGTGTGGACTACTTGCGCATTTTTCTCTCTACACTCCCGCTCTCAGTCCCATTTTTCAGAACAAAAGTCTGGGCTGTCTTTCACAGATCTACACTGCCAGCAAGGTGTGCTTTCTTTATACATGAGTGCTCTTAAGGTTGGATTATACAGCTGCTCTGAGGCTTGTGGAGAGACAGGGCCAGTGCCTTAATTACCTTTCAAGTGCTATGATAAGACACCAGAACCAAGGCAACTAAGAGAAGAAAGGTTTATTTGGGGGCTTACAGTTTCAGAGGGTGTGTTTACCATCGTGGTGAGAAGCATAGCAGCAGGCAAGGTGTCTGAGCAGGAGCTCAGAGCTTGCATCCTTACCCACACATGTGTATCACTGCAGAGGCAGTGGGACCTGGGAGAATGGAGCATAAAAATGAGGCAGACTAAAGTCTCATGCAGTAGCCAACTTTATTCAGAGCATCAGACAATTTATACTCTGAGGGTTAAGAAAGGTCCCATGAGTAAAGTTCTCATTAAGTTCAAGCTGTATATAATCACAAGGACAAGCCAGCCGCATGTGGGAAAAACCATGTATAGAGCCATATAAACATTTAATTGAACAAGACCAGCAAGCAATAATTAGTAATCTGAAGTAAACTTACTCCTACCCGCCATACCTGGGAGAAGCACAAAACCACATTCAAGAACGATTTTGTGTTTTAAAGAAACTGAGAACAAAAGACTTTCTCTTTTTCTTATAAGCACTCAGAATGCTCTTCACGTGACTCCATCCTTGGACCTTGTTCTGACATGTGCATAAGTAGCGGGTAGGCAAATCTAACAGGGAGCAACATGGGCTTTTAAAATCTCCAAAACCTGCCTCTAGTGACATGCCTCTTCCAACAAGGCCACACCTCCTAAACCTTTCTAAAGAGTTCCACCAACTGGGGACCAAGCATTCAAATATATGTGCCTATTGAAACCACTCTCATTCAGACCAGCATCTCAGTCTCTGCCCTCTCTAGGCTTGTGACCATGTCATAATGCAAAAAGAGGTCAGTTCAACTTCAAAATTTCTCAGTCTTTCAGGCTCAACAGTTTAAGAGTACATTCTTTCTGAGGATCAAAGCAAGCTCTTAATTTTAACCCTCTGTAAAGTCAAAAGGCAAACTACAGACTTCCAATATACAATGGCACAGAATATACCTTGCTATTCCAAAAGGGAAAAATTGGGGACATAGAAGGAAATACTGACCAAAGCAAGACTACTGAGCTGGGCCTCCACAGTCCACATGACTCTCAGCACTATTGCCGTCTAAGCTCCTACTAAAATGGCCCATTAAGCCCCGCTTACAGCATTCAGTTGTTCCCTAGTTAAAAGTCCCAAAGTCTTCCACATTCCTCCAAAAAGAAAACAAACAAACAAGCAAACAAAATCACAGCAATGATCAGACCTGTCACAGCAATAGTCACTCCCTAGTCCCAACTTCTGTCTTAGTTAATTTTATATTGCTGTGATAAGGCACCATACTAAGACAACTTACAAAAGACATAGATTATTGAGGGGCTTACAGTTTCATACGGTGTGTCCACGACCATCATGGTGGACAGGACAGTGGACAGGCAGGCATGGTGCTGGAGCAGGAGCTCAGGGCTTCCATCCATATTTTCAAGAAGGGAGAGAGAGAGAGAGAGAGAGAGAGAGAGAGAGAGAGAGAGAACTAGGAGTGACAAGGGTTTTGAAATCACAAAGCCCACCCCCAGTGACACACTTTTCCAACAAGGCCACACCCCCTAATTCTTCCTAAAGTTCTATTAACTGTGGCTCAAACAGTCAAATGTATGAGCCCATGGGGGCCACTGTCATTCAGTCTACCATAGATAGGATGCTGAGGCACAACATTAGCTCCTTAGGCCTAAGCTCTGGTAAAGCCAAGCTGTAGTTTCTCTAACGCCACACTCAACACACCCCCCTGGACTCTTGGAATCACCAGACCTGTCTCCTTTTCTGAAGCAGCCTGACTTCGGAGTCTAGAAGTCTTCTCAGACAGACTCATGATCACATTACATATTGACAGTGATTCTCTGAAACAGACAACATCATTCTCATTTTACAAATGAGACAAACCACAGAGATTTGCGAGATGGGGCCAAGTACAGCTGCCAAATATTACCCTTGATATAAAAGTGAGGAAGAGCTAACTCCTTTGTCCTGCCTTAAATGATAGTATAAAGAGGTGGAGAAATGGTACCAGGAAATGTGACCACTCTAAAGACAAACCTGGCCTAACAGATTTTCTTAGAAACCAGGCTTTCTCAGAGCTCTGAGCTGCACACACCCAACTGCAGAGGTAAAGCACAGAAGCACTGATAAATGGAAGGGCATCAACTTGCACTGACAGAAAATAAACTAGACTAAATAAACTGGACTCAGATTACCAAGTAAAGCACCACAGCTGGCCAGTAAGAGTACTATCAAAGAGCCATGGTGCTGGTAGGTGGCTCAGTGGCTAAAGGTACTAGTTGCACAAGCACGAGAAGCTGAGGCTTGGTCCAGCACCCATGTAAAAATCCAGGCATGGCTGCCTGTATGTCATCCTGCCACTGGGGGTGGCAGGATGCATATCTTGCATAGCTTATATGTGCCACGTATGGTTCCTCAGTAGAACAAGCCCTCCTGCTAATGAGTGGATCCTTGTCTCTTCTCTCCCTTCTTATTTCCTTCTTCCTCCCTTCCTCCCCTCCTCCTCCCACTTCTCATAGAGACAGGAGAATTACTAAGGTATGCTGGCTGCTAGGCTAGGACTGGGTTCAGTGAGGGACCCTGTCTCAAGATAGGAAGGGGGGAGGGGAAGGAGTGAAAGGAGGAAAGAAGGAAGAAAAGAAGGAAGAGAGAAAGGAAAGGAGGGGTAAGAGAGAGGACATCCTTGCCTACAGTAGGGATTGTTCTACCAGGGAACCATGTATAACATACATAACCACAACACTTTATTCCTGTCACACGCTCACTCACATACATGCAGAGTCCAGTGGGCACAAGCACCCTAAACAGAGTTTCTATTTGTCTTTACTTTGTTGTGGGTAACTATGGTGACAGAAGAGAAAGGGGCACTTGGAATAACCTGCCTCCCTTCTTCCATGGAAGACAGGGATTGAAAAGGGAACATGGGGTGTGAATAGACAGCATTGCGTGGCCTACATCTCTGAGTCCCAGAGTCTCATTTCCTCTGTTGATTCCCAGAGCAGGCTACTTTCCTGCCCTTTTTTCCCCTGTGTGGCCCTCAGAGCTGATGGCTGCTTACAAAAGCCCAGGGGAGAAGATTTTATTAGAGCATGGGAAACTATCGGTGGCTACACCACTGAAGAAAATGGCATGCCCTTGCCCAGAAACCAACCACTAACTGCCGATGGGCCTTCAAGGAGGAGTGGAGCTTCATGGGACCTCATGCATATTGAAATGTTGACGGAGCCACTCTTGTGCAGATCTTGTGCAGATCACCACAGCTACAGTGAGTTCATGAGCTGGATGGCCATGTCATTCCCAGAAGGTCAATGTGACTACACATGTCCCCATTCTCTGGTTCACATGCTATTTCTCTTTCACACCAGTGTCCCCTGGGCTTTGGAGGGGTGGTATAGCTGTTCCACTTAGGGCAGTATCTTTCAAGTTTCAGCAGACTTAATTCCTCAGCATCCTGTAGTTGCTCTCTTAGAAAAATAGCCACTTCACATGTTCTGCCCATATGTGAACAAGCAGGAAAATCTTGTGAGGAGCTCAGCTCTCGGCCACTGCTCCCTACCTTGCTTCAATCACCTTTCATTGTCAAATACCCTACAGATTTTCCTAAGACTGAGCCTCATGGTTCTTCTTACATTCAGGGTTCTATCAAAAGTCTATAAAACAATCCACAGAAAAGCACTGAACAAATGGATTATTATTTGTGAATTTCATTTTATTTTGATGCTATAGATTTGCTTGTATGTGTGGGTATGTTGGTGTGTGTGTTGGTGTGTATGTGCATGTGCATGTATGTGTATATGCATGTACCATGTGCATATGAGTTTCCTCAAAGGCTAAAAAAGAATGTCTGACCCTCTGAAGCTGGAGTTATAAGCAATTGTGAGCTGCCCAACACAGATGCTGGAGCTAACTTGGGCCCACTGAAAGAACAGTACTTGCTTTTAACCATTGAGCCCCAGTATTGTGGTTTTTTAAAATTGTCTCATCACATAATTCAGAGTGGCCTTGAACTTTCAGTTGTTTTGCCTCAGTCTCCAAGTGCTAAGATGACAGGTGTGCACCACCAGTTTTTGATCCAGAGATTATCACACAGAGAAAGGAAATGATGATGATAGTTGATGACTTTGAAGAAGCCTAGAAGTATTCGGCTCACCAGAAGCCCCCACTGATGGACCCATTTGTGTTCTACCATGAAATAAAAACTTCTAGAAACTCATCTGGTGGCCACTCACACCCATTGTGTGTCTACATGGCTACTCATTTGCCCCACAACCAGAGAACAATGAATGGTTCACCTTATCCACTTTCCAAGTCTGCATGAGGGTCTCAGTCACCAAACCTAACAAGAACCCATGCACCAGGGGCCTAGAAAATGGACTCTTCAGCCTCTCCACCCTTATAAAATAAGAAAGATTTATAATCAACAGCTAATATCTACCTTAAGGAGATATTATTGTATTTGTCCTATTATTGAAGGAACTGGTGTTTAAAAATTAAATAACTTTCCCCAGATTCCTTCTACTAATTATCAATAGGAATATTGACACTGTATTTTTGCTGGTATAATAGAACATATAACTTATAAATCATGGATCCTTATTTCTCATAGCCCTAGACATTGAGAAGCTACAAGATCAAAATTCTGACAAGTTTGGCACCTGATAAGGGTCCGGTCTCTGCTTCCAAGATGGTGCCTTGACCACTGTAACATGAGGAGAGGATAAAAGCTGTTCCCCATATGGCAGAAGAAGGCAAGAGCCAACCAACTCCCAGAAGCCCTTGGTAGAGCAGCATCATTCTATTCTTAAGGCCAGAGCTGTCACAACATCTCCCAGCTGGCCCCTCTTCCCCACCTCTGGTGCATTGGAGATGACATTTCAACATGAGTTCTGAAGGAGACAAGAACTGTTCAAACAATATGAAATAGAATATGCATAAGCATTCAGCCTCCAAGAACCAAGAAAGTGAATGGCATTTTGATTGATGTGGAGGCACAAACTTGCCCATCTAGATCCAGAGGGGACTTTTCTGTGCTTGTATTGCAGGCTCATTTGCCAACTCCGCCAGCATGAGGGAAGTAATTAAGGCATGGTCCTCATCGATCATGCTAACATCTGGTAGAGGTTCATTCTCAGTAAGTAGGAAGCATCTGAAGGAAATATTAAATCCTGAGAAACATTCAAATTTAGGGAGCTGGGGAGACAGCTCAGTCATGCAAGCGTGAGAGCATAAGTTCAATTCCCAGCACCGATGTAAAAAGCGAAGCACAGTGACACACTGGAGAAATGAAGATGGGCACATTCTTGAGATTTACCTGCGCACATTCACATACATGCACATGTGCGTACAGCTGCATAGTTATCTACAACCCTACATCCACATGTGTGCACACTGCCTTTCAAGTATAATAAGGAATGCGCATTAAAACCAACAAGGAATTACTTTTTCGCATATATGATATTAGTGCAAATGAAGTGTTAGGAAGGATCCAGAGCCCCTCCCATGCTCAGAAATTGCAGGTATTGGTCAACATAGGAATCGGTAAACTACATTGAAAAGCAACTCATATCAAATGTGTTCACAGTTCACATAAGGCTGGCAAGCATGTGTCCTACAGAAATTCTCATTATACTACAAAACATAAAACACACATAGAAATGTATGATATGGAGAGTTTTTAGGAGTTTAAAATTTAAAGTAAATCTAACTAGCCATTAAGCCAGACAAACAAATAAATCAGAATATCTTCAAAACATAGCATTATGTTTCTGGATTCAATAAGCTATGGTATAGGCCATAGTCCATTTTATAGATAAAATCTTATGGGAACACAACAATGTGTTTCCTTTTCTACACTTTCCATGACTGCTACCAAGGTATCATTCATGGTAAACTTGGGACTGGAAAGATGGCTTGTGGCTAAGATCAAGTATAGCTCTTACAAAGATCCCAGTTTAGGTCCCAGGACTCGTGTGAGCCAGCTCACAACCTGTAAGTCCACCTTCTGGCCTCTGTGAGCACTGAACTCATCTGTGCCACACAGATACACAATTATACACATAATTAAAAAATAAAATAAAACTTAGGTGATGGAACCAAGTCTGGGGAACAAAATTCACTAATGCAGTTCAAGTACATACATACATACATAATATATACATACATACATATATACATACACACACACACACACACACACAAACACAAAGGTAAAAACAGGTAAAACTAAAAACTAAATACCATTCTGTTTGGAATGCATATCTTAGAACCGTAAGGGAAATATTAACTAAATATGGAAATGACTCCGTTTTTAGGGGCAAAGGGATAGAGTAGAAGCACAGAAAGCTCAGGGAGGAATTCTATGGTCTTAGTAATTATTCGTTCCTAAGTGGAGTGGTGAGTTCAAGGGTGTTTATTTTGCATTTTTTACACTATAGTTATATCCATTCTGTTAGTATTCTAGAGATCTGCACTCTCTGCCCTTCATCTCCATGGAGATAGAGTTTGGAGATGGAGCCAGTCAAGCTGCAGCCTCTCCATCCTGCTGGGCTTTCCAAGGGTGGTGTGCTCTGTAGGCCAGGAAATCTGCTCAGGCACGGTGACTCCATCCTCGGGTTTCCCGTGGCCACAGCTCTCCAGTGAGACACTTCCTGTGAGATAATTAGAGTTGAAACATCCAGCCCTGCTACTCACTAGCTTGATGACTTTGGGAATAGTATAGAATCTCAGTGACACCAAGAAACTATGTGTGCCATTGTTTTTATTATGAAGATGGGATGTATGATGCATGGAAAACTTGGAAGAGGAGCAAGCATGGTGTTGGCTGGGACTTAATGGTCATGTTTCACTGATACTGGGCATCATCCTGTCAGACTTGATCGTCCTTATTATTCAGCCTTGCATCTCACACATTAGTTTGAACTTGGTTCCAGATTCAACACACTATGGCACAAAAGTCAAATATAATTCACTGTCAGTCTTATAAAGTTTTGTTAGAATGTAGTCTCATCCATTCCTTTTCAGACTACCCGTGACTGCTGCCATAGCAACAGAATTGACGGTTGAGTCAGACTCACCACAATACACTCTTAGTTCAGGAGCTCTGCCTAAGGGATGGTGATGCCCACTGTTGGCTGAGTCTTCCCACATCAAGTAACTTTCTTAAGACAATTCCCCAGAGAGATGCTCACAGGTCAACCCAATATATACCATCCTTCACTGAGACTGTTGGGTAATTCCAAGTTATGCCCAGTTTGAAACCAACCATCTCACCATGACTAATAAAACCAAAAAAGTCTTATATCCTCAGACTAAAAGGAGCACAAAGTCAGTGCATTGTCTGTTGGCCCATTAGTATGATGAGTGGACCAGCAGGCACATGTAGTGTCCAGACCATTACTGGCCGAAACAACACATGTAAGAGAGAGCCGACTCTGATGTCTCACTGTCTTGCAATCAAACCATCTCACAGAAGACATATAATTACTTCATTCTGGAACAGAGTATATAAAAGCATCAAAAACATGCCATCTATGCATGCATGAAATTCGTGCAGAGATCAGTATTTCCAGTACTCTCTGGCCATTACGTTTTCTAAGCCTTAAATATCACTGCATCCTACTGAGAAAACAAAGCAACAGTTATGACATCGTGTTCTTCCGGCAAATGAGACTTAAGCTGAGCGGTGCTGATGTGGGAGAGGGAAGCATGCTTTTCCTGTCTAATCCCTGTCATCCTCACCACCCCAGCCACCCGAGACACCTCATCTACTTCACTGTGCTGAAAGGGAGGTCCCCAAAGAAAGGGGACACAAAGACCAGTCTTAGAAATGAAATTAGAAAAGGTGCAGAGACCGGGAGTTTTGGCAAAGCACCTGCCCTGAGCAAAGGAAACAAAAGGACTCTTCTTGGTGTGCCATTTTGGTCACGCATGATTAATAACCTGTCATACGTAGTCAAATAGCACACAAGTCAAGAGAGCCCAAGCTGCAGCACGCATGGCAGCTCTGTGCACCAGGTAGGGCACATCTCTCTGTGTAAGGTGCCAGGCGACGCACTGTATATACAGAAACACAGCCCCACTACTCTGCATCCCTTCATCCTGAAATTCTGCCGAAATTATTTTCTGTGCACACTCTCTCAGAGTGTGTGTGTATGTTTATGTGTGTGAGCGTGTGTATATCTGTGTGTGTTTGTGTGTATGTGTGTGCATGTGAGTGGGTACACGTGTGTGCATGTTTGTGAGTATTTGTATGTGTGCAAGCATGTATATATTTGTGTGTGTTTGCATGTGCATTCACGTGTGTATATGTATGTGTGCATGTATGTGTGTGTGCATGTGTGCATGTTCCTGTGTGTATGATTCTGTGTGTGTGTGTGTATGTGTGTGCATGTTTGTGTGTGTGTCTGTGTGTGTGAATAGGTGTGTGTGTCTGTCTGTGTGCACCCATGTATGTGCACATGTGTGCGTGTTTGTGTGTACATGTCGGTCTGTGTGTGCATGTGCATGTGTGCGTGTGTGAGTGTGTGCATGTGTGCGTGTGTGTGTGTGTGTGCGTGTGTGCATGTGTATGTATGTGTTCTCATTTCATTCACTGAGCCTCTGTGAAGGCCGTTACACTGCCTACACAGCCACAGAAACAGATCTGGTAAGTGATGAGTGGGAAGGAGGCTCAGCAAAGGATAAGGAATTAAACTGGGGAACTTAGAAAAGACTGAGATAATGAACAGATCGCCATGGAAACCGGGTCATCATCCACAATCTGATATGGCTCTATCTCTAACACGCTGTGTCCTGAGAAATGGGAGGATCTTTCCATTTCTATTCATGAACGTTAGCCTCATCGAAATATTAAAAGTCTGGTCGGAGTGCTTCAGGACCCCACCTATTAGAACAGCAGTACGCAAATGAGATTCTTAAATTCCCTCTGGAATAGAGAAATGCAAAACTCTTTTTAACTCCCGAAAGAGTTCTGATTTCCTTCTGATTCCTTATTAAACTAACTGCCACATTTCACATGGCCTCCCATAAACATCCTGCCTTCCAAGACATTTCTTAATAAAACACACTCATGAGAGCACCCAGAAAAATTGCTGCCAAACTATAATGTTTGGCTTAAGTGTATGAACTCAGACTTCCTGGTTCAAGAGTCCTCCACCATCCCTTCCCCTGAATGTCCCTGGGCTGGCTGACTCCCTGATGTGGACTTATTTACAGTAAACTTAAAGCAGCTTATAGTAAATTTAAAGTAACTTAAAAGTGCCTATTAAGATACTGAAATATAAATAAATGTAGAAAGAAACCAAAAAATATCTAAGTAAAAACGGAAGATGAGCATAAACCAAAGGGGGCCATTTTATGCATCTGTATTAATCAGGGCTCTCTAGAGTCACAGAACTTATAGGTAGTCTCTATATAGTAAGGGAATTTGTGAATGACTTACAGTCTGTAGTCCAACTCCCCAACAATGGTCAGCAGCAGCTGTGAATGAAAGTCCAAGGATCTAGCAGTCGCTTTGTCCCACAAGGCCCGCAGGTGAAGAAGACTGAATCTTCCTCCTCCCAATGTCCTTATGTAGGTCTCCAGCAGCAGGTGTGGCCCAGATTAGAGGTGTGCCCACCACCACACCTGAAACTTGTGTCTTCCGGACTCAAGATCTAGATCACAGGTGAGCCTTCTAATTCTGGATTGTAATTCACTCCAGATAGAGTCAAGTTGACAATCAGAAATAGCCACTACAGCATCTAACTGTCCCTAGCTGTTCTCAATGAAGCAACCATGTGACTGGTGCCTCCTGTGGCCCAAACCACAGAGAAAGAAAGCAGAAAGACTGGTAGCTTAGAGGGTATAGCACCCTTCCAACCAAGCCAAGCCACTCACCGCGTGGTACACAGTGCCAGGTCCGTGCAGTTACGGGTTCCTAAGCAATTCCAGCCTGAAGTCATGTGCACCCCAGGCAAACCAGGCTCAGAGGGTGAGGAGGAAAAGGTAAGGCAGAGGGAGATAACAAAGAATGTCTACAGAGCACTGAAGTTCATCATGCTTGCTCCAAATAGTGTTAGCACTAGCCATCAGACCTCTCACATGCTCGCTCCCAACATACTGTAATGAAAGATCGGGAAGAATTTTTTGATTCTCTGACTCAGATCTATTCCAAGTGTGGTGCTGGTGATGATGATGATGATGATGATGATGATGATGATGATGCTGCTGCTGCTGATGGCAATGATGATGATGATGATGATGGTGGTGGGAAGGGTCATGATGACAGTGACAACAAGGATACTGTGCAGACAGGCAATGTTTTATGAAAATGGAAAGGCAAGTCCAAGATTCTCCAACCAACTCCCAGGTGAGAGAGTTGTTGCTAAGGCAACCGAGCAAATTGCTCAGATCATTTTCAGGCAGTCATAGTGCGACCGGGCCGTCCCAGAGTCCTGGCTCGCCTTCACACACTAGCTAAAGCAGACGGTGTCGACGCTAACAAAGCCTTCATGGTTTCTCCATCTTCCTCCTTCCCCTGCAGTTGAGACTTGGTCCAAACGAATCTGGGTAAAAATATGATGCAATCCCTTAGAAACATCCAAACTGACCCTGTGGTTTGCTTTCTTCCCTTGCTCTGGCAACTGTGGACACACATGCTCCATGTGGGGTGGCTACATCCCACTGAGACATGAGGAAGACAGAAACTTCATCGTGCTGAGTCTCTGAGATTTCAGGGTCTGCCCCCTGTGAGGGAAAACGCCACCTCACTTTTTACCAATACACACACACACACACACACACACACACACACACACACACACACGACAGCTCACAATCAACTGTAATTTCAGCTCCAGGAGATCTGACACCCTTTATTGGCCTCCTTGGGTACCAGGCACTCCACAGTTCACAGACATGCATGTGATGCAGGCAAAAAGACACTCGTGAAAATAGATAATTTTTAAGAGAACAGTCACCTCACTTTTTACAAGTCGTAGTTTATTAATTTTATTGTGGTATTAGATATTTCAGTGCAAATATTTTTATAAAATTATATACTTAGAGATTCATAAGGTGGGAATATCTTTGTATGTGTACTTTAACAAAAATAACAGAGAGAGAGAGAGAGAGAGAAAGAGAGAGAGAGAGAGAGAGAGATCTCCCGGCCCCTATAGCATGCCTTCTTAGTGTACAAAGATACAGATTTGATTAGAGAGATAAATGGTGAGAGTCGGGCTAGATAATAGAGAGAGAAACAGAACACTTAGGTGTGCTCGTCAGGATGTCACACACACTTCCCCAAGTGGCACAAATGCCACCCCTGTTAATTTATAAACATTGGCATCGGATACTGACAGCCAGAATGATCGCAGCAATTAGGAAGCAATAGAGGAGTTCTGTTTTGTATTTTTAACATGAATACTTCTGCCCGGAGCCTGTATCAAATCCACTCTGTACTGCCTTGGCTTCATTATTTCTCATTCACCAGTCAATTTCGCCAACAGCCAGTGCTGCTTAAGCAGCAAGATGTTCCTGCTTCTGTATCCTGATGACTCATGTCTGTCTCAACAATGGGATGAAGGACAGATGTCATATAGCATGGTGTAGACTGCCTGTTGTCTTCAAGAGTATTTATTTAGGGCTGGAGGGACAGCTCAATGGTTAAAAGCATTGGTGCTCTTGCAGAGGCCACAGGTTGCATTACCAGCACACACAGGCACACATGCATGCACACACAGGACAGCTCACAAGCATCTGTAATTCAGTTCCATGGGATCTCACACCCTTTCCTGACCTCCTCAGGTACCAGGCACACCCATGGCTCACAGATAAACATGGATGCAAAACACTCGTGAAAATAGGGAAATCTTAAGAGAACAGAATATTCACTTACTGGTTGGTGATCCAGATATCTTTGCAAACTTATCATTTCAAACTCATGCCTCCTCCGTTTGAGAATATTTTTCTAGTTTTAGTTTATTGAATGATTTTCCTCTATTTCCTTCAACTTTTCCCCTAAGATTCTCATCATGATTGCCAAGTGCTGCTGCCTGAAAACCAATGTGAGCACACACTTACACTTCCTCTGTGTACCAACCATTTAACTCCTCACTGCACAACCTCTGTCTGCTTTAGAGCTATGCCTACCGAAAGGCTATCGGGGCCTTAATTTTGCTGAGAGGTTTTGTTGGTTTTTTGGTTTTATTTTTTATTCCTAGTCAGTTTCCCAAGGACACGAATGAATGTCTATACTCCACCTCCTGGATTTGAAGCGCACCTTTACCATCTGCCGAATCACCTGCAGCACAGCAGGGAGAGTGCCCATTCTCAGCCCCTAGTGAAAATGACTTTAGTGTTTACATTTCCAGTAATACTTGAGTGTTTGGTCAGACCTAGTTTTATTACACCAGGTACTGTTGTTTATTGTAGCGAGGATGACCATGACCTTCTAATCCTCCTGCCTCTACCTCTGAGTGTTAGGATCACAGGTGTCCACCACCATGCCTGCTTTATCTCGAGTGACTGGAGAATTTTGTGCTCTGGAATGTTTGTCAAGAACTCATTCTTGAAATCCTTGGGGACTGGCATCTTTATAAAAACTAAATTTAAATATGTCTTTTGTGATGTCTTAAGTTCTATACTGCTATTTTCTCCTACTTCCCCGTTATTAATTGTTTTAACAATGGCTCGTTTTTACAATATCTATTTTTCACTTATATAATCTGCATTAGCACGTATTCATTTAGAATGCTGCTGATTGATGCGTGTAACCAGATTGAACTGACTACATAGTTACATCTTAGTCATTACTGGTAATTTATTTTGTTAATTCTCTTTATCTCTCTAATTACTTTTACAAGAATTTTGTCTCTTTTATTGGTCTCAATTCTTTAAAGAGAGAGGGGGGCTGGAGAGACACCTCAGCCTTGTAGAGCACCTGCTGCCCTCCCAGAGGACGGGAGCTCAGTTTCCAGCAACTGCATCTGGTGGCTCCCAATCCACCTACAACACAGCTCCGGGAGATAGGATGCTTTCTTCTGATCTCTCAGGGCACAGCACGCACAAGGGCAGACCTACACACACACACACACACACACACACACACACACACACACACACACACAGAGAGAGAGAGACAGAGACAGAGACAGAGACAGAGACAGAGACACACAGAGAGACAGAGACAGAGAGGCACACACAAGCATGCAGAGAGAGAGAGTCAGAGAGGCACACACACACACACACACACACACACACACACAAACACAACTGCACTCAAGACCTAATGACAGATAATACTTCAGCTAATACAGAATTTTCTTTTACATCCTGTCGCTTTAGGTGTCAAGTGGTCATAGCTTGCTGTGCCTTTAAATAATACCTTGCTGTATCCTAAAATAACCAAATTTGTAACCATGCCCTATGGTGTCTTTCAACTTCATTCTTGATCTCACACTCACAGGCTCACGCTGGCTCCCCATCCCCACCCCCGTCTTTCCTGACTCCACAGAAATGGTCCCTGTGGAGCACTGCACTTGAGCAGCCCACCTGAGCTCCTAAATGCATCTGAGGTGAGACTCAGAAAGATCACTGGCCCCATAGGGTCGCTACCATCTGCCAGACCCTGTAGTTGAGCTAATTCCACCTTTCGTTTGCAGAAAGAGTGACTTACTCCATGGCTTGCCAAAAAGAAGAGGTAAAATCCAGGCTTTCTTAAATGTGCTGGTGGAACACACTCTGTTGGAATTCAGTAGCAGACAAAGAAGAGCTCTCTCGCTCCATTCTGTAGAAAAAGACCTGTGACAGCATAGGCTCATCTGCTTCCACTTCCTTACACAAAACTCAAAACAAATCCAGAAGAACTAGGCGATATCTTTTCTACACAAATGTATAAACTGAGTCTCTTTTTTTCTTTAAAAAGCAAAAACACCTAGGCATGCTAATGTACTCCTATAATCTCAACACTCAGGGTGCCAAGACGGGAGAATCATGAGCTTGATGTCACTCTGGGATTCCTATGGATCCTGAAGCCAACATGGGCTGCATGGAACAACCCTGTACAAAGAAACTGTTTAAATACAGGAAGACATATCGCAGCAGAGACCTGGATATTAGCACAGGTGTTTGAAAGTGAGTTCAGTCAGCTGCCTTCATTAAAAAAAGGTGTTGCCAGGCAGTGATGGCGCATGCCTTTAGTCCCAGCACTCGGGAGGCAGAGGCAGGTGGATTTCTGAGTTCGAGGCCAGCCTGGTCTACAGAGTGAGTTCCAGGACAGCCAGGGCTACACAGAGAAGCCCTGTCTCGGAAAAAAAAAAAAAAAAAAGTGTTTCTCTTCCCTGCACACTGTATTTCCTTTTTATGGTCCTCAAGTGGATCTTGCCTGCTCCATAAACTAACAGAGGTATCAGGGGAAACATGGGTCATGTATGTAAATGGCCGTCTCAGGAAGAGAGCATGATGGGTAACAAGCCATCCTTACACACCTGTTTCCTCCGGAGGGCAGCTGCACCCATAAGATGCACCATGCCTTTGATGCAAGTGTCCTGATAGCATAGGAGAGTACTTGCATGAGTACTAGTCCATCTCAGCAGCACTCTGCTGTGGGTAGCTCAAAGAGTTACCATTCTACCATACATGGCCCTGTTCCAAGAGGCCCTGGATATTCCACCAAGAATGGCTTTATACACTAGTCTCTCCTTCTTAATCGCTTTTTAGGCATATGGTGAAAAACCAGTGAATACCATAAAGAGCGAATGAGACACAGGTGTCTAAGCACAATAAACCCAACCCATTAAAAAGATTTAAGTGAGCTACTCTCTCCTTCAGCGGGTTTTTATGTGTAGATTACACCCACTTTCACAAAACAGAAGTCAGATGTGTGTTCCTGAGAGACGCCTGGCTTTCAGGCCCGAGTCGGAAGAGAGCTGTGTTGCTCCAGGGAGAATCCTGACAGACTATTTGTGTGACACTATTCTTGAGAAACAGGGACAAACATCTACTCAGCCCAGATAGGGAACTGATGATCAACCAAAGTAACTCTTCTGCCTCTTCTGAAGGCAGTGTCCACAAAGAGTAACCACGAAGAGAAATAGTCACCTTTCCTAGCCATTATCTGTCCCTGGTTCCCTGAATCTCAGCCAATGGACAGCCCTAATGCATAACCTTAGTCTAGCTTGGAAACTCTGAGCTGAGGACACAAGACCATTGAGTGGCGTATGGACATTGCTGGATACCATGTGACCTGAATGTGGAGGTACAGCTGTTTCTCTGGTCCATTCAGCCAGCTGTGGCTAGTCATAGTGTCAGGCCAGAGGTCAAGTCAGGCCTTCCATAGTTCTGCTTCCAAGGGGTCTCAGGAGTGAATACTAGCTTACAGCCATAAAATCTCAAAGGAACCCTCCCAGGGGTCACTAAGACAGATGCTTTTGGAAGGACAGCCTCATGTTGGGTAGAGGATACAAATCCGAAGATGCTGGCAGTCCACACATCTACAATTGACATGACAATCCTTCCATGGGGTTCCTTTCCCCATCTGGATGAAGAGGCCAAGAGAAAAGAAAAATAGGTAAATGAAGTCAAAGCATAATTAACAGTCAAATGACAAAAACAACTGATGGGACAGTTTACGCCTTCTCTGGTCTTCCATTATAAAAACACCCCATATACGATAAAAAGATCAAAAGTGTTTCTATGACGGATTTGTCTCGTCTTGGAAGACCACCATTCAGAGTAGCATCTCAAGGCAACCCACCACGAATGAAACCATGCCACTGACAATGCCAAAACTACTCAAGGAGGCACAAGTTTCACAGCGAGAAAATGACAGAAAGAGCCAAAGACCAAAAACTTGGTAAATTCTTCTTTGTCATTACCATGGTTACCAGCAGAGACATCGAAAATGAGTGTGCTCCGAAAACATCAAACAGGAGGAAAGTATAAATAGCCACTGCTATTTTCAGCCCAGGAATAAGCAAGCCATCACCTCCTGACTTGTGCCACTCTGGGGTTTCAGTTGCCTCATAGCATGGATGACTAGCTCCCAAGAGGTATCCTTCCTCTGAGACAGGGACTGTAAGACAATCATCACCCTGGTCTTTCTAACCTCAGACGGGATCTCCACAGCTTGGTTCTGTTTTCACAGCCCTTCATGTAGCAAGAAGGTAGGAAGTAACACTCCGAGCAGCCCAATCACACCTCAATATTAGGGAAACCGTGGTGCTAACAGCTATCAAGAGTGGTGGAGTGGGGGAAAGTTTGCTAGTGTCGTGGTTAACTTTTAACATTTTTCTTAGATTTACTTACTTTACTTTCTGTGTATGTCTGTTTTCCCAGGATGGAAGTGTACCATGTGCATGCCTGGTGCCGGCAGGGGTTAGAAGAGAACGTTGGATCTTCTGGGAGTATAGTTACAGAAGGCTGTGAGCCACCATAGGGGTGCTGGGAACCAAACCTGGGTCATCTGCCAGAGCAACAAGTATTCTAAACCACCTCACCATCTCTCTAGCCCTGTGATATCAACTTGATGCAACCTAAAAAGCACCTAGGCAGAGAGTCTCAGTGAGGGTTTGTCTATATTGGGCTGGATTGTGAGCATGTTTATGGGGTAGTGTCTTAAGTAAATTAATCTATATGAGAAGACACAGCCCAGTGTGGGTGGCACCATTCTCTAGGTAGGGGATCTGAAATGTATAGGAGTGGAAAATCCAGCTCAGCATAAGCAAGCAAATGAGCCTAGGTGTATCCATTTCTCTCTGCTCATCAATGGACCTGTATGGCCAGCTGACTTAAGTTCCTGCTTCTGCCGGGCAGTGGTGGCGCACGCCTTTAATCCCAGCACTCAGGAAGCAGAGGCAGGCGGATTTCGGAGTTCGAGGCCAGCCTGGTCTACAGAGTGCGTCCCAGGACAGCCAGGGCTACACAGAGAAATCCTGTCTCAAAAAACCAAAAAAAAAAAAAAAAAAAAAAAAAAAAAAAAAAAAAAAAAAAAAAAAATTTCCTGCTTCTGTGACTTGACTTTTCCGCAATTACAGACTATGCCCTGGTATTTGAAGCTGGAATAAACCCCTTCACATCGGAATAAAACCTTCTACATTGTCACTGGCATTTCATCCAGCAACAGGAATGAAGTCCACACACAGCGTGGACTGAAGACTCAACACCCCGACACACTACTCTGAATGACATATTTATTGTAGCATTTCGGACTAAACAAAAGCGGTGCCAACAAAGTCTATGTTAGAACACTGAGTGAGCCGGTTTGTCAGGATGACCAAACAAAAATGCTAACGTTTCATCTAGCCACACTGTTCCTTGCCATCGTCTATCATTTTGGCCCCGTCCCTACCAAAACTAAAAACAAAAAATAAATACAAGTCAGAAAGTTTGGGTTGACATGTCCTAGGAAGGAAATTAGCATTGTGGGTGTAATCACCAAGACCCGGTGCTTTGAGAACGCTGTAAAGAGCTTTTTAGATACATGGTACAAAGGGAAAATACACAATGTGTGGGGCTTGCTGGAAAACAATTAAGATAAAAACACTACTGCAAGACTCATAATAGTTCAAATGCTGAGAAGAAGCTGTGAGCCACGAACAGGACATGAACCTTCTCCCCCCCCCCCCCCCCCAAGCCTTCAGGAACATCAAGGAAGAGAGGAGAGAGAGAATGGAGGCGTGGGAGCTAGGATGAGCGCTATGAAATGCTGTCCTCTGGACCTGACATGGCTGTCGCGCTGCTGAGTTCACTGAAGCTGCAGCTGCTTTCACAGGATCCTTCCAGTTAACAGTTCCAGCGTGGGTAGGGGAGGAGTTATCGCAGGCCCCACCTCTACCCGAGGAGCACCAATGGCAGCAGAGGGGGGGGAGAATCATTTTTACATTGAGGGCATGGTCACTGGTAAATTGCTCAAATTCCAATTGATGTCCCCAGGTTAATGCACGTATGGGCACCACTAACTGGTCTCAGTGGGTTAGAGAGGAGAGAGGGGAGGGGAGGGGAGGGGAGGGGAGGGGAGGGGAGGG
>CM052706.1:10187335-10215415 GCA_028551405.1 Uromys caudimaculatus | reverse complement strand
ACCAACTGGAAGAGGGCGAGTCTGGAGTAAGTTGAAGGGGACGAGAAGGAAAGATAAGATCAATATATGCTATCTATTTGAATGAACTTTTCATCTCAGAATAAAATAAAACTATTATTGATTTTTTAATGCAATTAGTCCTGTTAAGAGGAGGAGGTAAAGAAAACAGAAATAAGCAGCAGCAGGAAACCCTGCACTGTGACAGGACTTAGCTGAGCTACGCCATGCTGCTTCTGCCAGCCAGGGCCAACTCCAGCCACCAGTGTTCTCACGGAAAGCTACAGAGCAGGAAACAGAAGGACCGAGCTGCCAAAGGGCAAGAGGAAAATGGTTGGGGCATGCGCAGAGTAGGCTGGGGCCTGACGGTGCTCATGATGGGATGGATGAGGCATGCTCAGAGAGCAGGCTGGGGCGGACCCTTTCCTGCCAGTGTTGTCTGGCCAAATCACATGGAAACCATGAAGGGTGCTGCGGAAGCTAACAATGGACAGAGGAAACTGAATAAAATGGGTGGATATTCCATGCTCTGTAGGGACCTCCATCACAGAAGGTACTATATGAGGAAAGAACCAGCCCCCAGTCAGAGACAAGGTAGTGACTCTCAGGCAGGGAAGCTCCGACCAGAGAATTCTGACAGAGAAGCTGAAGGGGTTTGCAGCCCCATGGAGGGAGCAACAGTGTCAACTGGCCAGACCCCCTAGAGCTCCCGGAGACTGGACCACCAACCAAAGAATACACATGGAGGGACCACGGTGCCTGTCACATATGTGGCAGAGGAGGGCCTTGGCCATAAGTGGGAGGAGAGGTCCTTGGGCCTGAGGGTGTTAGATGCTCCAGTATAGGGGAATGCCAGGAAGAGAAGACAGGAGTGGGTGGGTGGGTAGGTGGGGAGCACCCTCATAGAGGCAGGGGAGGGGGTGGGATGGGAATTTCCAAAGGGAAATGTAAATAAAGTAAATATCCAAAAATAAAATAAAATAAAATAAAATAAAAATAACTTGTTTCAGTTGCTGAGATTAGCAGTCTCCCTCTGACCCATGCAGACTGACAGGGAGGGTTATCTAAGGGGAGGGAGAAGCTGCATCACCCCAGTGAGGAAAAAACACTGACAGAGAGTAAAATGACCTTGTATTTCAGGTTAGTGCTTATTTTATTAATTTGTTCATTGTATTTTGATCTTTAATTTCCTATTTTTATTTTATATTTTATTATTATTGATAACTGTTGATTGTTTTATTGTTGTATTTTGGCTTGAATCTTGCTGAAAGAAAATATCTGATGACTGTGCTAGTTAGGTTTTAATGTCATTTGATACAAGCTAGAGTCATCTGGAAAGACGGATCCTCGGCTAAGGAAACGCTGGTCAGATGTGCCAAGTCTGAGGGCATTTTCTTGATTAATGAGAGTTGTGAGAAGGACCGGCTCACGATGGGTGGTTCTCCACTTGAGCAGGTGATTTTAGGGAGAATGAGTAAGGAAGCTGAGCAAGCCACAAGAAGCAATCCAGTAAGCAGTAAGTAACCCCTCCATGCCTTCAGGTCCCTGCCCCCTTTGTTGATAGACTGTGACCTGGGAGGCTGTATCAGTTAGGGTTTTACTGCTGTGAAGAGACACCATGACCACAGCAACTCTCATAAAGGAAAGCATTTAATTGGGGCCGGCTTAAGGTTCAGAGGCTTAGTCGTCACCGTGGGAAGCATGGAAGCATGCAGGCAGACATGGTGCTGGAGATGTAACTGAGAGTAATGCAACTGGATCCAAAGGCAGCAGGAAGAGAGAGTGAGACACTGGGCTTGGCTTGAACATCTGAGACTCCAAGCACCGCCCCCAATGACACACTTCCTCCAAGAAAGCCACGCCTTCTCCAACAAGAACATACCAATAGGGTCCCTCCCTGTGGTTCTACGGGGACCCTGTATTCAAACCACCTCCGAAGCCAAACAAACCCTCTCCCCACCAAGTTGTATTAGTCATGGTGTTTATGACAGCAATGGACAACAAACAGAAACAATCATTGTGGGTTCTTCCCACTGGCAATGGATATAAAGGATGTAGCCAACCCAAGTTCAAGTAGGAATGAAAACAAGAGTTGATCTTATAGCTATCCAAACTAATATTATCAAAGCCAGGAAGAGACATCTGGAATTATACATAACTGGTATCTTGGATATTGTTTTTTCTTCCTTGGTTGCCCCAATTGACTACATTTGTATTAAAAATTAGCATACATGTTTATAAAATATAGTAGTCATTATTTTTTCAAAAATAGAAAAATAAGAATAATGTAAACAAAAGTATAGCCTATACACAAAAGCCAGGGAAGAAAGTATGTTTCCCTTAGCGACAAGGAAGCAGATTTTTAAACGTAATCAGCATTCCGTGAACACATAATTTAGCAATCAACAAATAACTGACAATCAGCATGTAAATTATTCATGTTTTAATTTTTCGACTGTTTACTCTCCTCAAATATTTATCTATCCCTTCAACCAAACACATTCATTCAGGAGTCCCAGATTTTTCAAAAGAAGAAGAAAACTTTGTATCAAACTGAGTTAAAGGACAATGCTGGAAAGCAGGGTCCAATAGAAAGAAGAAGGACCAAAGTTCCCAGGAAAAAGGCACACCTGTGTAAACAGTTTACAAGGCTGATCAAGACTGTGGAGTGCTAGAAGGCTGCAGGTCCAGAGCCACAGTATCCTTGATTATCCTAAGTGTCCTCAATTGTCATTTATTTCCCTCCTCAGTATTTGACTTAACATTCTTGTGACTGCTGGAAAATCTTTTTGGAACACGCAAATAAGACCCCTACATCCAGCAGCCCAAAATCTACGACTGTCATCAGATATCATCCGAGGCCTCCAGCAGAGTTTCCCCACCTTGCCACAACCCACGCACCTGACGTCCTCACCAATGCGTTTTTAAGGTACCCTGTTATGGCTTTCTCTGTTATCATTACCTTGAAACCATTGCTATATTGGACTGAGGAATAGCAGTCCCTAACTGCAGTCCCCAGGGCATGGTCACCCACACGGGACTCCAGACGAGCTGTCTCCTCTTCTCTTTGAGGTAACATCCAACTCGGGACAACAGCCCAGACGTTAAATGGCTCCAGTGCTATGTGCTTTATTGAACTCAATTTCTTTAAAGTATAATTTCCACTTCAAATATTATCTCCTCCCCTTACCAAGTGCATTCAGTTTTCTAGACCAGAGGAGAAATGCCTGCCACTCAATGTTCCCTTCCCTGTCGTTCATAACATCCAGCCATAGCTACTTCTGACTCATTCTCAAAAAAGTACCCAACAGGTTCTCCTATGGACCATTTCTATAGTCCTGATTGTCTAGTACCCAGGCTGGCTCCCTATTCAGACCACTTTCCTCTTACCCTTCAAAATCTGTTATTATAAGTGTGTGTGTGTGTGTGTGTGTGTGTGTCTGTGTGTGTGTGTCTGTGTGTCTGTGTGTATGTGTATTGCATTTTTGTGTATGTGCGTGTATCTTTGTATATGTACATGTGTGTATATATGTATGTGTATCTGTGTGTGTCTGTGTCTATTTGTGTATGTATATACATGTGTGTATATACATGTGTGTGTATGTGGCTGTGTGTTTATCTGTGTGTATCTGTGTGTCTCTGTGTATCTGTGTATCTGTGTGTGTATGTGTGTGTTTGTATATATGTCTGTGTATGTATGTGTCTGTGTGTTGTATATGTGTCTGTGTATGTATGCATATGTATATGTGACTTGTGTAGGTATCTATGTATGTGTGTGTACTGTGTATATCTTATGTGTATGTGTGTGTTTAAGTGTGTGTACATGGGTGTATGCATGTGTGTGATTGTATGTGTATGGGTGTGAGTGTGACTATATGTGTGTATCTGTGTGTGTCTCTTCCTCCTCTGTGTGTATGAGAGACAGAGAGACAGAGTCAGAGGTGGAGACAGAGACGGGGAGAGATGTGGGGCAGCAAATGACATGTGCGGAAGTGAGAGAACAACTCCGTGATATTACCCATTCTCTCCTTGTACCTTTCTGTGTGTTCTAAGAGTCAGGACACACAGGTCATGGCTTGCACTCAGCACCATGACTCCTGGAGCCATCTTGCTGGGCCCTCTCTCCCCCTTTTAGTCCACTTTCATTCATTCCTGGGTGAGTTACTTTCCTTGTTGTAACAAAATACCTGATAAAAATAACTTGAGAGTTTCCGCTCACCGTTTGAAGCTGCTAGGAGGTGTGAACATGATGACCATGAGCAGGAAGAAGGGGATACCACGAGGAAATGGTTACTGCTGTCTGCTGGAGGTCCTGCGTGGTATCCATGGTGATCGTGAGGCGGGGGTGGGGTACCACAATGAAAGAGAACTCCACTGTGTTAGGATGCTGAGACACAGATTTTATTTTTTATTTGTATGTGTCTGTGTGTCTTTGTGTGAGTGTGTACACATGAGTACAGTGTCTGAGGAGGCCAGAAGAAAGTGCTGGATCCCCTACAGCTGGAATTACAGGTGATTATAAGCCACCTGATGTGGGTCTGGACCCCAGCACTCTCCTGGTACTCAACCACTGAGCCATCTCTCCAGCCCTTGGGTACGTCCTTAGCATGCTCATGTGAAGTCACACTGAAATGATAACACACAAGAGAAGACACCTGTCATTGTATGATGCAACAATAAGTGAATAGACAAATTATTGATAGAGCTCTTGCAAATCAATAGGGAGATCCACACACGCAAGCAATCAGATAACTATATTAACACACAATTAACCCTAAGATAAATAAAAAGTATACAGTAGATATGTAAAAACTATGCAGATGTTTAATAATCGAAAATTACTTTTATATATAGAAATCTTAAACTTGAAAAACATGTAAGAATAGGAAAATTGAACAATATGGGTTGGGAAGTATTTATCATTGCTAGTTGGTTAAAGAGTGAGTTGTGAATTTTTTTTAAGTGAAATTTGTAAAATATATATAGCAGTTTTGATTTTTTTTTTTTTAAGTGCATAGTTTTTTTAAGTGGAGAGATAGCTTGTAGTTAAGAGCACTTACTCTTGCAGAAGACCCAGGCTGGGGTCCCAGCACCCACACAATACAGTTCACCATGATCTGTGCCTCTGGTTCCAAGTGGTCTTACGCCCTCTTGTGGCCTCCATGAACAACTGCTGCCACTTGCACAAAGTCCCACATACGTACATAAATAGAAATAATTTTTAAATGAATCTCAAAAGAACACAGAGTTTTTAACTCTATCATTCAAAAATATATCTGACAGGTAACTGAGACAAGATCAGAGACTTCAACTTTCCCTGTTCTTTACCAGACAAAGCAGATTTCTAATGCTCAATTAATATTTAATTATATAATCATTAAGTACTATAATAGACAATTAAAAGACCTAAATGCTTATTATGAACATATAAAAATATGACATTTCTGATACATTTGTAGTATAAAAATATTACTGAAAATTGATACAGTAATTCTAATTAATTTTTATTAAGAAAAATATTTTTCTCAAATGAATTTTGAAACTCTATAGTTTAATATTAATGACTTTTCTCCAGAACATGGGATTCAGGGTCATTTTAATTAGAGTTTTTCTATGTGTGATCTTTTTGTGATTATTATTTATTACGTTTTAAAATTCCACAATCAAAAAAAAAAAAAAAAGAGCTGCCTTGTCAGAGAGCAAGAGAAGGGGAGAGCTCTGACTTATGGACACATCTCCCTAACTAAGTTTGATCACAGAAGTTGCTCTGCCAAGAACAAAAGGACTTTTAAAATACAAATATACAATGCTAAGTTTCACAAGGGGGAAAAAAAAAAAAAAAAACTTCTAATTTGCTTTAAAAAAAAAAAACTAAACTAAAATGTCTCTCATCTCAAAGGAATAAGAGCTACTTTATTCTGGAGCCAACTGCTTAGGAACTCAAGATTCAGACAGCATGTCCCTCTGTGGATACACGTCGTGAAGTTTTTAACAGTACCAGAGAACAACAAAGTAATAAATCAAAGGATTTTGAAAGAATACTTTGGTGGGGGGGATGGCAGAAGAGATGGACCCGTGGTTCAAGGGTACTTTCTGTGGTCCCACAGGACTGGGATCCAGCTCCCAGCTCTGAATGATGGCTCACAACAAACTAACTCCAGTTCCAGGGGATCTGATGGCTTCTTCTGACCCCCATGGTCACCAGGTATGCACATGGTGCAGATGGAGTCACGCAGGCACTCAGTCACACATGTGAGATGAAGCAAATACATTTAAAACCATGCGTAGGTGGGAACATCACATAGGTGGGTTACAGCACAGCAGGAAACATGCCAACTCTCCACAACGCCAGTCAGTCAGCCAGCCATGCAGAATGGTAACACAAACACGCCTTTTCTCCACCTGGCAATCGCTATTCACAAACCCAAACCAGTCAAGGAAGTTACGCCACTTTTAAGATGGCCAAAAGGATGTTGAGAAAGCCTTTTAATGAACCATCCTCTATCTCTAGAGAAATGATAAAATACTAATTTAACTTAAATACGAAGGCTTTTAAATCTGCAGTAAGGGCATCTTTCCTTCAGTAAAGGCTCCTACTGTGATTTTCTTGTATCTGTTCAGGCATCTGTCTCATCACCTTGGCATGCCTTCCTCACCTACCTCTGATTTGTTGCCTGTGGCAACTGACCCTAAGGAAAAGACTAAAACGCCCTAATCCCCCAGGTGGCTGACTCTAGTCCAGTTACAGATACAGTCACAAGTCCAGTGGCAACCTAGTACCCTACTGTTGAATGACCTCTTCGTTCATCCTGATGCGATGTCTGAGAGAATCGGAAGTTAACTCTCAAGAGAGAGTCAGACACCACAACCAAAATGACCAAAACCAAGAAAAAGACAAAAGCTGGAGTTCTCATGTCTGTCTGAGGATATTCAATACAGTATCATTAAAGAGATGAGGGCTGGTCAATATTCTGAGGATGGGTGAGCCAAGTAGAAAGGCTTGACAATTGTCAGTTTGCTGTGATGACCGCCATGACCAAAAGCAACTTAATGGCTTATACTTCGTCATCACAGTCCATCTTTGAGGGAAGTTGGGGCAGGAACTCAAACAGGAGCAGAGGCCAGAACCAAGGGGGAAGGCTGCTTGCTGGTCTGCTCCCAATGGCTTGTTCAGAGCCTGCTTTCATATACAACCCAGGACCTGCCCAAGGTGGCACCACCTACCCACATCAACCGTCAATCAAGAAAATGCCCCACCCACATCAATCATCAATCAAGAAAATGACTTCTATTTTTTTACCGTAACTGTCATTTACTTATTTATTATGGTTTCCAATTCTGTGTTTTTATGGGGTGTGCATGCGTGTGTGTGTGTGTGTGTGTGTGTGTGTGTGTGTGTGTGTGTGTGTGTGTGTGTTAGGCACATGTGCATGTCTGCATGTATATGTGTTTCTCAGCACTTTTTCTTTGTTTCCGTTTTTTTTTCATTTGTCGGTTTACTCTGTTTTGTTTGTTTATTGGCATGTTTGTTTTCTAAACAAAGAGAAAGAAGGCAGATAGAACAAAAGGCTAAGCCAAGGACACCTTAGATTTGGCTTCTTATTTCCTTTCCTTAAAAAAAATTTTTACATCTTTTTCATTTGCTATAAATTTATTTTTAATATTTTATTATTCTCCTAAATTTTTGTATTTATATACATATATATATTATGTCAATTATATGGACCCCTCACAACTCCTCATCCAGTATCCCCACCCACACTTCCAACACGCCTCCCCAGCAACTGAGTCCCTTTGTGTGTGTGCATGGCCAAGGGGTCATCCACTGGGAATCTTCCGGTAACCATATTCCCAAAGAAAAATGACTCTGTCACCAAGAGCAATCAACTGTCAGTTGAGAAATAATAATTACATATGTATGAGATGAAGCATCATGCTTTGATACACATAGTAAAAATAATTGAATCGGGCCATTGGTAAACCTTGTGCCTGTTCTCCCACGCACCTTTCCCTTCCGTTCAGTGTGTTGACAGCTTTCTTCTCTAAGCTCTAGCAGTATTTATCGCATTACATAATATAGCAATACTCTATAGCTAGAAGGCTCTCAAATCTATTTTCTGCAAGGAGCTTCATTGTTCATTGTTTTATATAACATTTATTTAAGTTACATTTATGATGATCTTACCCCAGGAGGGTAAGGAAAAAAGAAACTGTGTGTCAAATGGCATAGGGCATTTTTCAATGGGTTATTATTGTGGTTTTCTCCTTAAGGAGAAATTACAATAAAAATTATGTAACTGTGTGTGTGTGTGTTAGATATTAAGTGTATTTTAGTTTGAACTATGCAATAAATCAGTGGGACCTGGCGAGGTATATGTTTTTATTTGTATTATAAGTGGAGAGCCCAGTAATCCTATTTTGTTCTTCTTCCTAGCACAATTATTAATGGCTCTCATTTCTACTCCCAGAAAGCTCTTGTTTGGAAAAATAAATTATATGGTCATTCTAATCATTTAACTTTTGTCCCCTTATAAAAGCAAAAAGTTAAGAATAATTGGGCCAAGTACCTCTGAGGATGTGAGCCATTGAGAAGCGATTCTTCACCCCTGATGTTACAACCTTGGGGAAAATGAACCAACACAAAGCTAGCCCTGACTTGTTGAACAAGGCCAGAGAAAGGGTGCGCTATGAAAAGGCAGTGTGAGGACAGGTGGGACTGCTGCATCGGATGGACACGCCCACACCCCCTCAGCCTCTTTAAATGGCCGCATCCATCATCAGAGACGGGTGATGCTTCCTGTCCACCTGGACCACTGGCGCTTGTCTTCCGTTAGTATTGGCAGCAACAAGTGAGACCCATTTTCTTTTGGTAGACTTTGCAAAGGCTCATGGGAAATTAAGCATAGAATTAGTAAACAAGATGAATCTGTGCAGAAAACAGACTTCAATAGCCTTCCTTAAGGATACTCTTTAGCCGGGCAGTGGTGGCGCATGCCTTTAATCCCAGCACTCAGGAGGCAGAGGCAGGTGGATTTCTGAGTTCGAGGCCAGCCTGGTCTATAGAGTGAGTTCCAGGACAGCCAGGGCTACACAGAGAAACCCTGTCTCGAAAAAAAAAAAAAAAAAGATACCCTTTAACTTTTTATCCAAGATCTTTTCCACTTATATTAAAGAGAAACTTTCCAAGATTCTCTAAATTTGTTCTTGCTTTTTTACTTAATATTGACCTTGATGATTCTGACTTATTAATGGAAATTCATTTGTTTAAAATATTTTGTCCAAATTGATTTCTTAATTTTCACTACTGTTTTGATGAGACAGAAGAAAAAGGTAGAAAGGAAAAGACACATGACACATGAACAGACACACGAACGGACACACAGGAACACACACACACACACACACACACACACACACACACACACACAGAGCTTATATATGCAATGCTAGGAAAGGCCCTTATGCTCAGATATTCTTATTCAGCACTAGGAGATCTACACCTGCCCAGGGTTAGGATCTGGGTGCCACTAAGCCCTCAAATTTAAGTGTCCTATAATTTAGGGAACACTAGGAGGAGAAGGAACGATTTTTCATTTACTAGCAGTAGTCTTTTTAATAATATAGAAATATTCTGGATACCGGCAGATTGGTTCAGAACAGGCAACATACTGGTTAGTTTTGTCAGTTGGACTAAAGTAGACTCAGGGGGAGACGGAGCCTCAGCTGAGGAATCGCCCCATCAGCTTTACCTGGGTCAAGTCTGTAGGACATTTTTCTTCATTGATAGTTGATGAGGAAGGACCCTGCTCACTGTGGGTGCTGCTGCTCCTGGGCAGATAGTTCTGGGTTGTATAAAGAAGACTGAACAAGCTAGGGAGAGTAAGCCATTGAGTGGCACTCCTCCACGGCCACTGCTTCGGTTCATGCCTTTTGAGCTCCTGCCCTGACTTTCCTCAGAGACTGACTGTAATCAGGAAATGTAAGCAAATAAACCCTTCCCCAAGTGGTTTTTAGTCAGGGTCTTTATCAAAGCAATGGAAAGCACACTAGGACAGACAACAATATTGCCGGGGAATAAATATTTTCTTCAGCTCATAAATCATCTGTCCTTTCTCAAGATATTCCATCTAATCAAGCAGAAGGAGGCCGGCACATACCAGAACCCTAGCCCCAGATATCCCAGGTCATTGGAACCCTAGGCCCAGATATCCCAGATCATGGGCTCCAGCTCATCACCCCACATCCCAGGTCATTTGTGATTCTCCTCCTGGAAAAATTATTTCACACTATACTGAGTTTGTTAAAAACCTAACATGGGCATATTCTCCACCTCCCTCCCTCTCCCACCCACGTACACAGGGAGTCTTGATGCGCTTAACTGTTTACCTCAGACTGGCTTCACTGGAAGCCGATGTGTTTAAACCAGTGTCTAAATCCATCTTAGTACATGGATATTTCAGGAGAGTATAAGTAACCTGTCTTAGTTGGGTTTTTATGGCTGTGAAGACACACCCTGACCATGGCAACTCTTATAAAGGAAAATATTTAATTGAGGCTGGCTTACAGTTCAGAGGTCTAGTCCAAAAGCATCAAGTGAGGAATTGTGGCGGCATGCTGACAAGCCCAGTGCTGGAGAGGTAGCTGAGAGCTGCAACGGGATCGAGAGGCATCACGAAGGGAATGCCACACCGAGTCTAACTTGGGCATCTAAGACCTCAAAGCCCACTCCCAGTGACAGTTTCTCCACAAGGCCACCCCTAGTAGTGCCATTCCCTGTGGGCCTGGGGGGCTATTTTTATTCAAACCACCACACAGAGAATTCTTTAGTCAGCTTACATGGCGAAGTGCTCCTATCTCCCCCATCTAAGACCATTAGCAACACTGCTTCTGTTTTTTCAAGGCTACCAACAATGAAACCACTCTGACATCAGCAGGTGTGGCCTAGCAAGTAGATGGGATGTCTCTCTTCAGATGGCAGCCCCTGGATGCCTCTCTCAGCCTTGCCTAGCTCTGGAACCAAGCAGCCCTTTTCCTGAGGGGATGAGAGTTCCAGGGCATGCTGTGTGGAGTGCGAGCTTCTAAGAAGCTCCAAAGTGTTACCACCCTTCTCCGCTTGGGATCCAAGGCTGGAATCATTGCTAGGACAGGCTATGCTATGATCACCACTCTCTACTGCTTACGTGCCCAGATGATTCTTCCTATTTCACTGCTCTGTGGTCTAGAGAGGTTAGTGTAAAGCGAAGATATGAAGCTATCACGTGGTATTAGATGCCACTGCTTTTGTTGCTAATTCCGTTGAGCTACTGAGCAGATACTGACAACTTAAGACCATCAATTGAAGAGTATTTTTTTTAATGGATGAGTTTAGTACTTTTAACTTTGAGCTCCACCTACACACACCTGCTAAAGCTGTGGATGATTGGAGGACATGTTGTGACAGTCTCGGGGATGAAAGGAACCTAGGAGAAGCATGAGGGCTCTGAGGTCCTCTTGAGGGATTTGCAAAGCCTGCAGAGTGTTTCATCCCTGCGCCTGTCCTCTGTTTTAAACATCAAAAAAAGCAGAGGTAAAGCGAAGGGATGATTTAAATTTCCAGAAGGAAGCATAAATGTGTGGACCTTTGGACCAGACTGTCCCCACCTGGGAAGACGAGCAAGACATGTATATTAACAGTGGAGGGCTGAAAGCACTGTGGCTGGATTCACAGCTAGGAGACCAGACAGTTTAACAGACACTACTGGAATGTGGACAGTGCCCCTCTACTTCCCATGTTCTCACCATATGAACTTTCCCAGGGTGCATTGTTGCTCAGCTTTGTCTATTAGCCCTACACAGAACACTCACAGAGCGAAGGAAGCATTCTGCCCAAATCCAGCTCAGAGAACCAATCAGCTTACCGGGGTTACTTATCATAGCATACTTAGGCAAGGGGTTGCTTAAAGGAGCCCAGTGATGACACAAAACCAGTATTACTGGTGTCGCCTGCACAGTGGACAGGTAGTTACACCATAGGCCATCTCCCTTGCACCCGCAGAGAATTACCACTCACATGACCTCTGAGTTTCTTGCCAATTTCCTGAGCCTTCTAAGCTCCCTCCTCCTGCAAGGAGGGCATGTTTCAATCTGTAGGAAACAGCTACACAATAGTCTTTCAAGGTGTTTGTCTCCATGATAGTCTTGCTAGGCAATGATAGGTCACTGGGAAGGCTGGGGGTGTTATTTAAGCTCCCATGCCTCGGCCTTCCCTGTTCCACTGATCTACTGATGCTCACCTCCTCTGGAGTCTTCAGCATTTGGAGGTGACACCTATAGAGTCCTGGCTGTTCCATCTTTCACTTCTCTGGTTTTTATAAAGTGCAATCACTAGGGTGTGGCAGTTTGGGTTGCAGGTTTTTGCTTTGAGCCTTTGTTATGATACAACAAAAAACCACATTGAGGAAAGACCAAGCTTTGCCCTTTGATCATTTCCTAGAATAGTGCTACATTCCCAGGCAGCCAGTCCCTCACAGCCCTAAGCAAGGACCATTTAACAGTGTACCATTCGGCTGAGTCATGAGGTTGGATAGGTTGGGGGCTATGAATGAGAATCCCACCCGTAATCTCAGGAACTTGAACGCTTGCTTTCTAGTTAGTGGTGCTGTTGGGAACCATGAAGGCAGCGAGATGACTGTGGTGGTTTAAATAGTTATGGCCCCATAGACTCAAGTGTTTGAATGCTTGGCCCATAGGGAGTCACACTATTAGGAGGTGTGGCCTTTTAGAGGAAGTGTGTCACTGTGGCATCAGGCTTTGAGGTCTCCTATGCTCAAGCTGTACTCAGTGTGGCACACAGTCTCCTTCTGCTGACTGTGGATCAAGATGTGGAACTCTTGGCTCCTTCCCCAGCACCATGTCTGCCTGCATGATGCTATGCTTCTTGCCATGATGATAATGGACTTAAACCTCTGAAACTGTAAGCCAGCCCAAATTAAATGTTTCCCTTTATAAGAGCTGCCATGGTCATAGTGTCTCTTCACAGCAATGGAAATCCTAACTGAGACAGCGGCCTTGCTAGCAGAGTGTGAAGATATGTCATTGGTTGGGGAAAAGGATTTTGAAAGTTTAAATGCTCAAGCCATTTCCAGTCCACTCTTTCTGCTTCCTGCTTGTTGTTCCAGCCATAAGCTCTCAGCTACTGCTCCAACTTCCATGCCTGCAGTCCACTGCCTCCATTCACTCTGCCATCATGGACTCTAATGCTCAAGCAAACCCAAATACGCTCATTTTCACTAAGTTGCTTGGGTCATGGTATTCTACCACAGCAACAGAAAAGTAATGCAGATCACAGAACTCATTTTTGAATTGCAATGTTTTCAACTTAAAATGTGCCTATTGAGACATAATCCTTTCATTATCAAGGATGCCTACGCATCCCGCATCCCGTACAGAGGTTGTGATTCACTGTGTTGCTGAGCAATTTAGTCTGCATTATATTCTCTTTCAGATTCCAATCAAAAGCTCTTAGCACAGGCTCCTAGCATCTGAAAGGGAGTCTTATCTCATGTGACCGCTCTTTACCAACTCTTAACGTCTGTCATTGAAGAAAACCAAGGAAAAAAACAATTCAAAGTTTCCTTCTAGTGCCCAAGACCTTCTTCCTTCTAGACTTTTCCTTTCACACTATCATAATTTGAAAGAACATTCAATTTAGGGTGGAGGAATGAAGCAATAGTTAAATTTGATACCGTCCACCCCATTTCCTTATGGTCTATAATTGACCATTCCAGTGTCTCTAGATTATTCCTTAAGAGGAAGAACCATGAAGCACGCCATTGGGTCATACACCTTCTTGGAAAGAAGCTTCTATGCCATTGTGCTTACTGTGACATCCCACAGACAAGTCTTTCAAGATACCCTATGTGGCTTAAATGTCACACAATCTGGTAGCAGCACACCCAGCCTGAGATAGATCATCAGGACACCATTACATTCTATCAGTCTCCTCCCCAAAATGGATCCAGACCAGAGAGGGTTCTGCAATGACTATGGCCAAGGCAAATGAAGGGCTGCCTGCACAAAGACTAAAACCTAGTGACCTGACTGAAGGGTCTCAGGCAGGAAAAGAAATCAAAAAGTCCTGTGTTGGTTTTCCAATCAAGTCTCCTGAGACCAGTTTAAGTAAACATGCTTGAAAAAAATGCAAGTCATGATAGAGGAAGAGACCTTTCCTAACTGAAAGCCCACATAAAAAGTCTTCCTAGTGTCCATCTGGAATCAACACTCAGCGAAACACACTCGAAGTATGAAGGTGGAACTACAGACCACCAGAACCTACAGGGATTAGTCAGTAGTGGCGGTCTGCCATACCTCCAGACTATCAAAGACTACTCTTCGGTATAGACAAATTGATTCCACATGGAAGCTTGGAGACCAGGGAAAGAACAAAGAACAACAAAAAGTAACATATATATTTGGCAACTTAAATACAGATGTTTTATAGAAACTAAGAATAAGAAGCAATAATTGGGTTTCTCGTGGCTTCGAATATGGAGACAATTACAATCTGCAACAAATTTTATGGAAGCTTAAGTGGAATTGAAACTTTAACAGTGCAAGAAAGAGTTGACAGTTCCTATAACAGATTGCAACAGCTCAAGATTACCCATTATAGTCTCTAGAGGAAACAGAAATTATATGTAATCTATATGGAAAAGAAAGACTCAAATAGGTTATTACAACAGAAAGAGAAAGTTACATACAGTTTTCTCTGTGTGTGTGTATATGCATGTGTGAGTGTGTGTGTGTATGAGTGTGTGTCTGTCTGTGTGTCTGTGTGTCTGTGTGTGTGTCTGTGTACATGTGGGAGGGTATGTGCTCATGTACATTCATACACACAGGCAAGGATTCTGGTGAGGTTTTTTGTTGATCTCAGTTTTACCTCTGATAACAGTATCAGTAGACAAGAGAGTGATATCCATAAAGCCCTGAGATAAAGGAGGTGTGAGTCTGTAATTACACACTCTGCCAAGTTGTTTTTCAAAGATGACTCAAACTGGGAATGATTCTGAAATAGGCAAGGACTCAGGAAGTCCCACATCTATTAGCCCTTGAAGAAAACTGTTATTAGGGTTATAGTATATAATATTATATAATACATATTATATATATTTATATAATTATATATTGTAATTATGTATCATATGTATATGTGATAAATCAAAATGAAGAAATGAGATTGAAATGCCAACCTGAAATACTGATGGGAGGTTTGAAAATAGAAACTGACAAGCACAGAAACCAATATTATAAAACAACATTGAGACATCAGATAACTAAAAATGTTAGAAACATTGGGGGCTGCAGCGAGTACGTTTGATTTTGTTTTTACCTATTTATTATACAGATTTCCAACTACAGCGCAAAGTCAGATTACACAGTTGAAACATCATTTGAACATATATAAAAAAGAATCTTTTGACACTAATATATTTCATCATGTATACCTACCATTGCATAATGAGAGAGCCAATTCAAATGAGTTTATATTGAATTTTTCAAAGCAGTTCTTTAAAACCTATATCTAGATACATCATTAGTTACCTACTTGTAAATACTGGAGAGCTATTAGCATTGAAATGAGAGATGTTTGAATGGTGTTAATCAAAGTCTATTGTTGCCTCTGGTTTTTGTTGTATTTCTAGAAAATAGGATTTGGCTCAATTTGTATCTCTGCTTGATAAATGTTTTCTGAAGAGCAAGTAGCATTTAAAAAATAATAATAAAAGTTGACCTGGGTATATTGGCCCACATCTTTAATGCCCTGCACCCTGGAGGCAGATACAGGCAGATCCCTATTAGTTTGAGGCCAGCTGGATTTGCATAGTTAGTTGAGGTCAGCCAGGGCTATCTATTGAGATCCTGTCTCAAATAATAAAATAAAATATGAAAAAAATTAAAAAGAAATAATAATAATTTAAAGAGACATTTTATGAAACAGACTAAAACAAACAAAAACTGTTTGCATAAAGAAAGGCTAACCCAAGGCAGGGTGCATGTCAACAGGAGAAAATCAAACCACAAGAGAACACAGGAGAGAGACAGGTAGCCATAGTTCACGACAGAACAAGAGTAGAGCTGAGGGAGGGAAAGGTGTGCTCTATGGTTTTCTGAGCACAAAAATCTGAAACAAAATATAAATACCAATTTGCTAAAATTGGCAAGGTGATCTGTCCTCTAGAGGAAGAGAGGCAGATGTAACTCCAGGGCATGGGCTTAACGCTCTGCAGGTAAATAGCCAGGGGCAAAATACACTGCATTTTCACATAGAGTGAATTCTAGGCAGAAGCAGGAGCAGGACAGGATGCGGCCCAGTAAAAATCCACGCATAGGAAGTTGCCATATCATTTCTCTTCCTTAACAGTCCTTCTTGGCTTTTGTCTCATGCCTTTCGAATAATCTGTGCTGCTGTGGGGGGGCTTCACTCACGTGGTTACCTCAAATCCACAGTAACAAGCAGCGCTTTCACCCACTGAGAGTGGGAGTGTGGACCGGTGTGAGGGCTCCGCAGAACTATGTGGCGGTTTCAAAGGAAGTTGAGATACACCCACACTTATACCCCAGAAATTCCATTCCAGCCCATGTCCCCAAAAGACCTGAGTAGGCCTAAGTTCACAAAATCTTGTATAAGCTTACTCATGATAGCTTTATTCATAATTACCGAAGACTAAGGAACTAAATCAAGCGTCACCAACCTATTCGCTGGAATGCCACTCAACCATTCAAAGGGCTGAGCCATGAAGCCATGGTGCAGCATGGAGAGCCCTCACAAGTATCCTTTGAGCAAAAGGAGCCTGACCCTAAAGAAAAGCACATGGTATTAACTGTCGTGTATCTGGAATTCTGGACTAGCACAGTAAGTCTATGAAAATAAATGTCACAGCAGAGCTCATCTTGGAGATCAGTCTTGACAGGAAAGGAACATGAAAGCATTTTAGTACAGATTTCAGGTACTCAGGTATGACTATGTGCAAAAGTGAGATTTATAACTGAACACTGCAGTAAATTTGATCAAGTAACACACCATGACCATAGTGCTGGCTTAAAAGAAAAGTCACCCATCCCCTGTCAAAGGAGCACAGTGCCGGCTTCTTCTGAAGCTCCCAGGTCACTGCTCCACCCTACACTTAGGAGCCTGTGTTCCTGGGTGGGTCTGGAGAGCTGTGTGGATTCAATCCAGAGAAAGAGCGGGGCAGCGACCTCATTTCATTCCCTGGGTGGAGTGGTATCTATACTGTTCCTTAAAACAGCGTAAATGTAAACGAGGTGTAAACTGCCTTCACATCTCATTTATGGAACAGATGAGCCGTGAAATGCATTTCACAGGCACAAGTGCTGCAGGGGTATGCTTAGCAAGCGAGCGCAGTCTCGCAGTGCAGTGTTGAACATTTGTTCCTCTTCCCTCGGGATCCAGGATTATTTCTGCGTCTGACTGCTGGCCGGGTGGGAGGGAGAGGCAGGGTATGAGTGTGGAAGGAAGAAGGGAGCTGCTTCTCCAGTCTTCAGAACTTCTTCCTTTTACTGTGTGATCAACTCCTACACATCTGTCAAGGTCCAGCTTAGCTGTCACCTCCCTGTAGAGCACTCACGCACCCTGAACTTGTTCCTCTTTCCTCTACACAGACACAGGCAGCATTTGGCGTTTTCCCTCCATCTTGATTTATCATGGTGGCTCTGTAGGCTCCCTGTAGCCCAATGCTTGATCCCAGTAGTTGCTCAATTAATCTCATGTCCAGTATGTACATGTGTGTATTTGTTGGTGTATACACATGCGTGTATGCATTGTACACACCCATGACAGGCATGTAGAAGCTAGAGAGGAATGTCAAGTGTTTTCCAGTGTCCCGTTATTTTTTGAGACAAGGTCTTTCACTGAACTGGAAGCTTGCTGTTTGGGCCAGTCTGGTTGGCCACCGAGGTCCTGGAATCTTCTTGTCACTATCCCACAGCACTTGGGTTACAGACATGTGTGGCTGTCCTAGGCTTTCACATGGGTGTCAAGGACATAATCTTAGATCCTCCCATTTTCACAGTAAGTACTTCAAGCCACTGAGCCATCTCTCCAGCTCCTCAGACTATGGCATGTAGAGATGCCTCCCTCCGTAGAGGCTAACCCTTCTGTAAACAACCCCCAAATTACAAAAGCACCACATCCTTCAGTCAGAGAACATGGATGCATCAAGCTAGTGCTGACCTGTAACTTTGATCCCTGCTGGCTAGTTTCCATAGGGCTGGAAGGTGTTGTGCACGCTGACAGAGAAGAAAAATAGTCATCAGTCTTACCCAATTGTGAATACTACGAGCTGTTATAGCCATTGGCCTGGAAAGACACACCCACTGGCGCAATAATGGCATGAATGCTGTGGGAATAACCAACCATTCTCCGGTTAGATTTAAGTCCTATTCAGGAAGATGAAATCCGTACCTGGCACCATTGTCATTCCAAGAACCTGTGGTGAGATAGGTCCTACACCTCAAGAGAAGAACTTACAACTGTTATTATGTTAAACAGAGACAGTAGAGCACTGACTCCTAATGGTTTATCATTACACCCAAAGATCAGTGCATTTCTCAGCGCTCATCAGATATGCTTCTATTTACAATAAACCTACAGACCCACCACTGGCCAACAGGCAAAGAATAAAGGACTGTGGAATGTTTAACTCTAAATGGGAAGTATATATCCACCCCCAAGCCTCGGGGATCATTTTAAACTGGGGGGGTGGGGGTGGGAACTCTGAAAGATACAGAGAGAATGGTGGATGGATAGAAAGAATGGTGTCTCCATCTACAGCAGGGAAGGTACACATACGAACCATAGCAACTATGACGGCATGTACAAGCCCTGTGAAAACTCAGGCCAGGGTGGGGAGGCAAAGTAGACATGAAGGCTCATCCAGGACTGAGGAGCCATTGGCAACTGAAAGCTGCAGTGAGGGAGAGCTGGTCTTCTTTAAGAGCTTTGTCCTTGATCTTATGGGGCCTTGCCCCTAGGCAAAAACCTACAGGCAACTAACAACTGTTGAGTGAGGAAGAATTAATCTTCCTCAGGGAGGAGTCCCCCAATTGGCTACCCAGTACCAGGAGCCATCCCTGAAAACATAGACATATAAACAACACTAAATGCACTCCACAGGCTGTGTTTATTTATTCGTGTATATATAATATATTAATATATAACAAGAATAATTAAAGAAAAAGGTCATGAATTTAAGAGGGAGTGATGAATGGGAACCTGGGAGGGACTGGAGGTAGAGGAGAAAGGGGAAATTGTATAATATAATTTAATTGAAGAAATAAGATTAAAAGTGCAAAAGAAAAGTTACCCCTAGTAGGTCAACTACAATTCAATAGAAGGTCACATATCCAAGAATATATGAGCAGCACTGAGTGGACTTAGAAGGTAACCTACAAAGAGGACATAAAGTTGAGTGGTTAGGGAAGGGAGGATGGCTCTGGGAGGAGTGAGTTGGAACACGAATGTAATCCAAACACATTGCACAAAATTCTCAAAGAACTCACAAAAAAGAAATGGAAAGTTTCCAAGGCATTAAGAGTCCTGTCATCACATGTATCTTCAAGGCATGCATGTACACAAACCTCCAGGGCAAGTTTACTGTATAAGGTCAGTGTAGAAGTTAAGGGGTGTAGGTCATTTAAAGTCATGAGCTGCCCCCTCCTCCTGTGAGAGGTACTGAGATATCCCAAATGGATAATTACTATGTCTCCATCATTTACTCCAGAGTAGTTGGTTAGTTCTACAGGACTTTGACCAATACTAAAGGCAGGTGCTTTTAAAGAGCAGAGTTTGGGCTTACAGTCTCTGGGTACTGCTGATAATGGTTGGATGGGTCTTGATGTCCATAGCAACTCACATATGCTTTAAAGTAACCAAAGCAAGGATGAGGCCAAGCTAAAACAACAAATCCAGTGTGCCAGAGATGGTCTCTTCAGAAAATCCCCACAGCTGAGATGGTAGCATTCTGGGAAATGAATATGTCCGTGACATTCAGAAGATCCAAGATTGAGACTTGTCACACACTTAATCTTGAAACACCTCTTCAGATCCCCAGACTTCCACCTCCCTCCACACTGAACAGGATCAATTGCAGAATGCAGTTCGGGTCTATCCTGTTACTCAATGCTTGCCTGACTAGGATGTATTTCATAGAGACACCCAATTCAGATGCATACACAAAAAATCCATCCCCAAAGAGCTTCTAAAAACAGAGCTGAAACCAATGTGCTGCTTCTCGGTGTGGGCATAGATAAGCAATATTTGCATATAAAATAGACCCACATATCCTAATTAGATAGATCTCATGAACAGAAGGTTGGGAACTAAAAGACACAGCTTGGAATTTACAGTCCAACTCGGGTAAACAGGCATTCAATGTGGAAGAGAATGCGAAAGATCAGGCAAGGAAAATATAAAATCAGGGATAGGCAAGGTACCTCAGTTAGTAGAATGCATGCCTAGCACGAATGCAGCCCTGGGTTTGATCTCCAGCAGTGCCTACACCAATCATGATGGCTCAGATGTCACTAAGGAGGTGGAAGCAGGAGAATCGGGAGCTCATTGTCCTCTTCACCTACACAGCAAGTGGGAGACCAGCCTGGGCTACCTTTCATATAAAGTATTAAACATAAAAACACCTTATAAAACTTATAAACAAACTAAACTATATATAAATTAATGACTAACTAGGGACATTAAGCATGGGGTCAGCAAAAAGGCTGAGAAAGAGAGACATTTCTACGTAGACAAGGTTTCATTTCAAGTGAAAGCCAAAACTCAAGACTCTCAATATCTTTAAATACAGTTTCACATTTTAACTAGGTCACCCAGTATCTATACCAAGAGGCTAAGCCCACATGATACTCAGAGAGCACACACTGTGCATTGTAAATGATAGATAGTCATGGATTTCTGCTTAATATTGACAGTCAAGGCAGCTTTTATTGGTGATACAGTGTTAATTGGGACCATGCTAACATTTAATTAATCTCAAGTACAATAGACCATTTGTCAACAAAGGGGGGTAAAAATATTAATTGAAACACATGTGAATGGTTATTTGCTGGGTGTCGGAAATATCTCACAATTAAAGTTAATCACAGTGTAATTAATTGATTCTAATTGATTCAAGATGGGTTCCTGGGGGCATAACATAAGTCTGTCAATAAAACTTACAATTAAGCCTTATTACCAAAAAGCAAAGTTGTACAGCAAGTAGTGTTTGGGTAGCGCCTCAGTGCACTGTTTCCTCCCAGTACAAAGAAGAGGGAGGCTGGTGGTCAATGCCGGCCAGCAAAGGCTCAGAGGCTGATGTTCAGTCAGGGTAGAAGACAGAAAGACATAACTGGGAAAGTCCTTAGCTAAGTATGGAAATGAACTTGGGCCTGAGAGGCAGAGATGCATCTGCGCAAGCTGTGAAGTTGAGAAGGTGAAGAAGAAGTCAAGACAAAGGCAGACCACGAGGAAAGACAGTGCCTCCTAGGGTATCCAAGATGCATGGGATGAGCAGGGGCTCAGAGTTTCCCTCTATGTGGAAATTCATTAGAGCCCACTACTAGTGAGCATTGCTGGTGGGATAGCCTGTTGAGCCCTATGTCTCCAATGAGTGCTGATTCTAACTGAAAATCCCAGGCAAGCCCTCCAGGAAGGTGTGTGTGTGTGTGTGTGTGTGTGTGTGTGTGTGTGTGTGAGAGAGAGAGAGAGAGAGAGAGAGAGAGAGAGAGAGAGAGAGAGAGAGAGAGAGAGATTTTTGTGTGTGTGGAAGATGAGGTCAATAAAGAGACAATATAGGACAAAAGAGAAATAAGATCTCTCACTGAATCTAGTACTCACTGATTGTTGACCCACTAACTAGTCCTAAGGAGCCTGTTTCTAGACCTTGTAGGAATAAATTTTTGCAGCCTATTTTAATAAACGTTTAGCCTTTCCTCTAGCCCACCAGAGGTAGTGCAAGAGAAAAATATTAGGAAATGGGGGGAGAGTAGACCTGTTTTGAAATAGTTCTTTAGGGGAGAATCCAATCTTCATTATCAGGATATCAGCAGTTCAGTCACGTAGCAAACCAAGTATGAACCAGCAGCTGCAGTTCAATCCTGATGAAACCGCAAGGCTCGCCATTGGCCGGATGCTGACAGAGCAGCAGCAAAAGGCTGCAGGAAACTCACAATGGCGAGTTTCTCTCCAAGCATCCACACAAGCAGAACTCAGCAATGCAATGTAGGGCAAACTACTGCATGCATGCCATTAGCTAAGAAGAGTGAAGCAAGCGGAGCAAAGCAATCTAATGCTCGACCCCCCACTGTCTGTGGGGTCAAGTCCTTTCACATATCTACTTCAGCAAAAAATCCTTTCACCTGTGTGCCCCAGCAAAACATCATCTGACATAACTGACTTTCCAAAGAAACCAGAAGGTTACACTTCAATACCCGCAACCCTAGGTTTAGGGTTACAGGCACATTCTGCCACAAGCAATGTTTTTACCTGGGTGCTAAAGATCTGAACTCAAGTGTGGTGGTTTGAACAGGTATGACCTGAATAGATGCATGTGTTTAAATACTTGCCCATTATTAGGAGGTGTGACCTCATTGGAATATATGTGGTTTTATTGGAGGAAACATGTCACTGTAGGAGTGGGCTTTGAGGTGTCCTATGATCTATCTATGCCCAATGTGGCACAGAGTCTCCTGCTGCCTGCGGATTAAGATGTAGAACTTGGGCTGGAGAGATGGCTCAGCCGTTAAAGGCTAGGTTCACAACCAAAAATATAAGATGTAGAACTTTCAGCTCCTCCAGCAACTTGTCTGCCTGCCTGCTCCCATGTTTCCTGCCATAATGATAATAAAATAAACCTCTGAAACTGTAAGCCAGTCCTAATTAAATGATTTCTTTAATAAGAGTTGCTGTGGTCACGATGTCTCTTCTCAGCAATGAAACCCTAAGACATCTTGTCTTCATGTCTGGGTACCAGGCACTCTATCAACCCAGTCATCTCCCCAGACAGTCTTAAACAAGGTCCCCATGCTGTATATGATTTTGATGGTCACTGTGGGCAACACATTCATTCTTTACTTTAGAGATCTAAGTAATTGTCACCTGTTTTCACTGGCACACGTGCATCAGAGTCTCATCAACTCCCACAATGTCCTGTCTGCATTCCATAAGCTAAGCTTAGAACTGTCAAAGTTCTTTTATAGGTGTTGATGTGAAAACTTCTTGCTGCAGTTTCATTTCTTCCCAGTGATGATAGTGTAGTAAACACTGGTCTCCGTTCTTAGTTCCTGGTATAGGACTCCAAAAGTCCTTGAAACATCCTCAGTGGTAAGAGGCCATGGTTATGCCAGTGAGGTGACCATATGACAGGAGTCCCTAAAGAACTTTAGGATGAGGGCTTGCCACCAGAAGACCAGCCACATGATTAGGAATTTTTGGATCAGCCCAATCTGTAGGAAGGAAACAGACATTGAATTCAGTCCTATGACCAATGAGTCTAAGATGTCTACTAAATAAAGTACCAATAAAAGTTCTAAATATTGGGGTTCAGTGGAGCTCCTGGTTAATGACAGCACTTACATACAGCAATATTTCACAAAGAGGGAGCACAGAGGATCAGTGTGCCTCTCCCCATGACAACCTTGCCCTTAGCAAATTTCCTATTGGACTGTTTCTGGGTCGTATCCTTTTTAACAAAAATCTAATCATAAATATGACATCATCAGTAAGTTCCAAGAACTGTTTTGAAAGTTGTCACACAAAAGAGGGGGCATCATACACCCCTTTAGTCCATCAGCAGCATATCAGCAGTTCTAGTGATGTCTCAAGACCTGCAACTGATTTCTGACATGGAAGCAATCTGGTGAATTGCTCAACTCATGGAGTCTGAGCTAATATTAAGAGATGGCCAAGTCAAACTGAGACATAGGACACTCAGTTAGTAACAGAGAATAGGTATCAGAACACAACATCTTAAAGCAAGAGGAAGAAGAAGAAGAAGAAGAAGAAGAAGAAGAAGAAGAAGAAGAAGAAGAAGAAGAAGAAGAAGAAGAAGAAGAAGAAGAAGAAGAAAAGGAGGAGGAGGGGAGGGGGAGGGGGAGGGGGAGGGGGAGGAAATGGGTACAGTTCTTAAGACACTGTCCTGAGAGACAACGGTAGGGGGTGAGAAAAGTGAGAGGATAGAGGAAAGAAAAGCAATACACAGTAAACTAACCACTCATTACCTCTGTGGGCAGTGGGGGGAGGAGCTAGAAAGATATGTCTCTGCAGACAGGAAGGCCAAAATGCTCTTCTGCTAAAAATCTCCCTGTTGGTTAAAAGAGGCTCTAGGGAGACAGATCACTAATTCCTCTACCACTCTACTTATGCGTGAGCAAATCTAAATGATTCCCTTGTCTTCATAGAAATATCTAAAACATTAAAATATTAAATTATTTAAATTAAATCAAAGAGTTATAAACGTGATGTGTCATACCAGAGGCATACACGAATGTAAATCAAGACCTTTGGAGAGGACGTGGCTTGGTGGATGGCAAGCATTAGCTGCACTCAGGAATCTCAATGTCCTCTGTAAAGTAGCCCAAGTTATTCTTTTTCCCTTGGACTAGAGCCATCCGCAAATTATACTCTAGGCATGCTGAGCTTTAAGAATGCCTTTTCTTCCTTTCTACCCATGACCCCTACAGAGGACACAACTCTTAAGATGTATTGAAAAACAAGTAGCCATCATTCTCAGACCAAGAGTCCTCTTGCAAGACTGGTCAATGTGCAAGAGAGTACTCTGTGGTCCAGCCAGTGGCCAGTGGAAGTAAAGATGTAGAGGGTGGGGCCAGAAATAGAGGATAATTGAATTCTGCTAAGAAAGTACCCTAGGGACTACAAGGCAGTGTTATGATGACCCAAAGTAAGAGCTACTTTGAATAGAGCAAATATTTGATTCCAGAATTATGATCTATTTCCCACAGGTCCCTCTGTTAAGGTTGGGTGCCTGGGACAGACTTCAGAGAAATACTATTGCATAGGCCATCCTAAATGAGTATTCTTGGCCAGCACAAGAACTCCCAAATGACAGGCAACTTCTAGTGGATAGGCTCTGTCTTAGCTTTGTGTCCTGTTCTGTGATCAAATAACATGACAAAAACAACTGGGGAGGGGGATAAAGAGCTTGTTTTAGCTCCTGATTACAAGTTACAGTGCAGCAGCCTGGGGAATGCAAGGCAGTATGAACCCAAAGCAACTAGCCACATCAGATCCACAGTCAAAGCAGAAGATGATAAATTAATGTACGCATGCTATTGCTCAGTTCAATGTCTACTCATACAGTCTTGGACCCATTTTCCAGAGAATAGTGCCACCTATAGTAGGTGGGTCCCCCCACCTCAATTAGCATAATAAAGGTAAACCTCTACAAACTTGACCACAGGCCAACCTGAAGTAGACAACCTGCTGAGACTGTTAAATTGACAATTAAAATTAACCATCAGAGCTCTGGTAGATGCACAGGCTCAAAGGCTGTGACCTCCACAACAGGTTGTACGTACCTTGAAAGCTGTTATTCTCCATCCACTGTCATCCTTGGCCAGCCACAAGCAGTATCCGAGAGCTACTTAATGTGCCAGACTTCAAATGGGGAAGCCATAGCTACAAAGATTCCACTCAAATACCAGTGGGGTTTGATACACGATATGCAGGGGCTTCTGGAAACAGTAGGAGGGTTCATTGGACAAGTACTTTGATTAGTTCGAAGTACATACATCTAATAAGACATTAGAGATGACATCTGAAATACAAGTTCCTTCCTAGGAATAGTCACCATTTTCACCTTGCCTTTCATAGCTGAACCAACATCACCTAAAGAAGTCTGTATTAATAATGGGGGGAGGGGACTGAGTCATAATTCCTAACTTGGTATATTGGTTAGTCTTCTGTCACTGTGATAAAATACTATGGCCAAAAGTGACTCAAAGAAGAAAGAGCTTGTTTGGGCTTATGGTTCCACAGAGCTAGAATATATCATGGTAGGGAAGACATGGGCCAGCAAGGTTGATCACATTTTATCCACACACAGAAAGCAGAGAGAGCAGGAAGGGGGCAGGGGTAAGGCTCGAAACCCTCGAAGTCTACAGCCAATGATGTACTGCCTCGCTCAAGGCCCCACCTCCTAGAGGTTCACTAACATCCCTGAACAGCGCCACCAACTGGCGACTCAGTATCCAAATACATGCATCCATAGTGTCTATATCCCTCACTCAAACCACCGCAGCTGGCTTTCTTCTACTCAACAGTTTTACTCTTTTATGTTGCGTTCATATTTTCACCATATAGAAAAGGCCACGTTCCTCCAACGTTGGGAGCAACCACAGAAGGAAATAATACAACTTACTCAACCTGAGTCACTTACCAGCTCTTGGTCAAAGACATCGACCAAGAGAAGTTGTTTAGGATGAAGAGTAAAACCGCGTCCATGTTTAACACTGCAAATTACCTGTGCATGCACCCACCACTTCTCAGTTTGTGCCTGCAATAGCCCAGACCCTATCCTGAGTAGTGAGATTAGCCGAGCAGAACCAGCCTACTCCTGAGCCTCAGAGCAACATAGCTAGGTAAATTTGCAGACCGGAAATCTAATCACTCAACTCCAGTTCCTGCACCTGTAAAATAAAGATAATAATATCTACCTTGCACTGTTGCAAGGGAAGTTAGTTTGGTTTCCAGGGCTCAGCGCGAGCAGTTTAATCTGTACTGATGCGCCCGAGAGTGGCAGCAGTGGTGGCCCCATTACTTCCAATTCTGCAGGGAGATTTGAGATATTACTTTTTTCTGGCTGCACAGCTTCTAGACACCCTCCCTCCGAGTCCTCCCTCCGAGTCTTTAGCCTTGGCAGAGATTTTGCACACTAATATCCCCTAATAAATTGCCCTTCTGCTCAAACTAGTTTTGATTGTGTGCTACTAAAAACATTAACTGATAAGGAATCTCCTTAATAAATGGTAACTATAGTTACTAATCCCTGAGCTTTTTGCCCCTTTATTAGGAAAGGCATATCTGGGAGCCAGGAAAAGTAATAGTCTAAAGAAGCTGACCTAAGAATAACATCTGTCCCCAACCCTGGCTGAGACAGGCATGAAGGGCAGCTCCCGAGTCTGATAGATAGGTAGGGTGAGGAGGCCCCTCTCATTTCCCAGAGACCAAGGGAAATAAAGAAGCAGTCTGCCTTCCACACAGAGGTAAAATAATGATTTCTCCGAAGGAGTTTTCATGCACCGCACTGATTAAAAGTACTAAGATGCTGCTGCTTCGACTCTGGATTTAATTTCAGACACTTAAATGTGTTATGGCTTTTCAATTGAGTTCTGTGTGTTCAGTGGAGCAGGAAGCTCAGAAGCTCAGATTCTCCTTGTCATTTGAGAGACATCGAGCGGGAACCACATCCACAGCCCTGACCTTCAGAGAGCAGAAGCAGAACTCTATTCTCCTACCTGCCCACTGCCTGAGTTTCGTTACCCCTCGGGACTCCGGGTGGGCCCTCTCTGAGCACCTACCTGAGAGGAGGGACCTCCTGTCTTTCCACAAACACACTAGTTGAAGTTAAATAGTTTGGCGTTCACCTGATCTTTCTTCCTTCCGCCATCACCAGCATAATGCATCTTCTCTCACCAAGCGCTTTGCCACTTATACCCTGTGGTACTTTGAAGTCAACCTTCTTCATCTCTATTTTCCTCCTCTTTAAAATATAAATGGAAGTGCTGGGGAGATAGCTCAACTGATAAAGTGTTTGTTATACAAACATGAAGACCCGAGTTTGATCTCCAGTACTCACATGAAAAGCCAAGAGCAACACCACACGCCTCCACTCCCAGCACTGGGAAGCAGAGACAGGAAAATCCCTGGGCACCCAGCAAGCCTAGCAAGTCAGTGAGCTCAAGCTTGGGTCAAGGAACCTGTTACAATAGATTGGGTAGAGTAGTGACTGTGGTGGACACATCAACCTCTGGACCACACACACACACACACACACACACACACACACACACACACAC
>CM052706.1:10165254-10185254 GCA_028551405.1 Uromys caudimaculatus | reverse complement strand
GTCAAGGCTTTACAAGCCCTGGTGACTTTGGGTAGCAGAGATAGCGCTCACTCTCCAAAGCATGAGGAGGAGATTCCACAAAGGAAATATATGGGGTGCCCAGCATTCAGATCGACAATAAAACAGGCTGTGGAAATGGCTTGTTTAGTAATGTGCCTGCTGTGCAATCATGAGAGCCAGGGTTTGATTCCCAGAACCCACAGAACAAAACTACACGTAGCGTACATGCTTGTAATCCCAGCCTTCAGGAGGCTGAAACAGGAGGGCCCTAGAGGCTTGCTGACCTAGCCCAATCTGTGAGTCCTGATAAAAGTGGGAATCCCTGTATCAAGAAAAAAGATGGCTATCTACTGATAAAGGGCAGTTGATCTCTAGCCTTCACACACATGAGCACCTAGACAGTACATCCACACCAACACCCATTCAACCACACACACAAAGGACAAAAGGCTTCCTTTCAGCATGTGGAGGCTGCCTGACCCTCCTTGAGCCCATAGGTGCAGAAAGATGCATCTCTTGGCCAATGACAGTTCGGCTTCAGGGTCAAGAGACCCTAGACTAAGGCTTCTCATAGGATGGTCTCCTGGCATGCAGCATCAACAGCTCATGGCACTAGCTATAAATTCACATTTCTGCATCCCAGACCTTCAGAACCAGATATGCAGATTGCAGTCCAAAAGATGGCGTTTTAGCAAGCACTCATTGATCTGATTCAAGTTTGAGGTCACAAAAGCACTTCTGCATGTCCAACAGAGTCCTTAAGGCATAGCTTCCTTACCTTCTCTTCTAAAGAGCTTGTTCCGAATGTTCCATTTTAGGCCCCACGGGGAAAGACTGAGGGATGGTGGTGGAATGGAACTCTGGCAGCCTCCCCCACCCCCATATCTCTCTGTCCGACTTCAAAGTTCTCTAGTTTCATAGACAGGGCAGAGCTAACAGGCGTTCGTCTGTTAATCAACCCCTGAGCTAATAATACTGCTCCAGGGAGGTACATCAATACCAGAGCAATTGCGTAGGAGGAAAAAACCCAAGGCATCGTGATGTCCAACAAGGAGCTGTGGTCACTATTTCTGTGCTCAGCCCTCGGTCCTTCCAAACTCAGCATGTGATATGTGGGTGTCCACTGTCATAGACAGAGGAGAGCATCCATGTTCTTCAGACATGAGGCTACAGGCTTCTGGCATTCTCTAGCCCTGTTTTTGCTGTCATTTCTACCTTCCTGCCCTCTAGAACCACAACATAAAGCTAGCCTATTTAAAACAAACCTGCCACAGTCCACTCCAGAGAGATTTGCTCTGAATTTGTCCCAGACTGAAAACTGCACACGTCCAAGGTTTAAAAGCTTATGTTGGGAGAAATTGAACATTATCTCCGACTAATGTTTTTCTTATCTTACCATACTTAAATTTCCAGAGGCGTTTACAAAAATTAAACATCAATGGCAGCTGAGTCCTTTATTTATGAAGCCAGAAATAGACATCGATCCTGCGATAACGTTATTATTTTTCTTATTGCTCTTGTCAGTGTGTATTTCACTGTCACTGGGTGGGATGAGTTTGGGGTGGCATGGGAATAGAGTGTTTATTGACGTGTGCTTTCTTGATATTAAAAACAAAGCATGGGCTTCTGCCTTAAGGTCTTTGAAAAAATTAGTTATGCACATGAGAGATTAAAATTGAGCTCTAATTTATGTTTTTAAAACTAGTTCTTCAGAACTGGAGACACAGCTCACTGGCATGTGCATAGCATGCGTGAAGCTCCAAGTCCAGTGCTCAGCATCACATAAACTGGTGGTAGTGACATTTGTCTGTAATCCCAGGACACCAGAGGTGGAGGCAAAGGGATCAGACTTTAAAGGTCACTTCTGGTTACATCATACGTCTGATGACAGCTTGTAAAACATGAGGCCATGTTTCATTTCATTCCATAACTATCAAAATAATAACGATGATGATGATGATGATGATGATGATGATGAGGGTGATGAGGGTGATGAGGGTGATGAGGGTGATGATAATCATGGGATTATTAATACAGCACAATAGCCACCACCAATTTTATTAACACTTAAAAATGTAGTGAGCCATCTTGAAGTTGTATTGGCAGTTGGGCCACTGGGCACAGGGGAAGAAGGTGGAGTGCTTAGCCACCTCTGCAAAGTTGGGTAAATGGAGACAGTGGCTCTATTAATAAGAAAAATAGCTCTGGGGGCTGGAGAGACAGCTCACAAGTGTGAGGACATTGAGATTTCAGACACAGAAGGTGGACATAGCAGTATAAGTACTGATAGTCTCACTGTTCCTCCAGGGACACGGGAGGCAGACAGGAGACTCCCCGGAAGTTCATGGGGCAGCTAGGCTGGCATACACATTGCCAATAAGGCCTGATCTCAAACCACCGACACCAGAGGTTGTCCTCTGACCCACACACAAGCACCACGGTACGTGTGCATCTGCACTAACACACACACACACACACACACACACACACACCACTCTTAAGAACATTGACCAAGGACATTAGAGAAGAGAATGTTCACCCATTCTGAACCTAGAGAGAGAAGAGTCTAGACTAGACGAGGGCATGAATGGCCATCACGTGCCCTGCAGTTGCTGCTCATCCAGTTGCATCCCTTGGGGAATCAGAGGGAATGGGCTCTGGGCACAGAGGGGTCTAGGGCGTGAGTGTCATAGCTGGTCAGACACTGTGGACAGAGAGGATCTAATCCTCTCTGGGACACACATATGCCCCTTCCCTCTTGCACACACTTGCAGTTCCAGCTGCCCAGAACTGAGGTCCAGAGAACTTTGCAGTGGGCATTATGGACAAAAGAGGGGGTATTCACTATCTTGGTAAATAAGAATGTGGTCTTTGAAGCCATGTGTACCCTTGATGTGACATCTGAGAAGAGTCCTTCCTCTTGGGTCCTGTCTCTCATCCCTTGTGTCCTCTGGCTGCTGGGTCATCCATCTCTCTGCTATCTAGTCAGGATTTCCTGTTCATCACATCTCTCAAAAACAGACTCAAGCCTTCTCTACTTTAAATATATCTTCCCACCACCCACATTTCCTGCAGTTACTGCTCTCTCTCGTCTCCTCAGACCCAGACTTCCCAGACAATTACCCACCCTGCACTCTCCATATGTCCCCGCCCACACTCCCTCAGTGCACGCCATGCTGTCTTCAAGCCCATCCATCCGTGGGCTCGAGGAAGACACAGTGATCTTCAGGGGCCTCTCGGCTACATTTTCATCCCTACCTTACTGGAATCTCAACACAGGTGAAGATCATTGTCTTCCCCTGGGGTCCATCTTGGGCTTTCTAAACCCAGTGGCCTGCCTGGGATGCTGTGAGTTTCCCTTCCAGACTCTTCCTCCCGCCTATCCCAACACAATCCTGACACCCTCTAGAAGTCATCTGTGGTGTGAGGGTCCGCTCCCATTACATTACCAAGCAAATACCAGCACATCTTATCATTCTGGGCCTCTCTCTCTCTCTCTCTCTCTCTCTCTCTCTCTCTCTCTCTCTCTCTGTGTGTGTGTGTGTGTGTGTGTGTGTGTGTGTGTGTGTGTGTGTGTGTGTGTGTGTGTGTGTACATGAGCATATTCAGGTGCAGAGGCCAGAGATCAATGCTGAGTTGCATTCATCAGATGCCAACCACCTTGTTCTTTGAGACAAGGTCTCTTTGGTTGGCCTAGAGCTTCTCAAGCAGGCTAAACTAGCTGGATGGCTAGCCTCACAGGGCCTCCTGTGGCTTCTCAGCACTGAGATCACAAGTGTACACTACTATGCCTGGCTCTTTTTATGAGTTCTGAGGAATTGAACTTAGTCCTCAGACGCATTGCCCACTGAGTCATCTCCCTGGACTGGCGTCTGTTTCTTGGCTCCACATTCATCTTCATTCCTTTCGCCCCCTCAGAACTGTAGTATCCTCACCTAGAAAGGAGAGATTTGCCTGAAATCACAATTAATAATGCTGACTGATAGTGGCCAGAGAAAGGAGCCCAGTATGGTGGTATTTCCTCTCTACCTGATATAATCATGCTTTATCCAGGAAAATAAAACATTAATAATGTAAGTGTCATTCATCACCACTGAAGGAAATATCTAACACATGAGGTTCCCCTAAGCAATTTTGTTTCCATTGACAGGATTGCAAAAACAGAAATAGGATCCAATGAGTGGCCTCAGAAACACCTGAGGACACAGTCTCGGGAATTTGTAAAGCAAGGAGCTTCTAACTCTTCCCATCTCATCTGAGTATCAGAGGGAGCTAGTAACAACTGAGACTGGAGGGAGACCGAGAAGAAGAAACTTCAAAGGCTTGGCTTCAAGGGTCAGCAAGATGTGAGAACAGCAGACAAGACAGACATGCTCCCTAGAAGCATCAATCCACAAGGACTGACACGTGGAGTGCAGAGGTTGCTGTGGGAGATGAAGGGCGCCTCAAGAGAAGCTACCTACCCATAGATGCCTGTCAGCCCAATACGAAAGCAAAAGTGCTGTTGGAACTCTCCAGGGTGCTAGGAGCAGGACAGGGACAGGAGGGACATTTGCATGTGGTCTGCCTATCACTTTCCTGTGGTGATGTCAGAGAGTGAGAAAAGCAAGATCTGGTTTTCACATCACACTTCATGGTTGAGACAGTACTCCCCGGCTTGGCCTTCTCAACAGCTCACTGAGATATCCATAGACAAATGTAGTCTCTGCTGATAGAGGTGAGGAAGTCAGGCTCACAGAGAGTTACAGAAATGACTCTGTTCCAAGAAAAGACTTCATCATACACCCAACACCACTTGATGGGTTCTAATTGTGTTGTGTGTCCTGTGATAGGAAAGACAGACGAAGATTGAAAAGGTAGCCCTGGGCCACTGAGAAGATGATGACTGCAGAGGAAAGACTTGTGCCAGCCCTCCACATACTAGGAGATAAGATATTGGTAACCCTAGGAGGCTAACTGAAGATAATAGCTTACTGAAAAGGCTAGAAGGACTCAAAGAGTAGATGCTGAAAGCCATGTCTTGAAAACACAGTGGCTATATGTCAACAAGGTAAAGCACTCGCGTGGCTGGGATGCTGTTGGTGCTCCACACAAGTCTCTGTCCCTGGGACTCATGTTCATCACCCATCTCCATGGGTATCCATTCCCATGACATACACTTTCCCCTCCTCAGAACAACTGTCCCCAGCTGACAGGAGACACGTCAGCTAGAATAGAAGGACAAGCTCATCGTTTACAGAGGCATCTGGTCTCTTGTAGGTGGTAGATGGAGGAGTTTAGGGTCCCCTGCCTCAGAGTGGGGCAGATGGTAGACTCCAGAGCTCCCTAAATGATCTGCTGAAATCATACTTTCCGTGGATCATGCCTCTTTGCTATCTGACTCTTCCCTCAGTTTCTCCTGATTCATCAGAAGGGTCGCTGTCCTCATCTCTGCTTCCAAGAATCTCACCTACGCAAAGGAGGGAGGGCCTTCTGGGCTGAGACAGGCATATGGCCAGGGCATAGATGTGACAGATCAGAGGTGGCACAGGACAGCTGCGGACTTAGGGGAGACAGACAGTAGTGTCATGGGGAAGATGTGAGTGCCTAGAGTATATACAGAGGGAATTCAGTCCTATTCCAGCCATCTGGCTCAGTGACAGCATGTCATTCCACACCACCTCTGATAACCTACGTGGCTCCTCTACAAATGTCCTACAGCCCATCTAGGTCATGGCATGGTTTTATGGAGGCAGGAGTTACAAGGTACTTGCTCTCTTCAGCAGCACACCTACAGTGTAAGAGAAAACAATAAGGCAGGCCCCTGGAATTTGCGAATTTTCAGAGCATAGCTCACCACAAACTCCATCTCAGGAAGAGCAGGTTACCTCCATACGCTTTTTTCATTGACTCCTGTTTTCCTCTCCTTCTCACACTGGCCGTTGGCTCTGTTTTCGTCTGCCCTCCTTCCTGGGCTCTAGTCATAAGGCCTTGCTCCTGGGTCTCTCTTAGCACTTGATTTTCATTCCAAAACTTTCCAAAGCCAATGAAGCTCCTTACTCATACAGTCTGGCTGCCAAGGAAGGGCTGCTAATTGGAAACTTCACTTTCCTGAGGTCCTGGGGAGCTTGGAGCCAGTTATATTTTTTTTTGGTCTAGTGTGTCATTAGCACAGCATAGGCTCAGAGGGGGCAGAACACAAAATGGCCCCAAATATGAGACATGAATCCAAGACATGCCAGCCCTTGTGCCAAGAAGAAAATTCTGCACTACGAATAATAAAGAGAATAGCCCAACTGGAAGCTATGAAAATTGGTTCTGTTTTCTTAGAGAAGACAAGGCTATTGGAAGGAACAGAAAGAAAAAGATTCCAGGTACCCAGACAAGCGTCAACGGTTAGATCGGGCACCCAAGTCAAGCCAGCCCTGCATGACCACTTGGGTTCAACGTTTGGTTTTAACTTCCCACAGTTGTATGTGCATTTTTAAGTAAAACTTAAGCTTTGTGTGTGTGTGTGTGTGTGTGTGTGTGTGTGTGTGTGTGTGTGTGTGTGTGTGTGTGTGTGTTTTAAGTACAACTTAGAATCATGTAAGAAGAGAGCCTCAGCTGAAAGATTGCTTAGACAAGGTCTCTTGCCGGTACATCTAAAGTCTGCTGGAGGTTGGTGTTAACTGATATAGGAAGACCCAGCCTTTTGTGGATAACATCATTCTCTAGACAGAGGGTCTTGAACTATATAAGACAGAAAAAAAGCTAAATATCTCAGAGGCAGGCTGCTGCATGGGTGGATTTGTTTGTCTCTGGTCTTGACTGTAGATATGATATGTGTGACTAGCGGCTTGAGTTTCTGGCTTGACTTCCCCTCAAGGATGGGCTGTAACCTGAAAGTATAAGGCAAGGAAACCACCTTTCTCCCCTCAGTTGCTTTTTGTGCAAGGCACTTTTATCACAGCACCAGAATTGAAACTAGGTTGGTTGTTGTATATGTGCCAGGCCCCGTAGTAGTCCCGAGGCAAACCAATACAGAGCTTTAGAGGCAGCTGCACAGAGTTACTAGAGACGGAAGAAGGACAGCCCCTTGAGAACGAAGAGGGTTCTCTTCCTTTTCGTGGCTGTGCAGTAAGACTGTGATTCCTTTAACACCCACAACAGCTGCTGAATACCAGAGTACCCACACCTTTCCCGATTTCACACCTTCTCTGGTTCTTTGGGTATTGTTAACGGAAAAACACTCAGACTGGCCAAGCAAAGATAACAATTTGCTTGAAAAGGCTGTGATTGTTTGCAGCATACACACGGTTAAAGGACTGGCCTTAAACAGAGCTTGGCTCTGAGAAGCCCTGGGGACTGTGATAGCAGGTATTAATGTCATCCTGTCAGAGTGCCACTGAAGGATCAAGAGACTTCAACAGATTGTTTTTTATGTCTGAGGAAAATAGCATCTACTAGATGCCCTGGGGGGGCAGACGAACAACTGCTGTGCCCTTTTCTACTTCACAGGAAAGGAGACTGATCCTGCGGGATCCTTCTTAAGTGGCATGTTCCTTCCTCCTAACACAAAGGGAGACAGGGACCCTCAAGATCTTATGTGCGGCCCACAGTCTACAGGAACCTGCCCAAGACCTCTTGCCAAGAACTGCTTTGAAGGCTTGCACAGGCAATTATGGGTCTATTGAACCCCAGGATTTCTTAGTCCAAAGGAAGAAATTCTATCCTGTGCTAGATACAGTGACTCAGAGGGTCTAGGAGGCAGCCCAGGAATCAGCATCTCAGTGAGCAGCCAGGTGGTTCTGCCAACAGTTCAGTGAAGCTGGCCGATCTCCTGGTGGGATCTGTCCTTACCCTGCAAAGCAGCCATTGTCCTGTGGAGGTCGTGCTTTTGTGAATGGCTTGTATTTAAATCCACCATTACCAGGACTTGAGGTAAACACAGAACAGGGTCCTTCCCAGTAACTGCTTTGTCCTGTACGTCATCTGGGGTTTTTGTTTTGTTTTGTTTTTGTTTTTGTTTTCAATAACGCGATGAGACTGAATATCCTCCATTGCCCTAGAAGATTTCTAGACATAACCAGCAGCTCTTGTAGTCCCTGGTTTCAGGAAAGACATAGTTGATGTTGCACCTGCACCTAATGAGCTCTATCACATACCTTAAACAGCCCCCCCCCCCCGAATAGTACTAGGTTCCCTGGGAGAGAGATGAAGGCTGGGGGAGGGGGGACGGGAAGGAAGGAGGAAGAAAGAAATGTCAACTAGAGAATAAACCTACTGAATGAGGAACTTTTTGCCAGGACCCAGGAAAAGCAGAACAAAAGGACCACAGCACTGTAACCTGTGTCTGAGAAGCACCGGATGCTAAGGCCATCATCACAGCGCTCATCCAGCAAGCATGAGGACTTGAGCCCCCTCCCCATAACACACAGTGCTTGTCTGTTTTTAAGGCAGGGCACAGTGTTGAGAACCTGTAATTCCAGCACTGAGGAAGTGGGGAAGGGCAGTGAAGACAACTGGATCCCTGGGACACATGGACCAACCAGCCTAGCCTACTTGGTGAGTTCCAAACCTATAAGAGACCTTGTCTCAAAAAAACAAGGTAGACAGCTACTGAGGAACACTACCCAAGGAAAACCCTTATGCTTGAAATTCTTGAAATGGACAAATCTCTGAATTCGAGGCCAGCCTGGTCTACAGAGTGAGTTTCAAGACAGCCAGGGTTACACAGAGAACCCCTGTCTCGAAAAACCTTAAAAAACAACAACAACAAAAAACAAACAAACCTCAAAACCAAACAATGCTTGAGAATTTCTTGTCATTACTTCATGGGTGGGGAGCTGGTAGTTAAGAGACAATTCTTCTCTTTGGTCCTCTTCTGACTTAAACCACCATGTCCTGAGGTTTAGCAATACATCCAATTGATCATGCAAGATTGCAAATAAAGGGAGCTGCATCCTCAGGAGTATCGTCAGAGGGAAGGTCTCTCGGCTGCTATTGTTAAAGAACATTCATTACCAGGCCCTCATATAAAACTCGAAGAAGGGAACAGATAGAAGTCGGCAATGTTCTCGGTAGTTCTTATGTAATTGCCTCTTGGGGCTAATTAGAGCAGCTTTTGTAATTTGCCAGCTATAAATTTCTTCCGATGCTCTCAGGGCCCTGGAAGATTGGCCACTCGGAGTTGGGGTTCTGTGCTGATACTGCATATCTATCCAGTGACCCAGAGTTGGTGGCAGCCTCTCAGATGGCCATCTCGGAATTGGTAGCCTCCAGACATCTGGGGTAACTTTTCTAATTTGCTAATTCTTTTCCTGCTTTCTGAAGATTGGGTTAAAAGACAACTTCCCATACTGTGTCAGGCAGCACCTGCCTTATTCTCAGCTAATTTATTTTAAATTGGTTTAGTACAGACTTTTTGCCCCATGATGTCTACAGAGCTATGAATTCATTCCCTCATCTCCCCTCCAGAATTTGATCAAGGAATGAAAATAGCTATAAAACTTTACAGCCAGTCTTTGAAAGCACAGTCAGAGAGAGCCAAGCCGAGCTAGTTCTCAAACTAGAAAACAAATATTTCAAAGGGTTTTGTGTCTGGGAGGAAATGGCAGGGCTGTAGTTAGACAAAATGTGACATCTGATTGTGTAGAAGGATTAGTTGTCCTTAGTCACTGAATTCATGTGGAACCCCTGGCCGTTTCTATACATTTGCCTTTATCACGTAACCATACCTACAACCCAGTGGTGATAAGCATCCACTAATCTGATTTTTAAAATTATATTTTAAGACTTTAAATAACTTGCCAAGATGGCATCGCTTGTGAGATTTGAACCTAGGGCAGTGCAATTTCAAAGCTGCAGAGGCTTTTCTCCTCATTGATATGCTGAAATCTCTCTGCTCCGAGCCACCAAGCAGCTCAACCGGGAGGTGATTTGGGGCATTAAAAAAGGCTTCTTTACTCTCCAAAAAGATTCGCAACAGGGATCCTTGGAATAGCCAGCTCCCCCATTGTGCTGGAAAAATTCAAGCCACAGAAGTCTCTATTTATGAGGAACGTTTCTGTACCACATCTGCTGTCTAAAGCAGTGCTGGCTTCTGGTATTGCTGCTTCCTCAGCTATGCTGAGGAAGGGCCTGTGAGGTCAAGAGGAGACTGAGAGAACAGAAATCTTGTAATTGCCATAATGTGTGGAGCACAATGAACACTCAGAAACAATCCAGCACCGTCTCACAGGTCAGTCTAAGAGAGAGGGCAAAGACGGCCATAACTTCTGACAATCAAGACATAGAATGAGAGGGTGGGCCGTGGCCAAATGAGCAAAGCGCTGGCTTTGCATGCGTGAGGACCTGAGTTCTGTCCCCAGAACCCATGTGAAAGAGAGAAAGACAGAAAGACAGAAACAAGCAAACAAACAAACAAACAAAGCTAGATGTAGTCCCAGTATCAAGGAGACAGAGACTGGAGGATCCCTGGGGCTCACTGAGCAACCAACCTAGTCTACTATGTGAGTTCCATGCCAGTGAAAAACCTCATTTAAAAAAAAAAAAAATCAAAAAACAAAGATGGTCAGAACCTGAAGAACCTGAACTTTAGAGATGGTCTCCTGACATCCACAGAGTGCAAACACACACACACACACACACACACACACACACACACACACACACACATATCAAACCACACACATACACACACACACACATCAAAACACACAAATATATACATCAAAACACACACACAGTGAGAGAAACAGAGACAGACAGAGAGAAGAGAGACAGTCGGACAGAGATGAAATCTACTTCTTCAGCATTTGACTCCCAAATGTACACCCATGTATATCCAACTGAATATTAACGAATTTGCTATAACCAGAAGCTTACAAAGAACCTGTGCATTCTGGCTTTCCACTTTCTGAGCCAGGATCCCCAAGTCCATGTGTGTCATTCAGAGCCTGCCTGCTGGAGGACATATAAGGCACCCCAAGCAACAAGCATCTAGATACTGGCTGCTGACTGACAGCCTCTGGACCTGCAAGGGAGCCATTCCAGGTCTTCTGGCTAATGCAGAGTATCAGAGAGCCAGCTGTGACCAGCTGAGCCAGTCCAAGCCAAGGCCAGGCAATAGAGAAGACTGTGAACCAAACAAAATGGCTTTTGTTTTAAGTCACAACATTAAAGGATGGTTTTTAATATAGCAAAATCTGACCAACACCAAGTCCTAACGCCTCTACTGTCTGTTATATGCCTTGGCCTTCCAAACTGATGCGAAAAGCCAGATTGGCAAGCAGTAAATGCCAGCAAAAAGACAGAGCACAAAAATCCCTGCAACTTTGGGGACTCAGACTGTGACAGTTGTCATTAACATGCAGCTCTCCCTCGCCTGGTTCATTGATCTTTCCACGACACCAAACTCTTTCTCTGAAAATTTTAGCCTAACTGGACCAATTCCATGGACCCATTGCAGTCGCTGGCCCTGGGGGAAACAAGTCAATTGGAGATTTCAGTTAATAATAAATGAAGGATTTTTGCAGCATGGCCCCTTCATTCCTCCTTCTCCCTCAGATCTCTTCTGCAGGTTACTGGAGTCAGCCAGCAAACTAGGGGGGAACGGATGAAAGGACCAGACACAAGGCGCAGTAATACTGTCTGACTGGAGGGTGCTTTTCACCTTCAAAGTACACTGACCATAAATTACAGATGTACTTCCACAGCTCGCACTCCGTGTAATGTCTACCTTTGAGGCCCTTGGTTGAGGAAAATATGTTAGTTTAAAAGAACCTGTAACTTGAGAATAATGCATTTCTCTCAGTGCTGAGAATGGGACACTCAGGGCTGATGGTTTGGTTTTGTTTTGTTTTGTTTTGTTTTTTTCTGTTTTATTTTGTTTTATTTTCTGGCCGCCATTAAAGATCAGTGTTCCTCCTTCTCCACTGGAGAGAACTGAATGTTTCCTCAGACAAAGGCTGGAAAATGGCTGCCGTGGCTATTCCTGCATTGCTGTAACACAGAGGTTCTCAGTGGGTGGTGACCTGTCTGGGGTCCATTGACCTTTTCACAGTGGTCATGTATCAGATATCCTGTATATCAGGTGTTTATATTACAATTCATAACAGTAGCAAAATGACAGCTATGAAGTAGCAACAAAAATCATTTTATGGTTGGGGATCAGCACAACATGAAGACCTGCTGGCAGAGCAATATTCTTGACATAAACACTTTAAAGGAGGAATGATTTATTTGGGGGCTCATGATTAGAAAATTCACTCCTCCATGGCAGAGAGGACATGGTGAAGCAGGGTGGCTCAGCCACAGTGGACAAAGGACAAACTAGAGCATGGGGCTGATGGGCTGGCTCTCTCTTTTTTCCCTTTAGTACAGCCAGGCCCTCAATCCACAGACTGATGCTACCCACATGTGTGGAAGATCTCCACCCTACCCCTACTACCACCCTTGCCTTGGCTAATTCTCTAGAAACACATTTGCTGGCATGCCCAGGGGTGAGCCTGCATCTCCTGGAGGACTCTGAGTCTAGCCAAGTTGACCATGAAGGCAAACAATCACAGTGTTTCTACCTTCCTCCAACATCCATGGTGACCTCATCCCTGTGTCCACGGTCATCTCAGCCCTGTGTTCTTAGATATTCAGAACTCCAGGCAACATAATTCCACCCCCCATCTAGAGACCGCTGTGTAGGCGTAGGAGAGCACAGGAGACCATCCCTAACATTCTCTCTGCAGGTACACGGCATTAAAAACTATTCAAATGTTTAGACAATATGACCACCATATTAGCCAATCAATACAGCCCTGTAGGGGCCGTAGATGGTTGTAGGGCGGGAAAGTGATGTGAAGAGTAGGATCAAAACTTTCATATAAGAGGGGGGTCTGCCAAGTAACAGAGCATGCACAAAAAGGCCAACTATTCAAGTGGCCTTTGAGGGTCCCAATCTGCTGGCAACAGGGGCCATTGAGCCTTCAGCCTTTCTCTAGCTCTGGCCACTCCTACCATTGGAAACTCTCTTCTCCCCCTAATGAACCATCTCTTCTGTTACTCTCTAGTCTCCATCCAATTCCTTGTTCTTAGGGGGGGAAAACCCTCTGGAACTCCCATCTGGTGTCCACAGGACCTCAATGTCCACCTATTGCTGTAGGCAATGTTACACAATTCTAACTTGGAATGTAAATCCTGGTGTGTTGCTTATGGTTGAAGCCACATACCCCCATGTCAGGACACTCTGTGGGACACAGGACTTGCTGGAGCACATGGTTCTGGTTTCTGTTTCAGTTTTCCACTGTTTTCTTGCTTCCCCTTTAATTTCCTTTGACATAGTTGCAACCATGCATATGGCATATCACACAATGTTTCAACATATGGACATGCTACTTATGACCAAGTTACAGTGATTATATATCCATTACCCAAAACACATGTCTTTGTAGTAAGAATATTCAAATCTTCTCTTCTAGATAGTTCGGAAAATTAGTATCCCATATGCATTGACTTTGGTTCACCCCACTACACACAACAAGGATACATTGTATTTATTGACTAATTTCTCCCCAGCTTCTCTACTACCTACTCTCCTCAACCTCTGGGAAACACTATTCTACTCTCAACTTTCCTAAAATCAACTTTATAAGCATTTTTTTCTTCTTTCATACATCCTTTGAGAATTTCATAAGTGCATGCAATATGCTTTGATCATATCAACCCCCATTCCCTCTTTAATGCCTCCCCTCCCCCTCGCAACTTCATTCAACTCCATATCCCCTTTCTATGACCCCCTGTTTTCAATCAGCACTGTCTGTATGTGCTTGCATATAGGGCTGTCACCTGGGGCATGGACATCCAACCAGGAGACATTTCCCTAGAGAAAACTAATTCTGTCCCCAGCAGCTTTCAACTGCCAAAGCTCTCGAGCTATGTAACTTTTTAAAATTCTTCATGAGTGGCTTCATGTTTGATATATCTACTATATTTCTGCATATAGTTTTACTTCTCTTAGTGTAATATCCCCTGGACTTGTTTATGCTGTCACAGGCAAGATTTCATCCTTTCGTGTGTGTATGTGTGTGTGTGTGTGTGTGTGTGTGTGTGTGTGTGTGTGTGTGTGTGTGTGTTATAAGTATGTGCCACAATGCAGGTGTAGAAATTAGAAGACAACCTGGGGTGTAAGCCTTTGCCTTCAGTCTTGCTTGAGGCATGGTCTACTATTGTTCACAGCTGCATATCCCAGGCTATCTGGGCTGTAACTTCTGGGGACTATCCTGTCCCTGCCTCCCACCTGGCCATAGGAGCACTAGGAATACCTACACAGGTGACTACACTCATGTTTATGTGAGTTCTAGGGATCCAAACTCAAGTCCAGATGCTTGCATGAAAAGTGCTTTACCCACGGAGCCATCTTCCCAATCCCAAGACTTCATGCTTTTTCCAGCTGTACAGTGTCCTGTTGGGTGTATGTAATTCATGTCCCCTACCCACGAACTTACTCCACTCCTTGAATAACACTGCCATGAACTGGAAAATATGGGTCTCGTCAGCATTCTGAATCATTTCCTTTGGGTACATACCCAACAGTGGAATTGCTAGACAGTATGGGTGTATTTTATGGAGAACCGTCATAATGACGATAATTTAGATTCCCGCCTATAGCCTTTGCATGTTCCTTTTTCCACATCCTTGCCCATTTTTAATGTTTTGTCCTTGTGAGAGTAGCCATTCTAACTGGGATAAGGAAGTGTGCTTTGTGGGTTTGATTTGCCTTTTGCTAGTGGTAAATGTGTTCAGCACTGTCTTCTATACCTGATGGCCATTTGCAGGTCTTCCTTTGAGAAATGTCTACTCAGACCAGTAGACAACTTTTATTCATTAGTTTGCTTGCTTTGATTCAATTTGACTTGATAATTAAATTGTTACAATTTTTGTTTTGCTTTGTTAAGTGAGTTAATAATTTGATGGGAGACAGAGGCCACACAGCAAGCTGAGAAGGATCTGTTGGTACTCGCCCAGTTGGAATGCATAACCGCTTAGCTTAAGTAGTGTTGACAAAAGTCGGGGTCCAGAGTCTAGACAGAGCCCAAAAGTGAATGTGACACACTATCCTTCTTCGGCCATCCATACCCCAACGGGAACTGCCATTCCTGACATCACCGAGAGCATCATTGTTAATTTCCATTGTCAACTTAGTAGTATTTAGAATTGCCATAGAAACAAACATTCTGATCCATCTAAGGAAGTTTTTGGACTGGGTTAATTGAAGTGGAAAGGCCCACTCTCAATGTGGGCAGCATCTTTCTGTCAGCTGAGGCCAGACTGAGCAGAAAGAACAAAGTTCCTCCCCTCTCTCTGCTTTTGACAGCAGATACGTGACCAACCGTCTCTTGCTCCTACCTTTCTTTCTACAACAGACTGTATGCTTGAACTGTGAGACAAAATCAATACTTTCTTCCTAAGTTGTTTGTATCATAAGATACCTTGCCATGGCAACAATACAAGTAACTAATGCAAAGAGTCTGGGAGAGAACTCTGTCAAGAACACCACTTCAAGCCTTTCTGCCGACCGAGGTGTCCTCTTGGCAGAGGCATCTTACACCATCAGCCTACAGCCCGGCACAGACCAAACCCTCACAAACAGCCAAGTGTAATCAAGGTTGTCTTTTTCTGTCTGGGTTCCCTGTCACTCCCTCTCAGCCTTTGTTCTATATCACAGAAGACACACCAATAAAATTACCCCACTGGCAATGGTGCCTGCTCTCATGATATTGACCAGAGCAGGGTACACAGTCACCTGGAATTCTCTCCAGAGAAAGACAAACCAAAGCACCAGTTCCTGGCTCCAGCAGCTATGAAAGAGTAACTTGCCCCTCCTTACTACCCCTACTCTCCCATCCTCCTCTTGTTCGTTTGTCCCCTTGAATCTGGTCTCCCAAAGAAGCAGTTGGCATGATACAAAACCTAGATGGCCCTGTCTTAGTTACGGATTCCATTGCTGTGAAAAGACACCATGACCAAGGCAACTCTTATAAAGGACAACATTTAATTGGGGCTGGCTTACAGTTTCAGTGGTTCAGTCCATTATCATCAAGGCAGGAAGCGTGGCAGCCTGCAGGCAGACCTAGTCCAGGAGGAGATAAGAGTTCTACATCTTGATCTGAGGGTTGCCAGAAGAAGACTGTCTTATCGAAGGCAGCAAGGAGAGGAGTCTCTTCCATGTTGGGCAGCTTAAGCCTGGGAACCCTCAAAGCTCACTTACACAGTGACACACTTCTCCCAACAAGGCCACACCTATTCCAACAAGGCCACACCTCCTAAAAGTGCCACTTCCCATGGGCCAAGCATATTCCAACCACCACAGGCACCATTCAACAAACTAAGAGAAAGAATATACAACTGTAGGAAATAAGGTTTCTACTCTCCTCCATTCCTCTATTGGGTCAAGGTTTTATGTTCTTGGTGACAGACTATCTAATCTGATATGAGGTGTCATTCCTAGTCTCTAGACAGTCTGAGGTGGTTTCCTCCCCATGAGGCGGCACTTCCTGAACCCTGCCTTCATAGTTCCCCTTTCTCTGCACTGTTAGAACTAAAAGCACTGATTGATTTTTATCAGCTTTGGGAAATTGTTGCTACTAATATCACTGTGAAGTCTTTTCTGTAGTTGAAAAACTTCAGGGAGATTTACATAAAAGAAGGGACAACTAATAAACTAGTCGCTCTTATTTCCCCTGGAGAGTTTGTGAACGGGGATAATAAATTTGAGAAGTTCAATGCGGGGTTAGAAACTCAGAATTATTTATGCACAGCCTTTTTAAAGACAGTAGCCATGGGGGCTGAAGAGATGGCTCAGCAGTTAACAGCACTGGCTGTTCCTCATTCCCAACAACCACAGGGAGGCTCAACTGTCTATGACACCAGTTCCACAGGATCTAATGCCCTTTTATGTCTCCATGAGCACCAGGCATGCACAAACATGCATAGATGTGCATGCATGCAAAATACCCACACATATAAAACAAAATAAAAAATTTAAAACTTTAAAAATGATAATAAGGTATCCATAGCCCAACTCTTCCCCCAGCTTCTGGGATGACTAACATGTCAGGGAACATTATGACTAAAAGATGAGAAACTCAGACAGATTTCTAAAAATGAGAAAAGATGTTAGCTGGGCCTGGTGGTTGCAAGCCTGTAATTCTAGCTGCTTGGGAGGCTGAAGCAGAAGGGCTGGGTTTCAAAGCTAGCTTGGGCTACCAAGTGAATTCAAAACCAGCCTGGGCAACTTACTGTGACCCAATCTCAACATAAAAAGGAAAAAGTAGATTGGGTATATGACTCAATAACAGAGTGCTTTCGTGGTATATGTGAGGTCCTAGATTCAGTCGTCGGTAAATAAGAGAGGGAGAAAGGGAAGTGGAGGTAAAGGGAGAGAGAGAAAGAGGGAAAGGGAGAAGGAGGGAGAGACCGCAAGACAGATTGATTTGGAGAGTCATTGGGTGTTATAAATATCAAAGAAAGCTCACCAGGAGTAACAGTAGATTCCTTTGTCTACAGAAGTAAATAAAATTCAGTTTTCCTCAGTGTGGATGACATGCTAAAGTATGACAACAGACAGGATAATTCATGACATCTAGCATCTCCACTGTCAAAGTCCCCAACTGCTGAGCTGCCTTATTCTTCCGGACTCTCCCACATTGCTAGCCTCTAGAAATAGGATGAGAGATGTGTCATAAAGATAGCTCTCGTGGGCTGCTAGACCGCACCCAGGCATCCTTCCTGCTTCTGCCCTCCCTTGTCTGCAGGAATAAGAATGAAACAGAATCAGGACAGAGGAAATGGCTCAGTCAGTTCTGCATGAAGACCTGAGTACCATCCTCAGAACCCACATAAGAAGCCAGGTGTGGTGACCTGCACGTGTAATGTTGGGGCTGGAGAGAGTCAGACCCTAGGGACTCATTTGCTAGCGAGCCTAGCCAAATCTGCAAGTCACGGGTGGACAATGGGAGACTGTCTAAAAAAAAAAAACAACCGAGCAAACAAACAAAAAAGATGCAGGGTGCTGGGCGGTGGTGGCGCACGCCTTTAATCCCAGCACTTGGGAGGCAGAGGCAGGCGGATTTCTGAGTTTGAGGCCAGCCTGGTCTACAGAGTGAGTTCCAGGACAGCCAGGGCTACACAGAGAAACCCTGTCTCGAAAAAACCAAAAAAACAAAAACAAAAAACAAACAAACAAAAGATGCAGGGTATCCTGGGAAACAGCCCCTGAGGTGAGCCTCTGCCTCCACACAGCTGCACACATGGTCATGCATCCACACGCATACGACTGGAGTGACGACAAGGGCCACCTAGAAGGCAAACATCTAACCTAATCCTCAGAGCCTGATGTCTACAACTTGACTGCTGATCAGTCTCCACACTCCTCCCTTCCCCCAACCACCATAAAGGAAGAATTGGCTTTTCTGCAGTGTCCTGGCTTGCCTGCATGTGGAGTGACTGCTGTCATGGCAGCAGAAGGAGACTCACTCCCCAATCTTTCCAAAAGAGCTTCTCCGATGCTCAAATTCAGGATACATCTTTAGATACATCGGTAGGGTGTGTGACCTTTCCCTCAACGCCATCGTGGTACTAGAAAGCATTTTGCTGACCCGGACCTTCAGCGATGAATGTAAGGAATATGTCTGCTCTCTCTGCTCCACAGGCAGCCTTCCCTCGAAGGCTCTGTCCTCTCCCAGCTGGGAGCTCCTTGCAACACACACAGGAATAGGCTGTTGAAGCCATTACATAAAGATGGAGAGGGGACCACCAGTGGTGGACAGAGAGCTCCTCCGAAACAGAGCAGCAGGAACAAGCTAGGTGGTTGAGTCCATGCAAGCAGAGCACACCGCTAGACGGCACACAGTGCCTCTCCTCCATATTCAGGCCCAAATGAGAAGGAGATAAGAGCTGAGTACCAGCTCTCTCTGCTTCCTCACTTGGAGGGAATGTGGCCATCTGTTCAAGTTCTTGCCACATGGCGCTCTCTCTCTCTCTCTCTCTCTCTCTCTCTCTCCACAGTTCTTTGGACCCCAGAACGGTGAGCCAAGATAAAACCTTCCTTCCTTATGTTGCTTTTGTCAGGCACTGTGTCACAGCAAGGAGAAAAGTAACCCTCATAACCAGCGATAGCCCCTTTGAAACTTGTTAAAGGCTAGACCTTGTGATGACCCTAGGTGCAGAGACAGACAAGAAAGGGCCTTCTTTGGAAGTTGACAAGATGTGGTAATAACTACAAATGTTAGGAGTGAGGAGCAGAAAAGCATAAGAGTAAAAAGCTTTTGAGGCCCCTCCCCCAACTGATGAATTCCCAACTGCCTTTGAGAGCGGATCTTCCTGAATGTGTCTGCGACTGCACTAACCTGGATCATCTGATACTAACCCTGCTTCACAGCCCACCCTCAGCCCACGACTGTCATATTTATCATGAGGGAGGGGAAAGGCTCATCATTGCTTCCTGATGTCTGCAAGGAAGACACTTTAGGGCAGCCTTGTGTTTTATTGATACCTTTGTCATCTTTCCCAATATCTGGCACATAGTAAACCTAAGGAATGAATGCATGAATGAATGAATGCATGAAGGAATTAATGAATACATGGATGGATGGATGGATGGATGGACTGACGGATGGATGGATGGATGGATGGATGGATGGATGGATGGATGGATCAGCCCTGATGCTGTCCCAACAATACTCAGGCAGTTGTCACGAAAATGTATATGTTCTGTGCAGCCCTAGAGAATTTTGGGGGGGGGGGTTGAAAAACAAAGTCCAAGCTGACCAACCTTGCCATTTCCAGACCAATCTTTAAAGTCTGTCTTAGGAAGCTTCTAACCAAGACTTCTGAGCACCAAAGCACACATCGCACCTCACACAATAATAGTAGGAGACTTTAACACTCCACTATCATCAATGGACAGATCTTGGAATCACAAACTAAATAGAGACACAGTGAAACTAACAGAGGTAATGAACCAAATGGATTTAACAGATATCTAT
>CM052706.1:10148823-10164754 GCA_028551405.1 Uromys caudimaculatus | reverse complement strand
AAAAAAAAAAAAAAAAAAAAAAAAAAGTATACTCTAAAAAAAAAAAAAAAAAAAAAAGACTTCTGAGCACTTCCCCCAGGACAAGATGGAGGGAGAATGGTGGCTGGACTGAGGAGAGCAAGAAGGACAAGAGGCTACTGTTGCACCTTCATTGGCACTAGTGAGAAGGAAAACTGTCTCAGTGAAAATACATACATTCATAGATATATACATACATGCGTACATGTACACACACAGCATACACACATACATGCCATATACACACACATTTCACATACTCATATCATACACACACACCATGCACACACATACCACACATACATACACACACACACACATACACACATACACATACACACACACACCACACATACATACTCACACATGCTCACACATACATATACACACACTCACACACCATACACACACTCACATACACACACACTCACATACACACACACACACACACATACACACACGCACACACATCATGGGGGCAGTTAATATCTTCTTTTCACTCCATACCAGAATCTGGCTATTTTATTTCCTTGCTAGCTCGTGGCCGTTTGTTTCCTATAGCAGCAGCTCGTTACACTGAGCCTGTCCAGCAGTAACTTCCTTCAGAACCACTGAAGCAATATGAGAATATGTTTGATGAGGAAGAAGAGGAGCAGAGAGCTGGGCAGAAGAGCTGCCAGATATTTCTCACCCTCTACTTGAGTTTATATTTCACTAATACAAGGCCTTTTCCCCAGACCTGGAAGACTCAGAGGCTAACAAATCACACCCCCGAGCAGCAATAAGCCGAGTGATCACCCCCAGGTAGAGGGTGGATTTCACAGAAGTGATGTGATTGAATAGCGGAGGGCTTTCTAAATTCACCTCAGGCTGCTCCCAGGCAGGCTGCTACAAACAGAAAATTCCCGTACTCCCTTCCAAGTGAGATGGGCGCCGCCACTGTGCAATTGCTGCTCTTACTTAACATGCCATGGGCGTTCACTCGGGTTAGACGCTGTGTGGTCCGTTAAGGTCGCTCCTGCCTCCAGTCCGTTTGTCCTCCGCAGGGACAGGAGGAAGAAGCATGAGGAGTGAGGGATCTTTCAGTCACTTCTTGACGTGCTTTGCATACATAGGTGAGCCTGGGAAATTCCATGTCCATCCCAAGGACAAGTGACTCCAACATTTACACATCCCACAGGGAAGGACCAGAGAGGCCAGGTAGCTAGGATGGCCTTCCCCCTGGTCAGGACAAGTCAGCAAGAGCCTGGGAACTAATTGACAATGTTGGGTGAATGTTTTGTAAATGAAGGAAATAAGGCAGTGGGGGGAAAGGGGAACCCTGTGTAAGGGGAGAGCCAGATACGCAGAGGAGGGGTGGGTGGTTTGCCATGGGATGCCACAGATGTTTAATTTAAAAAAAAAAAAAAAAACCATCCAGGGACCGCGCAGTGAGTCATGGGTCAAGTGTTTGCTGTAAAAGTGTCAAGACTAAGTGTGCATTCCCAGAACCCGTCTACAGCCAGACACTGTACCACAAATCTGCAATCTCAACGTTCCTACAAGGAGATGAGAGACAGAGACAGGCTTACGCAGAAGAAAGCTCCAAGGAAACAAGGCAGAAGGTCCGAACTACGCCCAAGGTTGTCCTCTGACCTCCAGACATGTGTGATCCAGCGTTCACATACATGAATGTGAGCATGTGTGCACACATACACACATATACATGCACATGCACACATGTCAGCCAACAGGACATTCATCAGTGCCTGTTCCCCGATCTCCCCCGCTTCCAGCCTGCAGCCCTCCGTGGTTAACTTAGCCACACACTCTTAAATAAAAAGCACCATGCATACAGGCCAGTCTGATGGAGGTGCTTCCTCAACTGAGCCTCCCTCTCCTAAATGCATCAACTTGACAACCAGGATTAGCCACCACAGGCTCTGAGGAGCCTGGAAAAAAAGAAAGCAAAACGCTCCCTGGTTTATGTTAAGAGCCAAAGGTTATCTGGAACACTTCTATTTAGGGTCCCATCTCACTGAAAGTCAAGCATGACCCAGAACAGCTAACTCTGGAATTTCTGTCCTTAAAAGCCCATGGTAATCTACAACAGAGAAGTCTGGAGAGAAAAGAACTTTTCAGAAAACTGTGAGAAATGAGTTTGTCCAGTTGGGGTGTGAGAAAGTAGAATAGCAATGAATGCAGGCACAGAGGCTGAGCTAGTGCGTGCAGGCATGGGGGTTGGGGTCTGGGCTGGTGCATGCAGGCAAGGGGGTGGGCTAGTGCATGCAGGTATGTGGCGGGGGTTGGGGGCTGGGGTGGTCTGGGCTAGTGCATGCAGGCATGGGGGAGAAGGGAAGGCTGGGCTATGCATGTTGGCATGCGGAGGGGGCGGTGCTAGACTAGTGAATGCAGGCAGGGGAGGGATGTGGCCTGGGGGGAGGGTGCTGGGCAGAAAGTCCTGGGCTTGCATGTTACTGCACAAAACTCTGCAAAGCAACCCTCAGTGGCAAGGGGAATCTCCAGCTCTAGAAGGCGTCTTCCCTCTTAGCATGTAGATATTAGCCAACTGCCTTTCAGTTTTTGGAAAACCACATGCCATTGTTTGATCTTCCTCCCACCTGTTGGGGAAAGGTGACAACTGGTTCAAGACTAAGAATCCCCTCGCAGCCTCAGTCCCTAGTCCTGAGAATCCCTGCTGGCCAGCACTCCAGCTCTCCTCCGACTCAGTGAACCCTGTCCTGTGTACCCCTCCACCTCCTACCAACCCAAGGACATCATGCCTTGACTTTTTCCAAAGCACCATCCCTAAACATTGTCCACATGCTCACTGAGTCCACAGAGTGGGCACAGGCTCCATGAAAGCACAAACCGGTGGACAGGTGTGATCGCAAGTGCTGTTCTCACCGTGTGTCCCAGTATCTGCTGCCACGCCAAGCTTCACACACCCACCATAGGAGCTTTTCTCTTCAATTCCATTGTGCTTTTATTTAGATGCCCTCTGTCCTACCAAATCCTTTCACAGCTACCCGTTTATAGGGCTCCTTCTGCCACCCAAGCATCCTGCAACTTAGCCTTAATGAGGTACAATTGATACACAAAAATACGGATATTTAACATGTGCACATTGGTTATTTTGGATATATGCACACAACCACAATACTATAACTGTATCCAAGTGTGTTAGTCACTCTACTGTTGTTGTGACAAAATGCTATGGCCAAGACACCTTCTAGAAGAAAGAGCTTCTTTGAGTTCACAGTTGCAGAGGGAGCATCCATAGTGGTGGGGGAGGTGTGACAGCAGGAAGTCAGAGCAGGAAACTGAGAGATCTCCTTTTCTCAATACAAATCATACTAGTGAACTGGGAGTGGGTCAAGGCTATGAACTCTCAAAGCCCACCCTAAGTACTGTAAGCTGGCCCCTCCGAAAGGTACTGTGTCTTAGCACAGTAAGATTCTTGATGCTGTTCTGTTGCCTGTAGACACTGTTGTGTGAACAGCAACTCTCCAGAATCATTTATCATTCATAACTTAGGCTTATATTATATTCTTCTTTATTTGTAGCACAGGGAAGTTAAGAACCTCAAAGCTCTGCCCTAGCACACCAGGGGGTCTATTCAAATATCACTTTCAAAAGTTCCTAAAGCAGTTTTCGTTCTAAGATGTATTTTCCCCAATTCCCAATAACTAATTAACTTTTCTAAAGAGCCTGTCACCCCATGCCGTAGTGGCATGTTCTCCTTCCAGCCACTTTCTCTATATGACACTAGCAGATACATCTTCTGGAAGCCTGTCTCCATACAGACTCACACTGCCCTCCTCCCAGACACTTCAGAAGCTTCTCGGTGCCACTCGCCTTTGCAAACACAAGTCTAAAACTTGGTTTTCTAAAGGAAGTCTTAAAAGGCATGAAAAAGTGTCTCAGGGTATTGCTAAGGGAGAATCGATGCTGATCATATAAAATACAGCTATGATCAATGTGCCATTAAACACGAGCTGTTAAGTGCACAGGGGTCAAGAAATCCAGCTGTATTGCCCATGTGATAATAATTAAAACAAGACATCTCTGATACTTCTCAGACTCAGAATACTTCATAGACAAAGGCTAATTAATTACACACATAAAGATATTACTTGTCTCTCTTTTGATATCAGTGGGTTCATTAACTTCACCATTTGATTAACAAACTAATTTCCTGAACTTCTGAATTCCTAGGTATGGTGGGAGGGCAGGAAGGGGAAATGAAGGAAAACGTCTCCACAGGAAAACGTCCATGAGAGCATCGGACTCTCGATGTTCTTGGGGAAGGGGTTTGGGTAGAGCTGACATGCTTCAGCCAATCTTTGCTTAATACCCCGCCATTGCCACCATGACAAGGAGACCTTGAATGTGGACACACCTTGTCTTTCTTTGCGCAAAGCACAATAGCAAGTCTTCCATAAGGTAATGAATTCAGTCTCCAGGCGATTCATCTACATGCTCTGAGGGTTACATCACGCCCACATGTGACACAGCTAGCTTATATTCCCTTCCTTCACCCCTCACACGCTCCCCATCTCCACATTGACATTACTCGCCAAACACAAGCAGGAACCCGAGGGGTGCAGTTGTGGCCAATCTAGCTGTGCTGTGATCTGTGAATCTGGAAGCTCCAACCTGCTTGGGAGCTGGGCCAATTGAAGCCCAGTTTAGGTAGCAGGGTAGAACAGAACAACACACCTTCCTAATGCAAACCACTTTAGCTGGGCGGCAGCCTGTGATTGAGTTCTTGACAGGAAACTTTCTCAGACATAATCTAACATAAAACTACACATAGTCCTCCGTCCTCCACCCTCACGGTCATCATTCTTCTACTGTGCTCCCTCTCAGAGTCCTCCCTCCCACCCCACTCCCTCTCAGAGTCCTCCCTCCCACCCCACTCCCTCTCAGAGTCCTCCCTCCCACCCCACTCCCTCTCAGAGTCCTCCTTCCCACAGAAGCTCCCTCTCACAGCTTTATCCCCATCAGAGTCTTCCCCTGACATTTTCCTCACCATGGTCCTTGCCTTCACAGCCTTCCCCCTCACAATAAACTCTCTGGATCCTCCCTACCTAGTACACTTCCCCAAGGCCCTTCCCATGATAATCCTCTCTCATGGGCTCCCCCACCCAGAACTGTCCCCCAATATCGTCCCTGTCCCTTCGCACTTACATCCCTTGTCCTCACAGGAGCCCATCTTCACAGTCCTCTCATTAATAGCTCCCCACAGCCCTCCTTACAGCCCTCTCCCTCATAGTCCTCCTCACAGCCGTCCTTCACAGTCCTTTCCCTCACAGCCCTCCTGAGAGACCCCTTCCAAAGCAGTCTTCCCTCATAGACCTCCCCTTTACAGTCCATTTCATCACAGTCCTCCCTCACAGTCCTCCTCCTCACAGTCCTCCCTTCACTGTACTCCTCCTTACAGCCCTTCCTCCACCGTCCTCCACAGTCACTTTCTTTGTCTGCAAGGCAGGTAAGGGTAGTCCTGGAGGCCTGGGATGCTCCCTAGGGTCCTGATGAAGCCCAGGGAGCCCAGGGTCATCTTCCTCCCTCAGGGCTGTGGCTGAGAGATGGCTAGCCTGCTCTCTTCTCGGTGCAGAGCCAGACAGATGTGGGTGTGTGTTACCACACCTCATGTGCTCTTTCTAACCTTCCCAACTTAGGCAGGGCCTGACCCCAGCCCTTCTTCCCACCTCTCTGTGAACTTTTGTTCTCTTCCCACTGCTCATTAACACGTCTGCATCAGCCCGCAGTGAGAAAATGAAGAAGGTGAAATCTAAGCCAGTCACGTTCCTTGTTAGCAGCTCAGGCTTAAGACAACTCAAAAAAAAAAAAAAATCACAGTTCTGTAGAGTGGGAGTCTGAAATTATTGCTGAAAATGAGATTGAAACCATGTGACTTTCTGTTTTCAACGCTCTTTCTGGAAGAATCCATGGCCAGCCCTGTTGCCAGGGAGCCCAGTTTGGCCCTCCTGCTCACACTGGTATCTGCTCTCCTGGGCAATGCAGGTTCACATCCACCAACAGGAATGCTGACAGTGGCCCTGGCAGGTAAATATCTGCACACCACATGCCACCCCTGCTTCAAAGACTGCCACCACTGACAGAGCTCATCATGCCGCACAGGAACAAATCAGGGGCTCTGGGTTGCACAGTGATGTCTGTGACCAGAAATGTCTGCTACCCAGAAAAAATGTTGAACACGGGATTCCAAATAAATACAAAAGAGATAGAGAAATACCATTCAACATGTATTAAAGGACAAAGGAAAGTGCACTAAAATATCTGAGACCAGTTGAAAACTAGTCAGGTTTCCCTCAAATGGCATCGTTTCTACAGCTTTGGAAAACCGGAAGGGGGAGAAAGAGAGGAAAGGAAGAATATCTCTTCTCACAAAGCCGTGCTGTGCAGCCCCGGCCTCCTGATGCATTCACTGGCTGTGCAGCTTGAACTGGGGGGTTGTTGTTGTTGTTGTTGTTGTTGTTGCTGCTGCTGCTGCTGTTGCTGCTGTTGTTGTTTGGGGTTTTTTGGGTTTTGTTTTGTTTTTCTCAAGTAGACTTTTGTCAACAGGAAAGCTAGCATCAAACATATCCTGAACCAAAGAACTGTATTCCTCTGTGATGCAAGCCCATGACGGAAGAACATAAAGGCACAGGCTGTTCTGCTCTTAGTGAGACCTGGCAGGGTGGATATGCATCCTTCTGTCCTTCTGTCCTCCTCTCTTTGCTCAAGGACCAGTGCTGGCAGCTGGCTAGGACTCAGAAGAAATCACATAAATTAAAGGTGCTTCCTTCTGCCAGTAATGAGCCTTCAGGGCATCCATCTGTGAGCCCTGCTGCCCAGAGCCTGATCATATTTCTCAAATCTCTCCCACTTAACCTTACAGCTGGAGTGCTGGGGCCAAGCACTAAGGAAGGGATACTTTAAGATTTCATTTTTTTATTTATTTGTTTATTATTAGTATGGGGCACATACATGCCACAATGTGAGCCACAGCTGTGAGCCAAAGGTCAGGGGACATTTCTGCTGAGACAGCTCTTGTTTTCCATTTCCTCCAGAGTTCTGGGGATCAGACTCAATTGTCACCTTGTACCCACTGAGCCATCTTACCAGTCCCTTGGATCTCATTCCCCGCCCCACCCCATATGAAAATATCATATCCAATATGAGAAGAGAAGGAAGGGTTGGGTTTGGGGTGGAAGCCGAGAAAATTCACTTCAGAGACAGAAGCTTAAAAATGAAAACTTTATTTTCTGTGCATGTGGGGTAGCAGTCGGTTCAAAATCTGAACCATGTCCCGAGAGGGAGACTGTACAACATCTTTATAGGATGGAACACAAAAGGAGGGGGAGCAGGGGGAGCTGTTGCATGGACCAATCATATTTTGGCATAAGGAGTTAAGCAAAGAAGTTAACATTGGTGACTGGGCCTTACCCTGGTCACCTGGTTTCAGGGTCCTTGAGTCAGCCTTTGCAGCCAGGTCCTCTCCTGGACTCTGGTCCGGAATTTAGAATGGTAAGGGAACAAAGGAGTGGGTAAGCTGCATGTAGTCAGTGTAAGTAATGACCAGCAATGCATTTACAACCGTGTACCTTAGATAATCAGCAGTTTCCCTCTTTGCAGCCTTTACTGGTTGACAGACAAACAGGAAACCCTGAAGAAGCAGGATAGGAGTTGCTCCTGGGGCCTGGGAACGTGAACTCAGTCAAGATAAAACTTGTTCCTGAGATGGCTGGGCTCAGGAAACGTCTCCTGACAGGAGGGCTGTTCTTAGTGAAGAACTGGTCTACATGAGACCAACATGCTCCAGGGTCCCTCTAGAGCAGTGGTTCTCAACCTTCCCAATGCTGCGACCCTTTAATACATCTCCTCATGCTGTGGTGACCCCAACCAAAAAACTATTTCACTGCTATTTCATAACTACAATTTTGCTACTGTTATTAATCGCAATGTAAATATCTGACTTGCAGAATACCTGATATGAAACCCCCAAGGGGGTCGCAATGCAAAGGTTGAGAACCACTGCTCTAGACTCCCTGCCACAGTGAGCCTACCTCTCCAGCATCTGGGTTGCCAAGAACCCTGCATCAACCAGGGTCCCATCCAGGTTCAGTGGAGGTGGATGTTCCTGAGGAAGAGGCTTTGGGAAGAGACTGATTCCAGAGACATGGAAAAAGGGTCAAGCAAAGAAATGAGGATTGTTGTCCTTTCCAACACTGGTAGGGACATACAAGAAGCCAAGAAGGTGGGTTTCTTAGAGCTTAGCAAGGGCAGGAATGTGGAAGCTGCCAGAGAGAGCTGTAGCCATGGAAGGCGTGGCCACACCCAGAAGCAGGAGAGCAGGAGCAGGAGATGGACAAGAAGGTAGCAAAAGAAATACTCCTCTCTCTCTCTCTCTCTCTCTCTCTCTCTCTCTCTCTCTCTCTCTCTCTCTCACACACACACACACACACACACACACACATGAAGTCACGTGGGGTGGGTGGGGCTCAGATTCCTGCTTCACTGCACCCTCAGGCTCCACTTTTCTTTCTGGGCTCCTCAGGCTGTGAGATCTCCTGTTTCTTCTTTTCCAATTTAAAACTTGCCTTCCCCCTTCCAGTGGAGGGACCCAGCTGCTTCGAAGACAAAATTGATGAAATAATTCAAACTCAACTGAATATGCTTTCCTGTCTATTTTTCAGGCCATGGTTATTTTACCTTGTTTTCAAGCTCAGGAATGGAGAACTCTGCACATTAATGGCCTTCACTTCAACCTCCAGTTCTCTTCCCAGACATCACTAATCAATTACCCTCCCCTCTCATCCTAAGTGGGTCTGGATATAGCATCAGAATCCTTCCCTGCAGGCTACTGTCGGCAGTCAAGACTAATCACCAAAGTTTGTATGAGAGTTTAAACCTATCAGACTTCTCTGATAGAAATATTTCTGAGGCTGAAACATTGAGTTTGTAAATAATTTAAGATTATGAATTGTGGGACGCTTTGGGTGAACATGCAAAGGCCGGGCAAAGTCCTGAGTGAATTTGTGTTGCTGATAAGGGCACAGCCACATCAAGGTACAATGCCTCAGACCCACTGGAAATTGGCAAAGCCTCCCCCCCTGTCTCTGGAGCATGGCCTTCCTCTGGTCAGAGTTCTAATGTTGATAGTGTGTGCAAAAACTAGCAATTGTAGCTTCTTTCTCCTGTCTGTTCACAGCCTGCTCGCCCACAGAGCCTGCTACCTTACTAGCTAACCCCTCTCCCTGTGCTATATTTAATGCACACCATATGCTTTCAGGTTGGCATGGTCGTTGTGCACACCTGACCGTGGCTTTTCTGTGCATACATCTGTGTGTGTCTGTCCTTTCTTCATTCTGTAGCTATCCAGTGAAGTTGGGATGTCACTGTGCAGGTATGCGGCACAGTTCTGAAGAGATAAGGACGTGCAAAGAGAAGCTCGGTGTCCTAGGTCTCACTGAGTGATGGTGGAGAGGTCATAAGAAAATGTTCAGGGAACCCTTACCCAGTGTCTTCTCCCCAACATCAGTGTCAGAAAGGCTTACCTCCCTGCAGAAACTTGGACCCTCCTCCCTTTCCTTCCTCCCAAGAACTAGACTACAAATAACTGAAGGCCACCAGTCCCGAATCCCATCTTCTTCTGAACAAATCCTTGAAAGCAGCTTTACTGCCAGCTGAAGTCACTATACCAGTGTGTTAGCACCCCTATCCCAACCAACATAAACAGATATAGCACAAGGAGTCAAAGCCTACAGCCTAATCTGGCTAGGTACCCCCAAACCCATGCCCTCATCCTTCTGGCCCCATAAATGAACTATATCTCCAGCATCTCTGGGGACTAGGTGGGGACATCACTGAGTATCCTAGTTTCATTTCTGTTGCTATGACAAAATATCTTGACTAAATGCAGGTCAATGGAGAAGAGGGCCATTCGTCTTACAGTTCCAGGTTACAGTCCAACACTGCAGAGAAGTCACAACAGGACCGTGAAGCAGCCAGTCAAATCTCATCCAAAGCCAGGCACAGAGAGAAATGAATTTGTATATCCCTTTTGCTTATCCAGCTTCCTCTACTCTTATGTAATCCAGAGACCCAAACCCAGGAATAGTGCCAGCCCATGTTCAGGCTGGGTCTTCCCACATCAATAAACAATCAAAACAATCCCCCACAGACAAGCTCATAGCCAACTTGATCTAGATCACTCCTCATTGAAGCCCCCTTCCCAGAAGACTCTAGGTTGTGTCGACTTGACAAACTAACCACCACATTGAGTCACAAACAGACGATCAAGTGTGCCTCATATCTATTACGAACTCATCAATCATGCAAGGCCCAAGCTCAGAAAACAAGTGGAAGATGGCAGGGACCCAGACGTGCAGGAGCCAAGGTGCATAGTCAGAAGATAGTAACCCACAAATCAGAGGCATCCATCTGCCTCTTACGCAACTAAACAATATGCATTTTGTTAAGTCTGAGACTTGAGAGGTGTCTCTGCTACAGCTGCTGATACTAACCAGTGTATTCTCAGATGCATTTATGTTAGTCCATTCAATTCTAGCTCCTCATGCTGTAATTTGTAGTATGTCAACCATAAAAAATCCATTCCTCTAAAGTTAAATATTTGAATAGTGTCAGGGTAGGTCATTATTCTCCATCAAGAATCCCTTAGCACCTGAGGGGGTTTGCAGCCTCATGGAGGGAGCAATAGTGTCAACTGGTCAGACCCCCAGGAGCTCCCGGAGACTGGACCACCAACCAAAGAATACACATGGAGGGACCCATGGTGCTGGCCACATATGTGGCAGAGGAGGGCCTTATTGGCCATCAGGGGGAGGAGAGGCCCTTGGGCCTGAGAGTGTTAGATGCCCCAGTATAGGGGAATGCTAGGGAGGGAATACAGGAGTGGGTGGGTGGGTGGGAGCACCCTCATAGAGGCGGGGGGGATAGGATAGGGGATTTCTGAAGGGGAGACCTGGAAAGGGGAAAACATTTGAAATGTAAATAAAGTAAATATCAAAAAAAAAAAGATTTCTTTAGTCTTAAGAAAACTTAAAAAAAAAAAAAAAAAAAACCTTAGCACCACACACACAGTTACCACATTTGAAAGCATGTAGGTTTTAAGAAGAGGAACCCCTTTCCCTCAGGATGGTTGTTGACTTGACCATGTTGTTCAACCTACTGGTGATGAGTCCCTCCTCCTGCAAAAACAGAAATGTAGACATTATGGTCACCACGGTTGTTTCATCACCATGAAGAGGTGACATTGTGACGCACAATACATCCAGCTACAGTTGAACATTCCACAGGATGAAAAAAGCATAGCATCCAGTTGAATCAAGCAGCCTCCACATTCCCAGACTTAATGTTGTGAGCGAATTAATCCAGTGCTTGCTGTAGACCTTGCAAGGTAGCTCATCAACTTGGCTACCAAAAGGTAGAGACCCTGAGCTGTTTCTTAGGGGGTCAACATGCTTTGACTCTGTCTCCTAAACAAGTTTCAGGGTGACTTACATGAATTTTGAAAAACAAGCTATGCTGGGTAAACACTTAATCTTTTTATTTCCTCAGGTGTAGTTCAAGATAATTAGCTTTGTGACAATAAATGGTGTGTTTGTTTAGCATGAAACACATGGGCAGTTTTACCCAGTGCCGTTGGCATTCCCTATGGAAGTGCCCATCTTGAAGAATAATACCTACTTGGAAATCAGAAGGAAGGAACAAAGGAAGAAGTGGACACTGAGCCTAGAGAGGAAAAATGAAAGCCACAAGTCTTGATCCCACTACCATAGGCTTCCCTTAGTGTCTACTGATTCCTCAGCTGCTGTGTCCTCAGAAGACGAAAATGATGTAAGAATAGGCTTACTAGCATCAAATATCCCACAATAGAAATACTGAGCACTCTAGGGGCATTTGTTTAGAAATAATCATAATACCAGGGTTTGTTTGCAATATCGTAGCTGCAAGCAGACAAAATCACATTGCAGAATGAGCTAAAAATCAAAACTAGACATTTTGGTTTTCTGCGTTTCAGTCTTGATTTAGGCTTTGCAATATCATTGTTGCAAGAAGACAAAATCTCATTGCAGAATGAGCTAGAAATCAAGAGACTAGACACATTTTGTTTTCTGTTTTAGTCTCAATTTCGGCCATCTGGGGTTGGTTAAGTACCTGTAAAATTCTAGCTGCACTGTAGCATCTATTATTGGATCATGTTTATACCTTCCTGTTGGGCAGACTCATAAAGAAAATGAATTCTAAGTGAATCAGACAACCTCAAAGGAGTCATGGAGAGGAAAAGAGGCTTCACTAGAAGGGGAGGGGAAAAACATTCGTGCTTGGCTTGAGAGACAGAAGAGAAGAGGAGAAGGAATCCTATCAAGAAAAAATGGATGCTTACAACACAGTAAAATGGGTGCTCATGACACAGTCCAATGGGTGCTTACAACACAGTCCAGTGGGTGTTCATAACACAGTTCAATAAGTGCTTGCAACACAGTCCAGTGGGTGCTCATAACACAGTCCAATAAGTGCTTGCAACACAGTCCAGTGGGTGCTCACAAGATAGCTAAAGGCTCAAAAACAGAACCTGATGTTTTCCTTTGGTACTTTGTACCCTTAGGACACTTTCTCACTTAAATTAACTCCATCTTTGTTTCCTAAGATAAGCAAGAAAAGGCATATGATTTGTACTATAGGAGAAAGTAAGTTTGAGATTCTACAAGACTATGCAGTCAGAGCTAGCAAGCAGAGATGTTCATATCCCAGTGTCATGTTGCCATTAGTTTTTCTTTAAAGAATGCAATCACTGGGCTGGAGACAGCCCAGCCAGTAAAGTGCTTGCTGAACAACCATGGGGACCTGATTTCATCAGTCCAGAGCCCACATAAGAAGTCGGGTGGTCCAGACACTTGTCATCCCTACCTGTACAATCCTAGCTAGGGAGATAGAAATAGGCAGACCACTGGGGCTCACTGGCCAGCTAGCCTAGCCAATTTAATATGTTTCAAGGCAACAAGAAACCTTGTTTCAAAGAACAAGGTGGAGAGTAACCAAGAAAGACACTCAAGATTAACCTCTACTCCGCCCGTGCGTGTGCACAGGAGAGAGAGAGAGAGAGAGAGAGAGAGAGAGAGAGAGAGAGAGAATGAGAATATAGTCCTTTGTGTTACATTGAGGACCATAGTGACTCACACATGCCTGCAGCTGATTTATTGAAAGTTTTCTCTGCTAAAGAAAAACAAATGATGAGTTCAGTTCCATCAATCCAATTTAAAGTTGACTTTGTGTACACAGCAAGGCAAAGAGATGGTAATTTGGATTCCCAGCCAAGAGGCTACATTTTAAATTGCTTTCCAATCACAGTATATTGATTATTTCAAAGCAACATCCACAAACTAATGAGACCCACTGTGACGTGAAATTCATAACCATTGATTTGCAGTTCAATTTTTTCGTTTGTATACATACATAATAGACGGTATGAATGGCTGCCCAGAGCTGTCCCATCACCATCCGGCATTCAGTTTGGCTATGGTATAATAAAAAAAGAGCTTGTGGAACACAAGGAAGAGGTGGGTGGGTGGGTGGGTGTGTGTGTGTGTGTGTGTGTGTGCGCGCGCGCGAGCGCGTGCGCACGAGGGAATGTAGGGGTACTAGAATGTGTACAAATTAATCAATTTGAGTATAGGTCTGCCCTTCTCTAAAATGAGAGGGTGAGGAGAAACAACATATGCAAATGGCTAGGTTGGGAAAGTGCATGGTGCACAAGCCCAAGGATCAGAGTTCAGATCCCCAGTGCTCACATTAAAAGCCAGGCATGGTGGTACATGGCCATAACCCCACCTCAGGGAAGGCAGAGCCAGGACGATCCCTGAGGCTTGTTGGTAAGCCCACCTAGCCAAATCATGAGACCCTGTCTTCTAAAACTAAGGTGGAGAGTGATAAATAAGGGACCTGATTTCATCCTCTAGCTTCTTTGTACACAGATACACAGATATGCCTGTCCTGTATTCAAGGTCCCTAGGGTTGGGATTCCCACCAAGGTCCAGATCAAAAGACACATGGAAGTTCTCAGATCTGTGCCCTAAGGAGAAAGGAGCAGAATTTTGGGTGGGAATGAGAAGAAGAAAAGCCTGGTGAGGCCTCAGCTGGGTGTGAACTTCCTCCAGAGGTCTGGATCGTGCTGGCCCTGCCCTGAAACATGGTGTGCTGTGTTTGTGACCGTTACAGTCTGAACTGTCAGCCTGAGTGGATTCAGGAGCAGCCAGGCCCTGGGAATGCACACCTCTAGGCATGTCTGCAGCGGCCATTCAGGAGCTCATTAGACCACTGGGGCTCTGATCTAATGAATCTGATTGGTCACTGATGAACTCATAATGGCCTTATGGAGAGGTGGGGAAAGGTAGGAGGTGGCCCTTCACTAGAGAAGTGAGTCACTGGCTGGTATTTTCTTAGAGCTGTATCTTGCTCTGGCCCCTTCTGTAATCAATCACTCTTTTCTCCGCATCCTGTATCCATGTTGTAAATTGTTCCACTTTACCAGGCAGGCCCTCCCTTCTTGAGGGGCTGAAATCATAAGCCAAAATAAATAAGACCTCCCTTAAGCTATTTCTGTTAAGTGTGTTTGTCACCACTGTGATGGAGTCATTCATATGCTGTTCTTTACCTTTCTATCAGTCACTGGCTACAGGGTACAGATGGGGGGGGGGAGGGGCAGGCATCTCTCCCTTGACAGAGGGCCTGCTTCCAGACAAGAGGCTTCTAATGAGTCCCTTGCAGGCCACAGGAACAGCCAGCTGGGGGTGGAAATACTGGTTCAGCAAAGGGAAATGGACACCTGGCTCAACATGACTGCTTCCATCTTGCCTGTGGGGCGACACTGGCACTCATTCCAAACCCAACGATGTAACAAAGTCATCAAGGAAGCCAGCCAGGCCGAGCACTTGCTCCAGGCCCTGCCACCTGGGACTTGTTCCTTGCTGATGCCTGCAGTGTTGAAAGTCTGAGAAAACCCAGGTATATTGTGGTGGACAACAGGCCACCTTCATCTAGTCTATAAACTTTGCCATCTGCCTTAGGTGTAGGGACCTTCGTGACTTGCAAACTGAGACAGCCTCAGTCCATCAGAGCCTTGCAAGCTGCAGTGTCCACATCCTGAGCCTTCCTGCCTCTGCAGTCCAATTCTCAAAGTTTCCTTCTTTGGCAACCATTTGTTGTGTCCCAGCTTTTCTGACCCGATCACCGCATCCATACCACTCACTAGATAGTATGTTTGCCTTTCTCTTTGAAAAAAAAAAAATCAGCTGATTTGAGGCCTGGAGAGATGCTCACTTGGGCAAGCAGCCAAGCCCATGGAATGATAGCCAGATGTGACACACACAAATGCTGATCTTGGTCTGAGGTTGCTGTTTCCTGACCACTGAGTCTCAGACCAGGCCAGCAGAGTCCAAATAGGAAACGGAATGGCAGATACTCTGGTCTCATTCAGGTTGTCTAGGGGCAGATGCCAGGAGCTGTGGTTTGTTTATTACATGTATTTATTGAAGGGCACATGCATACCTCAGTACCTGTATTGAGATCAGAGCAAACTTCCAGGAGCCCATTCTCTCTTCCACTACACGGGTCCCAGGAATCCAGCTCAAGTTGCCAGACTTGGCAGCAAACCACAGAGCCATCTTGCTGGCCCCACCAGGGGCTACCGATTTAACCAACTGCCTCAAGTGGCTATGTTTTGCAGCAAGATTTGAGGCACAGTTGGAGAAGAGCTGGGTTTCTGTCCCGCGCGCTGTTTGGTCTCGCCAGCAAGAACCCACGCGGACACACGGATCCTTCTGCAGCAATGCGTTTATTGCATGATGAAAAGAGGAAAGACCCCGGGGCCCCAGAATGGCGCTGTTATATAGCCCCGAGGCAG
>CM052706.1:10118194-10148323 GCA_028551405.1 Uromys caudimaculatus | reverse complement strand
GCGCGCCCCGGGAGTGGGCGGTGATTAGTCATGTACACCCATAATGCGCTTCGGGGGTTTTCCCACGCTATCCGTAAGTTTCCTTAGAGCGACAGTGGAGGTCAGCGCCATCTTGTAATGGCGAATACTCTAGCCGCTCCTTACAGGTTTCTTATTGGCCTGCTAAGATGGAAGGAAAGGAAAAAGAGGAGGCGCTAACAAGATGGCAATCCGAGGCAGACATGTTTGTTGTTCAGTACTGGGGGCTGCCAGTGTGTACAGGGGAGGAGAACTCACTAAAGGAACTGGTGAAGCCACATGTAGCCTGGTTGCCCCCAACTCTCAGCTTTGAAGATATTCTCCTCAGCCCAGAGTGTCCTGGGCACTCAACGGACTACAGATTAACTCGACTTTGATTCCAAAAGAATTTTTATTAGGGGCAGGTAGTGCTGTTTCTGTGCATACAATCTGTTGTTATGGAAACATGTCTCAAATAAAGCTGAGGGAGAGAGAGAGAGAGAGAGAGAGAGAGAGAGAGAGAGAGAGAGAGATATGAAGAGATGAGAGAGACATTTGTGGGAAGCTGTAGGGGAAACACGTGTAGTGCCTTTCTGCCAGATCAGCTTGCCACTGTCCCCTTCTAGAGCCACCAAAAACTTCTCCCTCCCTCTACCAGGCTCTGGGCCAGAGAAAAGGCGACTGGTTTGGGCAAGGGTATCTTCCTTTTATATGGGTTAAGGGTGCTTGGCCAATGGTCTGATCCAGCTTTTGGGCTTTCCTCGACCATGTGAGTTCACCCATGTTTCTATGTTTCTATGTCAGTCTATGTGTGTCTATGTGTCTGTACAAATATGTATGTGTCTCTGTATGTGTCAGTGTATCTGTCTGCAAATGTATGTGTCTGTACATGTCTGTATATGGCATTGACTACATGTTTCTGTATGCCCGTGTATTTATGTGTATATGTGTCTGTGCTTAGGTCAATGTGTGTGTCGGTGTCTCTGCCTGCATATGCACCTATGAATGTATACATGTATACATGTTATCTAAATATATAGGTGTCTGTGAGTCTGCACATGTGTGTAAGCATCTATATGTACCTAGTTTTCCTTATGTCTTCATGCATCTGCACATGTATATAAGCAATTATCTGTGTATACATGTTGGCATCAGAGTACATCTATAGGCATGGTCTGTATGTGTGTCTGAATGCACCTATAAATGTGTGCATGGTCTGTATGTGTGTCTGAATGCCTCTGTACATGTGTGCATGGTCTGTGTGTCTGAATGCACCTATACATGTGTGCATGGTCTGTATGCATGTCTGAATGCACCTATACATGTATGCATGGTCTGTAAGTGTGTCTGAATGCACCTATACATACGTGCACCTTTGAATGTGTCTATATCTGCATCTGCATTCCTCTGTATCACTTCGCACATGTCTGGATACATCTGTACCTGTGAGCATCTTTGTGTGTGTGCATACAGGTCTACATGGGTGTGTCTCTTCCTGTCTACATGCATCAGCATGTGTCTGTGGTGATATCTCCGTGTGTACTATGAGTGGCCTTTTTGCCATAGACTGAGGTGGGTACCAGTGCCTTGCTTGCTTTCCCAGGAATGATCTCTGCTCCCCTCTGGTTCTCTCTTTCATGCCCTGAGACATCTACCCCTGGGCACCTGCAATTGCTGAGCACAGAGGCACTGGGCTTGGGGGAAGCAGACCTAGGTTTCAAGCTCAGGATGAGAAGAAGCAGGTCATTCAGCTGCCCTTGCTGTGGGGAGATGGCTCACTTTCACTTCCCTTCTTAGGAGGTCATGGGGACATCAGGGAAGAAGCATCATGGGCTTCTCAAACTCAAAACCAAGCAAGGGTCAGTTATATCCACTGCTGGCCATGTCTTGTCACGAGCACTCTCACCTTATATGGTCCTCAGCCCCAGGACAACAGGGAACCCATGAAGGTGTCCTTAGGCCCTAAGCTAAGGGCTTTGTTTGCCTCTCTTTCTTAAAAACAGTCCTCGGGGTCCACATCTATCTTTCAGAGAAGAAACGAAGTCACAGAAACCCCCGGGAGACTCAGGTCTGTGTGAATGTCAGCCCTGAATGGAACTCTCTCCTGAGGACTCATCTGCTTCCCTTCTTTCCCAGAGCCTTTTCCCCTAATCTTTGAGAGCTGAGTGTGAGAAGCCTTCTTGTGAGACTGCCCTGGAGAGCTGCCTTTCTCTGCGCTCTGCTCTCCTGGTGGAATGCAGACTGTATTTTCCAATGCAGATCAGGGCCCTGTGTTTGCCATCAGCCTGATTGCTGTGAGGATGTGTGTTTGCGGGGGAGGGGTGGTCATCGATTTTCTCTCATCTGTCTAACAATTGATGTAAGAATCTCAAGTGTCCCTTTGTTCTGGAAACACAATTTGAGAAGTCTGAGGGAGCCAGCCTGTGCGTGGCTCTAAGCTTAATGGTATGCGACACTGCTCCGTCTCCAAAGCTTTGCAAAAATTAATTACTAATTAATCTAAAACTTCAGAGCATTATTTATTTATTATCTCTGCACTCCAAACTCAAAACATTTAAGTCTAAAATTATGAGTAGTAAAACAACCTCAAGATGCTTTAAAGCAGGAAGAAACAAGTTGAAGGGATTCTTCGAGAAAGACAAATCCCAGATATGTCAGTAAGAGGAGGCTGCTGAATTATCCCAAGAACCGTTAGTATTGCCCTAGAAAGTTCGACACAGATCATCGGTGGGAAGTCGGCTGAAGGCATCTCTCCAGAGGCAGGATGCCGATCAGATGAGAGCATAAGGGATGCTGCGGAAAGGGAGCTACTGTATCCCTTCTCTCAGAGCTGAGGGGATTTGATTCATAGCTACTTCCTAAAATAGAGCTTGGCAGAGAGGAGCCAAATTGGATTGTCCCAATAGACAATGAATCATTAATCAAGGTGAGAGAGAGTCGTGAGGGAGAGAGAAAGAGAAGAGGAAAGAGAAAGAGAACAGGAAGGAGGGTTTGAGGGAAGGAGAGAGGAGGGAGGGGAAGGGAGAGAAGAGGGAGGGAGAAAAGGAGGGAGGGAGAGAGGGAGGGAAGGAAGATGTGAGGGAGGGAGGGAGGGAGAGAGGGAGGTAAAAGAGGGAGAGAGGGAGAGAGAAGAGAAGGAGGGAAGGAGGGAGGGGAGGGAGGGAGGGAGAGAGGGAGGAGGGAAGTCGGATGGAAAGGCGCTGTGATACAGGGGAGAAAATAGGAGAGAGGAGGAAGGGGAAAACAGGAAGGAAAGAGGCAAGGGAGAGAGGGAAGAGGAAGGAAGGAGAGGAGGCAGAGAAGGGGGAGGGGCAAGAGATGAAGAGGGAAGGAAAGAGGTGAAAGGGAGTGAACAGAGCTAGGCCGGCAAAAGGTACCATCACAAGCAGTGGCTTCAGAATAAAAAGACAACAGGCGCCACTGCTACAAGCGCATACCATTCATGCAGACGACACCTAAGCTGTGACATTTGCCGGTCTTCACTCCAGGTAGGAAAAGGAAACCCTTCTAAGACCACAGAGCAAGCCAGTTGGCTACCCGGGTACTCCTGCGCAACAAGCCGCTCTTGAGCCCCACCTGGTGGGCCTTCTCTCCAAACCAGAAGGCAGGCTGTGAGCCGAGAAAAATATACTGCAGAAAAGTCCACGTACAATCGTAACCTTAGAGCAAAGGATTCCCTAGAGTCCAACCAGAATCATGCCTATCTAGACCTGAAGTCTCTACTCGTCTCCCTGTCTCCCCTTCCATCACCCCCTTTCTCATCTGCTCCAAATTGGGGCTACAATACATTTCAAAGCTGACAGCAGGGCCAGAAGCCCTGCATGACACCCCGTGGGAAGGTGGTGCAGGCTGGGCAGGTGTGAGTTCACCTCACTGCAGGAAACAAGTCTGTCATGTTAGGCTGTGAAAGGGTTTGTGAATTTTCACAGTGTAGGTGACACAACAGACAAACAGCAATGTTTTGGACTGTGAGAGAAGATGCTTTCCGGCTAGGACCAAGGACCCTGACAGCTTCCCAGCAGAAAGGAGGCTTAGCCCCTGCTACCTTCAGTGGGTATTTTTAGGTTACATAGGGAGATTGACATTTCCCTACAGGGTTTGCTGCAGGTTACGAGAAGGGAGAGAAACACCCATTAAGGGTTTCAGAGGCACTGTCCTGACAGAAACAGCAACGCCATCTTCTATGGAACCAGGACCTCCCAGGGTCCGAGATCTCTGCAGACAATGTGAACCCATGGCTGTTGCCAAGAAAAGCCTGCAAGCCTTGCTTGGAACTCCACACACTGAGGACCTGGAGTAGCTGACCCTGCAGGCCAGTTTCTCTCTGTGCTGAGTCTTTATCAGCAATACAGCTGTCGACAGAGAACCGGCACAGCAGTGAGCTGGCAAATGTCATTTTAAATTAAATAGTATATTTTACAATGTGCTCTGCAGGTTAAAGGCACAGAGGGCAGGAGCCCCAGCTTTAGAAGCCAGCTGTACTGAGAGAAGAGGTATGGGTCAAAGAGTAAGTTCATCCCAGATTGCTGGCCTGGCCTGGCCTGAGCAGGGAGTCGCCAGCTCTGCCTCTGCCCTGGTGCTGGGGACCTTGCTGATGGACTGGTCCACCACTGGACCACACCAAAGGGTCTTGAGTTGAAGATACTTTTAACTAAGAACATTGTCATGCAAGACCAACCATGCATCTCCTGTACGTACATGCGTGCACGTGTGTGAGTGTATGTGATGCTGAGACAGGGCTAGACAACATGTTGTACACAGTGGCAAACAATGAAAAAGAGACTTCATCCCAAAGATGACAAGGATCACCATCTGGGTTTGTCTTCTGACCTCCACATGTGCACCACAGCACGGGTTCATCTCCGTTTACACACACACATGCACGCAAACACACACACACACATACACACACACGTGTATATGTGTGTGTATGTGTGTGTGTATATATAATATATATAATGTATATGTATAATTATATATATATAATTTTAATAAATACAAGTTTTTAAAATGAAATTGAGTGGAAGGTACCAGGGCAAGGCCATCTTTCAGCTGTGCTTGTAAAGTCTTCTGTCTGACTTTCTACCCACAGGTGCTGTCTCACAGAGACAATGACTCAGACTTGGCCCATGGCTCTGGGGAGGCCACAGTGTGGGGGTGGAGACAGCCTTGGAAACAGGGTCTTGTAATGCAAACTGATTCATGCTGTCTAGGGGCCTGAGCCAAAGCCCTGGGCACATACTGCAGCCCTGGGGAAAACAAGGACACAGTGTCTCCCTTAATATCTGCAGTTCTGCAGAAACCCAGTAGTCCAGACAGGGAAAGGACCAGAAACTAAATCAGCCCCCTATAGAACTCAGCTTCCTGTGCCTTCCCTGTGGAAGACAGCTCCTGCGTGCATGCGTGCGTGAGTGCGTGCGTGCGTGGGGGGGTAGGCTGGGAGAGGGGGAGACAGGGACTCCTGAAGTCAAACAAGAGGAAGCAGGGAAGCACCTCTGGCTGGCCACCCAAGAGTATGAGCTGGCTCTCTGGAATATTCTAACAGATGTAGTGGGGATGTGGTAGTCGGGGGGGGGGGGGGGTTAATTTGTGTGAAAAGGGCAGTGCCAATCTCTCTCTTCCACTTCTGCCATTGCTAAGAAGCACCAGCTGCCATTCGATTTCCGAAATTCTATGGCCAAAGTCAGAGCAGTCTGAGATTTGGCTCCTGCCCCTCCACCCCTTTTCTGGCTTCTGTCTCAACTAAATGTTTGTTAACCAGTACTCTGATGGTCATCCTTCTCCTACTTATCTGACAGAGCAGGGGCAGTGCTGAGGGCCCCAGCAGGGGAGCCTCACCTCTGACCACTGTAAACTGCCAGGGGCAGTATCTCTTCTCCCTCTGAGTCCGCTGGCACGGCAGTGCCTCCTCATCACTCACCTGCAGGAACCTGCAGCTAGCATTCCATGCGATGGTTTGCTGGAGACCTGCTTGTCTGAGTCTAAAGAACTGGCCTCTTTCTCATTTTGATTTTCCTATTCACCTTTCTGACTCTCTCTGTATCTTCCTTGGAAAATGGAACGGCCAGTTGCCACCAACTAGGGAGTGTGGTAAGGATACACTGAGACCTCATAGACGAGGACCTGACCCTAGGTGGGCAGGGGGAGGGGGAGGAATCGAGTAGGGAAAATAATCCCCAATGACAGAGTTGATAGATGCCTCCCTTATGGCTGGCCCAAACAGATAAAATAGGACTACAGCATTCTGTTCTTGCTGTGATAACACTACCCCCAAGTCTCCTCCTATGGCCACATGAGTGTGTGTATGTGTGTGTGTGTGTGTGTGTGTGTGTGTGTGTGTGTGTGTGTGTGCGCGCGCGCGCGCGCTTACGTGTGCACACATGTGTGCACATGCATGCATGTGCATGTGCATTTACATACATAGGGATTTGTGCGCATGTGGAGGCCAGAATCAACCTCAGATGTTGTTGCTCAGGCACTGTCCGCCTTTCTTTGTTTTCATGTTTGTTTTTAGGCAAAGTCTTTCCTGTGACCTGGATCCCCTGATTCAGATAGACTGACTGGTCAGTAAGTCCCAGGGATCTGCCCAGTGTCACCCTCCTAGTGCTGGGATTACAAGTGCATGCTACCGTGCTCAGGTTTTTTTAAAATGTGTGTTATGAGAGCCAGACTCACATCCTCATGCTTGCACGGAAAACACGTGACCAACTGAGCTAACTCTCCAGCCATCTCTGGTCTCCAGTGTTTACATGAAACCTACTACCTCGTGAATGCAAAGGAGCCCAAAGAGACAAAAGAATCAGAGCTGGGCAATAATAAACCCAAGAGTCACTGGGTTTGAGAGTTACAGAAATCATCTTCAACTGTGGCATAAAGAAGATTTGTGCTTTGTGGGCGCTATGTTACCCACGGTCTCCAGGGTGTGGGCTTAGCTGAGGGTACAATGTAGCTGTCTGACTCACTCTTGCCACCCCAGCATGCCCGGTGTCCATACGTGCTAAAGAGGAGAAGCTGCACCTTCTGGAATCACAATCCGAGGCCTCTCCCAATGGCAAGCCAAGACTGACAAAGGCTTTACACAGAGGAAGTATCTCTGGGGCCATCTAGAGCTAGAAGCTAGAGACAGAAATTATTCCTGGAGACTCAGAGAACCAGGCCAGGCAGGAACACAACCAAAGACCCCATGGTCACTCAGGATCTGCGGAAAAGTTACAGGGAAGCCAGAGGCTGCTCTGGGACCCAATCTAGTTAGCTTTCTGTGATAAACACTATGACCAAAGCAACTCAAGAAAGTAAACGTTTATTTGGCTTACACTTCCTGAATGCAGTCTGACTTTTAGGGATGTCAGGACAGGAGCCCAGAGTGGAAGTCTGCAGCCAGACACTGAAGCAGAGGCCCTAGAGGAGTGGCTTACTGGCTTGTGCAGTCTGCTTTCTACCCAGGACCACTTGCCCAGGGGGTACCCAGTGGACTGGGCCCTCCTGTGTCAATCACTAATCAAGAAAGTGTCCTAGAGCCTTACATAAAGACAACCTGATAGAGGCATTTCCTCTATTGAGGCTCTTCCCTGATTACTTAGCTTGTGTCTAGTTGACCAGAAACTACCCAGGACAGGACCCTCCTGTACTGACCCCCAGCAACTGGCACTACTATTATCTCTACTTCATACTCAAGAGACCAGAGACTCAGGGAAGCCAATCCCTGCCCAACGCTGAGCAGGAAGCTGGAAGAGGACACAGGGAAATCACTGCAAGGGAAATCTCCCAAGAAATCCTAGGGAGAAACTCTTTGTTCCCACAGTTCAGAAGGAAGGTCTGGACGCCACACCAAACTCCTCCTTTTACAGAAAGCTGCCCCAAAGAATTCTACATTGCCTGACAAACTAGGGTGTGCTGGGAAGACAGGCTGTGGTACATGGTATTCTGAGCCTAAGACCTAGACTGGACACATCCCTAGTCTCCTCGTGTTTTGAGTCTATCAGGATGCTCTCGACTTCACCACCCTTCTCAGTGCAAGCATGGTGAAGCCCTTGGCCCTCTCCAGTTAGCAAGGTTTCCCCCTACAACTGCTGAATGTGTTTCAGTCTCTCCCTTACAGAATTCTTCCCCTTCTTTGCTGCACTCTCCCCCAGAGCTCTCCTCTCCCCTCTCTCCTTCTTCTCCTCACACTTCCTCTACTTTCTCACCTACTGCCAGCTTCACTCACAGACCAAGAGTTACAAGGACGCATCAGTGCAACCCAGAGTGTCACGTGACCCGGAGCTCTTCCTCCTTTCTCATAAGCCCTCAGCATCTACCTGGACCCAGCCCCTCACAGCTGTCTGATTAGAGCTCAGAGAGAGGTTTTGTCTGGAGATGGTTTTTATAGTGTTTGCCGGAGGGGTGCCCACGTGTCATCGTTTCCGTGCCCAAATGAAGCAAAGCTTTTTGGAAGAGGAAGGCGAAACAAAAAGCCCAGCCAGCCCCTCTTAGTATTGTTCTGTGTGCCAGCAACTTGATGCTTTTTCAGCGTAGGAGGAGAGAAGCTGCAAATACCACCCTCTGCTCTGGGCCAGGCTTCCTCTGGGCCAGTGGACTTCTCAGTGTGAGAAGTGCTGCTCAGAGCCTGAGACAGCAGAACAATGGGCACGCTGAGCTTGGAGCTTTCCACACTAGATGCCAAGGCTAAAAATGACTTCTCCCCACATGGGTACTGTATTCAGCATGAGGGCTGGGAGTTGAAGGCTCTGCACAGAACTGGGGGGGAGTGTTTATCTATTTCTGCAGCCTGCGGCTCACAGCACTAGGAGCTATTCAGGCAGAGGCTGGGGGGGGGGGGGCAGAGTGGGAGGGGATTTGCAATTCTATTTAAAATAAACTTAAACCCAGGATTAGGACAGGACAGGAAAGGTCATCTGTCCACCCTTTGTCAGTGGCAGAAGTCCTTCGTCTGGGTGACCCAGTGGCCCTTACACCCTCCCTGCCTTTCCCTTGTCTCTCACATCAGCCTCACAAGTGGGTGAACAAAACTCCCTGACCCTGGCCATTTTCATCAAAGGGAGTTTGAAACGTGGCCCCACCTAAGTTGGGGAACTGGGAAGGGGCAGTAGCAACCTCTGACCCCTATGAACAAAACATTTGCAGGGACTCAGAAGAATTCAGATTCCTCTTCTAAGTTTGGGAAAGAATGGCGGTCTCTGGGTGCATTGTTTCTCTAAGTGTACACCCCCACTGTATTCTATATTTCTCACTCCTCACATGGCTGCAGTTTGAGTCTCTCCTCCCCCCTACCCACGCATCTTTCATCAGCTTCCGTCATCAGTGTTTCCTGGTATGTCAGCATGATTTCCATAAATATAACCTGACACAAGGGTTTAAACACGCATGGTCTATTTGGGGGGGAAAGAAAGGAAAGCAGGTTTGAGAGGGTGAAGGAGTTAAGCAAATATGTAAACTCAGATAAAGTCCAGTGTTGGATTGATTGACAGGGGAACCTGAGAGGGTAGTGTAGTACCGATGAGTCCCTTCCTTACATCCAATGTTCTGAAGCCTGTTATGAGTCCAGCCTTGGCTGTGAGTCTTCCCAAGATTGGCCATGTGCAAACATCAAGGCCAGAACACTGAAGACTTCTTGGAGAAAGTTTTTCTAATTCTCGGGGAAAGTCTTGAGCAGTCCATGCTCCCAGGAGCTGGGAGGAACTTCTAATCCAAGAAATGGCAACTTGTCAACTGGGAAATTCCATAGCAGTTGGGTCCCCCGATCTCAGCGTTCTCCTGTACCCCCAAGTCAACAGGGTCAAAAGGAAAGTGCCCATTCCTTCTACCAGCTGCCCCAATTCCAGAGCCAGTAGATGCTGTCTTAGTCTCATGGGGTAGGAGGATCAGGCAAGAGAGACTCCATTTTTGTCTTTCTTGACCTTCATCTCCAACATCTACTGTCCCAGTGCAGACTCCAGAATCTCACTTGGACCAGGTCAGTGATGTCCCCACCAGTTTCCAGGTGTCCCCTGCTTCAAGCCATCCCTCACGGCAGCTCTGAACAGCTAGGCCCTTGCTTACCATGTAAGTGCTGCTCCCCGCCCTCTCCCTTTACATAGTAAGCACAACTAATGGCTCTATGTATTTGTGCCTTTATAGTGTTTCTTCTGCCTGGAATGCTGCCGTACCTTTATTCGGTGCTTGAGAACTGTTCTGATCTCCATGGAAGTTCACGGGTTTCCTCCTGATCTGGAAATAGCTGAGAATAGAATTGGAGCGTGTGAAGTATGCATCTATTTATTAGCTCATTTTAGCCTTTCAAGAATGTATATATGTCACATCTTCATGTTGTACACAATAAATGTATGTATGCAATTTCTACTTATCAATGAATGAGTGAATGTTATTTCCCTTGCCTAAAGCCTCGTTTGGTAGCACTCAATCTAGTACAGGTCACAATATTACAATGTCTATGTTTTAATAGGTTATTATTACATTAATTAGGATCCTTCATAAACCATGAGAGTTCTGAAAGTTTTAGGTGCGGCATCAGGGTGTATACCCTCTTCCACATCAATATCTAGCATCCAGGTGATAGATATCAACATATCTGCCTTGAAAATGATAAACAACCCTGTCTACGGAACTGAGTATTTTCTCTCTGTTTTATCACTGATCCTAAAAGTTAAAAAATACAGTTTCTTCTTGCTTCTCCCTGTCATCAAATCTTGGGATGAAATAATGTTTCCGGCGTGTAATAATGGTGTTATCAGAGTCACCACTGTTCTATTAGCTACTCTTTAAATCCGCACAGTCTTGAAAGATTGTATCCAACCCTACTATTGCCTAGTTACTTATTCATACAGGGTTGGCCTCCCGGAACCCAAGCTGGCCTCAGTCTTGCTATGTAATGGAAGATGACTTTGAACTCCTAATCCTCCTACTTCTACTTCCTAGGTGTGGGGTTTACAGGCATATGCCACCATGGCCAGGATTTACCCACTCCCAGACTAAATCTTATTTAGATACATGATTTTATTTGTCCCAATGAATAGGAAACATGTACACATGCATGCATGTACACACTACATGCACACACACACACACACACACACACACACACACACAAGCTATGCTACAATCTTACTACACAGCTGCACAAAGTTGACCCCATTGCCTCCAGTCTACTGATGAAGAAATTTAGGCAGACAAGACTTTGTATGTATGGCCAGACAGCTATAGAGAGAGAGGAAACAGCCTTTTATCTGGCTCTGGTACCCGCTCTTTGCCATTGTAAGACATTGCCTTTCAGAAAATGGTGCAAAGAAATATGTTCCCGAACAGTTCATTTGCGGTGCTTATTAACTGCTTTCTCCTCTCTCTCTAAGTGGAAGCACACAACAAATTTTATCTTTAAGGCTATGGTGGGAAAAAATGAAGAGAGCACTGTGAAGCCTACAGCTCAGAGGTAACTGGCAAGCGTGTCATTGACCCCTGACCTCACGAGCAAAAGACTACCTGCTCTGGTGGGGTAACCCAAAATAAAAACAAAGAACGCATCCCAGGAAGATTTCAGAACCCCAGAGTAGAGAGCAGAGCAAGCATTCAGCACCTGAGTGTGGAAATCCTGTGCCTCACCTCGCCTCTGTCCTCAGCAACCTCTGTTGAGACCAACCAGTCATTTTCATCCCCAACCAGATGTCAAACAACTGTTGAAATCTCAAGAGTTTCCAAGGGCACTCACTAGGCTGCTTGATCACCTCCCACAAAATAGAGAGATTTTTCCATACCATGTGCTGGCGCTACCAAGCCCAGTGCAATTGCTCTCTGCGATATTGAAAGTCTGCAGCGGCTCTGCCAATTATCTGGGACCTTATGAAATCTAATATCATCTTGGCAATGATTCTTGCAGGATAAACATAAACCTCACTGCTTGAGAAAATCTCACTAGCATACGAAATATGCCAGCAGCTGATCAGGGCAGCCTGGAGGCTCCATAGAGCCTGATAAGATTTTAGTGTTGTTTTGTTTTGTCTGGGGGAGTGTGAGAGGTAGGGGTGTGTGTGTGTGTGTGTGTGTGTGTAGAGGTGGGGGAGTGTAGGAGTGTATGTGTAGGTGTGTGTGTGTAAGTGTGTGTAGGAATCTGTGAGGGGTGTCTTTGTATGGGTATGTGTGTAGGGGGGTGTGTGTAGATGTAAATGTATAGGTGTGTGTGTGTAGGGTGTGTGTGTATGGGGTGTGAGGGTGTATGAGGTATATGTCTAGGGGTATGAGAAGGATGCATAGAGCTGCGTATGTAGGTGTATGTGTATGGGGCTGTGTATAGGGCTGTGTGTGGGGTGTGTATAGGGCTGTGTGTGGGGTGTGTGTAGGGCTGTGTGTGGGGTGTGTGTAGGGCTGTGTGTGGGGTGTGTGTAGGGCTGTGTGTGGGGTGTGTGTAGAAGTATGAGTGTGTAGGGGATGTATATGTAGGGGTGTATGTAGGGGTGTATGTGTGTGTAGCAGATAGGTGTGGGGGAGGACTTGCATGTGTATCTCCATGCATGGCCATCTTGGGTGTTGTTCCTCACTCATTGCCTGTCTTCTTTCTTAGTCAGGGTCTCTCACTGGGGCCTGGAATTCACTAGTTAGTCTAGACTGACTGCCACTGAGCTCCAGAGAACCTCCTGGCTCTTCCTGACAAGGTCTGGTGTCATAAGTGCCTATCACCACACCAGACTTCTCACATGGGCGCTAGGAATGGAACCCAGGTTATCATCCTTACATGGCAAGCACTTTATCAACTGAACTGTCCCCTCAGCTCCTTCATAGGCTTTGAACAAGTCTTTTCGGAAAACATTTATTGAGTAATACTCAACATCCTGAGCACAGAGCTCCCAACAAAATAAGAGTATTAATAACAATATTTGGGACTCCAGCTTTGACCTCTCCAACAATTTCTGGTGCTCAGCTTGACATGCTGAAAATATCCTCCTAGTTCCATAAGAGGTGACAGGCTTGGGGGCCTGGAAGATAAGGGAACAGCTGGCTGGGAGAGTAGTCAAGATTGTAAGTACCCTGCCCCCCACCTCCCCCCCCACACACTGTTCCATGATAGTAAAACAGCACCATTTCAAGGACCAACAGTGTAAAATACAAAGGAAGAGGACAAATACAATAAAGCTTATGCCTCATAATCCAGATGCAGGTCTATAGGAGAGCTGGAAGTATGACATCCTCCTCTGCAGGCCAAGGTCCTGCCAAGCTCTAAGCACCACAGGTGTGTTGAAGAATCGCAGGTGAGGAGAATAAAACCCCATCCCTGAGCCATGATGAAGCTCTACTACAGGGCTGGCATCTGGTGGCAATGCAAGTAGAGATTTTTGCTGAACTTCCAGTGTGAGGCAGATGGACCTTATCCAGAATGCAGAATAAATGTAGAAGTTCAGTACTAAGAATCCAGTTGGCAAATCAGCTGAGCCCAAAGTTTCATCTACATTTGACTCAGTGGAAGGGAGGGCTTGTTCAAATGGGTCCATCGTTGCTCCCAAACCCAGAGTAGATGATTCAGTATCTCTAAGAATCTTCATGTCTAATTCCTTAGGATATAAAGATGTTGATGGTCCAGGAACCACCATTGAAGAACAACTGCTCTGTGTGGTGAAGAGAGACAACCAAAGAAAGAGGGAGTCCCTGAAAGACCCCAGTTTTTGGACTTAGAGGGAGTGGAAAGCCCAGTGTCTGGAGACTCAATTCCTGATGAGTGACCCACAAGCTTCCACCTGAACTGCATGGTACTCCCCAGCCTCCCACAACAAGAAGGGAAGTAGCACTTTGAGTGTAAACAAGTCCTTTATATTCCTTTATATTCCTTTATATTCCTTTATATTCCTATTCCAGACGTAGAGACTGGGGCCCTGTCAGGCAGCCAGAAGGATCAAAATCCAAGTCCCTTATACACTACAGGACAAGCTCTTTCATGCCACACAGTTGGTCTACACAGGCTATGATTCCCAACATTCCACATGCATGCGACAAAAAAACACAGTGGAAATCACAAGATAGCTGCCATGCTCAGTGAGCTGGACTCAGCCTCAAGACTTGGTTTGTTCAGAGATTTTCAAAACAGTAGTGGATATTTCAGGGGGATGCTAGGGTCCTGAGAACCCTGAAAGGGTCACTTGATAACATTTCCAAGAGGCTACTGTCCCAAGCCAAAAGAAGAGTTTGAAGGTCAGCCCCGTTGGATCTGGATTCACCTAGAAACAAATCTCTAGGGATTTCTGTGAGAGTTAGTTTCTAAATTTGGTTCATTGAGGTGAGAAGAATCACCCTAAATGTGGGTGCCCCACTGCAAGGGCTGCAGTCCTGGACCAAGTAGCAAGCAAGCAGAGCATCAGCTATCCTCTCTCTGTCTCTCTCTCTCTCTGTCGCTCTCTCTCTCTCTTTCCTGACTGTGGTTGCCACATGACCAGGCACCTCACACTCCTACGGCCGTGGATTTCCCTGCCATCATGGACTATATCTTACACCGTGAGCCAACATAAACCCTTCTCCTTTAAGTTACTTTTGCCAGGTATTTTTGTATCAGTGAGAAAAGAAACTAATACGATGAGAGTTCTCCAGAACCTTCAGTTCACCCGTAAAACCTTGCCATCATATCCATATTCAGCAATCCCACCACTGTAATGACCATCCTCAATAATCAAGACAGAACAGCCAACCCCCAGTGTTTCTATAGCACCAAACATGCATACTGATCACATAAGACAGCAAGCAGCCTTGTGTGTTTTAGGACGTGGTATCATTTCCTCTGCTCACTCCCTTGCTGAAACCTATCTCCCTGACACATTTGCTCAAAGCAAAATGCCATGCATAACAGGACACAGGAAATAAAATGACCAAATGCCTCCTAAGTGTTCCATACAAGGGACTTCAAAGCTCCTCTGCACCCATCTCTTGTCCCTCGCAAACCATTTCCCTGGGCTCACATCCTTCCTATATTTAGAAGAGACTGGGAACCCCAAGGATGGAAATCAGGGATGTCCCAGTTTAGCAGTTTTGCAATAACTATAAGCTATCACTCCAAATTTTCCATAATTATATGTTCTGTGGGTGATCTAAGCATGTGGTAAATGCTCCTTTAATTATGATTAGTGGGAAATTTCTGAGCTTGGCTCTATCAAAATGACCAAATAACTTGACATTGTAAGCTGCCTCAGTTCTGCGGGGTTTGTGGGTGTTATGTTGTACGTGGTATGTGAGTTGGGGGGGGGGGATTGGCTGCTGAGATGGGTTTTATGGACCATCTCACCCTTTCTCAAAGGCATATACAAATAAATGCATTCTGACCCGCCGTCCCCATTAGGAAAATTTGCCATGCCTCTTGCCAAGCATTTTTATAGTAAGACTCTAAAAAACTAAAGATGTTTATAGCTCAGGGTCCAGTAACTCCACTCTTGAGAATCAAGCATGAAGAAATAAGTCCCATGCATGAGGAGCTTATGTACAAAGATATGCGCGTCGTAACAATGAGTCAATCAAAACAAACTAAATAGCCGATGGTGCTGAAAAGCAAAACCCCGATACTGAGTCATTGGTTTCATCCTTCTTGGGAAATAATCCTCCAAACCCGAATATCTAGGCTTCCCACATTCAGAAATGGAAATTAAGTCCATGTGCTTTGAAGTGCCTTCCCAATAAAGTTATTTTCAGAGTGTAATAATGTAAACGACACTTGCAATGTCATAGCAGCTTTTCATGTGTTAAGAAATGGTTCTAGCTCCGAACATGTCATGTTCTCTAGCAAAGAATTGTGTGAAATCTAGTGCTGTGAATCTTGGGGAAGTAGGTGAAGCTAGATGTAAAGATTGTAAAGATGTTCGGACAGCTGTGCATAAAGATGAAAAATTAAAACACCTGGTTAACATCCTCTCCTAAACTCCACTAAAACTGTGGATAAAGGATTGATCATTTACATTGCTGTTTCTGCTGCTGCTGCTGCTGCTGGGGGGTGTGTGTATGTGTGTGTGTGTGTGTGTGTGTGTGTGTGTGTGTGTGTGTGTGTGTGTGTGTGTGTGCGCGCGCGCGCAAGCAGGTGTGGTGGCCAGAAACTGACACTGGGAAGTTTTCCTTGGTCAGTCTTCAGTGTGACATAGGAGATAGAGACTCCCACTGATCCTGAGCCTCACAGCTGTGTCTAGATTGCTCGGCCAACAAGGCCCTGGGATCCCTCTATCCCTAAACCCCAGTACAGGGGTACAAGCATGCACTGCTAAGCGCGACTTTTGTTCAAGTCCCGAGAATCCATTCTCAGATCCTTACGCTTGCATAACAAGCACTCTACCCACTGGTCCATCTCCCCAGCCTCCAGGGGGTAGGTAGTTCTACCCCCTGGGAAGAACAGAGAGAGAAGCAGCACACTGAAACGTTACTGGAATATGAACCAGCGATAACTGAGATTACAAACTGTAGAGGCCTGCATCCTTTCTCATGTCATCAGAGAATCCAAAGCCAATCAAGATAAGAGGGGACTTATCCACAGTCAGGTCTAGTAACCTTTCACTGTGGGAGGAGTCGGGGGAGGGTGATCAGGCCCTCCCCTGAGGTTTCAACCGCTCGTCCTTTCTTCCTCCATCCCAAGCACACGTAATCCTTCCATGGTCATCCTCATTTCAGTAGTGACATCCATGCTGCCTGTGAAGGGTGGTGTTCCATTTCTGCCTTCTTAGAGAACCTTAGGCAAAACAAGGATGGAGAAAAAGGCACTGCAGAGAGGCCTTCATCTCCCAGAAAATATCTTGTCAATCATTCCTGAAGGAGAAAAAGATAAAATATCTGTTAGATAATAATAGAATACTAAAGAAAGACAATGGCTGAGAACAAAAGAGAGGCGAGGGAGAGAGAGAGGAAGAGAGGGAGAGAGGGAAAAGGAACAGAGCGAGGGAGAGAGGGATGGAGGGAGAGAGAGAATAGAAAATGTCATGGAAAAGTTGAATATAAATTTCCAGAAAGATCCCAGGTAAAAATTGAACTGGAAAGAGATGGAAAAGAGAACACAGAGTAAGATAAGTTAAACAAGCGCACGGGGAAGGCCATGGGTAGAATCGAGGGAAGCTGGGGAAGACGGGGAGGCAACGGGGAAGGCCGTAAAGAAGGGTGGGAGGGAAGAGTCAGTTGTCCACAGGACGCTTCCAGAGCAAAGGGCACTGGGTATCAGCTGCCACACACTGAGGGACACCCGAACCGGACATTTCCTTGTGAGAATTTATGAATCTCATCAGGGAGGATTCTGGGGGCAGAGGGAGAGCAGAGGACAGTGAACAGCCTTGAATACCTCACAGTATAGGAAACTATTGCAATCGCAGACAAAACTCAGAATAAAACTACCACAGGCCCCAAATTCTAACAAATTCCCAGTCATCAAATCAGAAAGTTGAATAAAGTTCCTCCCCTCTTGGAAAAAAAATAACTTTGGAGTACAGATCAGTAAGTGTTTGGAAGGAGTGCCCTTAAATGCAGAAAAGGCACACAAGAAACATTTACATGAGAAACGCAGAAACATAAAAGGAAGCTTCTAAGAAGAGCCTTGTGTATTTTACAATTGCTTCTGAACTTTCTTCCTGTCTTAGCTCTGTGATTCTGACATGGCCCGCAAATTCCAGAAGCTTAAGAAATATACCTTTTATATCCGATGTCGGGCTCATATGTACACACAGAGTCTGGCACTCTGTCATCAAGAACTTACACTCCACTCCTGCCAGTGTAGACACAATAGCCTATCAGAGGACACTCCAGAAGGAGCTGAAGAGATGGGCAGTCATGCCAGCAAGCAGGAATGCCTGGGTTCAGATCCCCTATATCCACATAGAAACCAGATGTGGCAGTATAACTCTGAAAGCCCAGCACTAGACACCAAGTAGAGGCAGACCCTGGGATCTCACTGGCCAACCAGTGTGCTGGAGCTTCAGTGAGAAACATCTTTAAAATCAGATAGAGAACAATAAAGAAAGATATCAGATGTCAATCTCTGGCCTCCACTTGCATGTGTGTGTGCTCACACACACACACACACACACACACACACACATGTACACAATCATAAATGCAGAGGTAGAACACAATAGTCACCCAGATAGTTACAGTAGGCGATAAACCTCTACTCAAAATCACCCTGGTGGCAGCAGTGTACATTCCTTACTACCTGCCCCAGGGTTCTGGGTCCCTGAATGAAACATACACACACACACAGAGACAGAGAGACAGAGAGAGAGAGAGAGAGAGAGAGAGAGAGAGAGAGAGAGAGAGAGAGAGAGAGAGAGAAAGAGAACCTTATATTTTAATATGCCTTAAACAGCTTAATGGCTGGGCCACTCCCAAACCTACACGTGGCTAACACCTCTCTTCTGATACTCCTGAGTTATTACTTACTAAAATCTATATTCCATCTTTGCTGCCCTAGACCCAGCTGAGGAAGAGCACTGGGACCACTTTTCCCCAGCTCCTACATGACGGTATACTCTCTCTTCTGTACCTCTCAGACCTGGACCTTACTACTTTCCCACCATGGCTATCCTAAATCCTCCTTCGTCTCTAGGTCCCTTTGCCCACGAATCCTAAAATCCCACCTCTGTAGGCAACTTTATTACTAATCAAAGCCAACTAGGGGCAGGGGTCCTCAGCGTCCTACAGGCGGATTCTTGTGCAATTTGGGGAACCCAATTGACATAATACAAGCATTAGACCAAATCCACAACACAGACTGACACCCATGGAGGGTGACAGAGCTCTGTGCTCTGTGTTCTGCAGTAACAGGATACCCATTAACTGTTACACTCATAGAAGACATTCACATTATTTCCTGTTGCTGTGAGAAACACCATCACTGAAGGCAACTTTAGGGAAGAAAGGGTTTGCTTCAGTTTACACTTCCAGGTCACAGTCCATCATTGAGGGAATTCAGGGCAGAACTAAAGCAGAAACCATGGAGGAATGTTGGCTTGCCTTCTAGCCCATTCAGCTACCCTTCTTAAACATTTGATACCCACCTACCTAGGGATGGTGCCACCCAGAGTGGTCTGGGCCCTCCCATATCAAGCACTGATCTCTTACAGATACAGCCACAGGCCAGTGTGATGTGGGAAAATCCTCAGTTGAGTCCTATGTGACTCTAGGTTGTATCAAGTAGGTAATAAAAACTAACCAAGAAGGCAAAGATGGAAATGAAGTATTAAGGCAGGGCAAGAATGAAATAATGTTGCAGACCCAACTAAAATCTCCAGCCACTCCCTGGGCAGTCCAGACTCTAGGTGGTACACTGAATTTGTGCCCTCAATCCAGTGTGCTGCAGACTCGTTGTTAATACTCCACCCTCTTTAATCAAGTCTGGGGCTGAGGTACCCCAGGAATGACACACCACTAAGCAAGGCAGTTCTCCACAGCTGAGGCAGACCCTGAGAGACATGACTCTTGGATCATTGTGCCCCACCCCACCCCCACCATAAGAATGCAAGGTAGTGCATTTCTGGTTCTATGTGCCTCGAAATTCAGCCCTTATCAGTGAATCCAACAGATACGAGTGCCTATGTTTTCCAAATGAAATATAAGCATTCCTTAGAGAGGACACAGCTTTAGATGCAGACTGGTGCAATAAAGTATCGAAATAAAGTGGGTCACGCAAATTTGTTGGTTTCTCAGTGCATATAAAAGTTATTTTTACATTACACTGCAGTTGATGGAGTCTGTAATTGCATGAATCCTAAAAATACCAACGTAAACGTCTTTGTTAAATAAATGCTTTATTGCTAAGTTATGCTAACAGTCATCTGGGTCTTTAGCAAGACACAATCATTTTGCTGGTAAAGAGTCTGACCTCAGTACAGATGGATTCAGAAACATTCAAATCCCACTTTCTGAAGACTAGGGTCCCAGTAGCAATTTCTGACCAGACAATGAAGTTGGCTGTATCAATTAGCATATCTTTTCCCACAAGATTTCCCTGTGATATGTGATGCTAGTTGATAGCATTAGACCCACAATAGAACTTCTCTTCAAATTGGAGTCAGCCCTCTTATATGTCATCACCGCTTTGCTAAGTTTGACTAACACTTGGTGACACTTCAACAAAATATAGCACCCTCACCCATCCATTCAAGCTGAAGACACTCATTCTTCTGCTTGTCCAGTGTGGTGGCTTGAATAGGAATGGCCCTCATAGACTCAGATGTTTGAATGCTTGGCCCATAGGTCATTGCTGGAGGTGTGGACTTGTTGGAGGAGGTGTGGCCTTGATGGGGGAAATGTGTCACTGTGGGGAAGGCATTAAAGTCTCCTATGTTCAAGTTACACCCAGTGTAGCACACAGTCTCCTTCTTTTGGCTTCAGATCAAGAAGCAGAACTCTCAGTTCTTTCTCCAGCACCATGCCTGCCTGTACTCTGCCATGTTTCCCTCCATGAAGATAATAGATTAAACCTCTGAAACTGCAAGCCAGCCCCAAATGTTTTCCAAATGATTCCCAAGAGATGCCTTGGTCATCAGGGTTTCTATGACTGTGACAAAACACCATGAATGAAAAGCAAGTTGGGAAGGAAAAGGTTTATTCGGCTTATGCTTCTAGAGATCATAGTCCAAGAGGGAAGAACCAAGGTACAGTCACAATCTGAACCAAGCAAAAGTAAACTCTGGCAGTATAAATAGCTCAATGTCCAATGTCTGGGATCTACACCTGATCTTCTGGGCTCCTCCAAAGGGCTTGGGTCACTTCTGTGTGTGTAGCACATACAGCTTATCTTCTAGGCTCTAGCTGACTCCACTCCACTGCTTCTGCTGTTCTTGGTGGCTATCCCATGACACTGGCATCTTGAAAACTATGGGGTCTTCTGCTACAACTGGGCTGCACTTTCACCAATAGACTCTCATAGGCTCTCTTCACAGTGTCAGTCCTCAACTTCTGTGCCATGATTCCATCAGTCCTGGCCCTTTAACTGAAACGAGACTGCCCCTTCACTAATAGCCTCTCACAGTGCCAAGCCTCAGCTGCTTTCCACAACCCCTTCATGCCTTCAAAACCAGTACCATCTGGGTGACTCTTACATATTACCAAGTCTGGGCTGCCAACACAAGGTACAGCTTCCAGGTATTCTATGCACTCAGAAAACACTTCCGAGACGACTTCACCTTTCTAGTTTCTTCTTAATCACCACTAATTTCTTAGCTCCAGCTAACCAGCATCAATTGTCCCAGTAACATAAAAGTTTCACTTTAATAGTTCTGGTATCTTGATAATCACAAGTAATTGTTCAACCCCAGCAAACCAGAACCACAGAATCTTAAATCAAAATAGCAATGGCCCTAATAGAGTTTTTAATCTTCCCTCTGAAATTTTACAAGCCAAACCTCCATCTTCTGCACAGCTCACACATATTTTTTTGTTTTCCAAGCTCCTACAGAACATCCCACAGAGGTCTCAACACTCAATGGCTTGTCTAGCCCAAAGTTCCAAAGTCCTTCCACGATCCTCACCAAAACATGGTCAGGTTGTCACAGCTACACCCCTACTACTCTGGTTCCGGCTTCAGTCTTAGTTAGAGTTTTTTGCTATAAAGAGACACCATGACTAAGGCAAACTCTAAATAAGGAAAACATTTCATTGGGGCTGGCTTACAGTTTCACAGACCTTGGTCCATTATCATCATAGCTAGACATATGGCAGCTTGTAAGCAGACGCGGTGCTGGAGGAGCCAAGAGTTCTACATCTTGATCCAAAAGCAGCCAGGAGGAGGTTGGAATTCCACACTGGGTGGAACTTGAGCATAGGAGACCTCAAAGCCTGCCCCCACATCGATATACTTCCTCTGGCAAGGCCATACTACTCCAATAGGCCACAACTCCTAATAGTGACCCTCTCTTTGACCAAGCATTCGAACACATGAATCTATGGGGGCCAAACCTATTCAAACAACCACACCCAGGAAGTGCCTTACTCGGTAGTTTTATTGAAAGATTGCAGCAACCCAGTCTCCTTTGACAGCTCAACTCCTAATTCTAGTTCTCTTGCTTCCTCAGCCATGTGTATAGTGTCTTCTTCCACTGCAGCCTTGAACCCCTCAAGTCACTGTAGCCAGTGGAATTAATCTCCTCTGAACTCCCATCCAGTATTTCATCTCCTCCTATGATCAACAATGTTATTAGTGTCTGCATTGGGGAGCCTTTCTAAAGGGTTTTGATTTTACTGAAATGAGATATAAGATCCAAGAGTCTCTTCAATCCACATGCTAGAAAGTAGATTTTGTGTTAGGTGCATGAAAACATTATTAGCAGTATTATACACTTACATGAGATACATGGTCAATGGCAGTAATTGGCTAGAGAGACAGCTCAGTCAGTGAAGGGCTTATTGTGCAGGCATGAAGACATGAGTCTGAGGCCCAGAACTATGTAAAAGAAGTCAGAAGTGGGGACATGTGCTTGTAATCCCAGCACTGAGGAGGCAAACACAGAAGGATCCCAGGGGATTGTTGGCCATCCAGAGAAACCTAATGAGGGAAATCCAGGCCAAATGAGAGACCCCATCACAGAGAACTAGGTAGATGGCATCCTATCTAATGATACCCAAGGTTGTCCTCTAGTCCCCAAATGCACACACATGAAGATACACATATGACATGCACACACAAAAAGAGAAGTAGTGTTTTGAAAGCAGTCTTTTCCAGTGAGTAGTAGGTCTCAAAAGCTGCCTTCAAACATTCTGTAGACCATGTTGGAACAGATTTGCTATTATCCAGGCTCTCTTGCTTCACTTATGAAGCACAGCCATAAAATAATTAGTAGACTTCTTAAGCGCCCTGAAATTTTCAGATAAATGAGCAATGATTAGTTCTTAACTTAATGTCATCAGCTGCCTTCACCCCTAGCAAGAGAGCCAGCATCCTTTGAAGCTTTGCCTTTTCTCTTTAGCTATGAAAATCCAAGAAGCATCTTCTCTCAAAATAAGATGTGGTCTATCTACCTTGGAAATGTGTTGAGTGAGACCACCTTTACCAGAGATCTCCACCACAACCTAGATATCTCAAGGCAACTTCACCACCAACACCTGCTGACTAATTTTGCTCTGGTATGTACAAGCTGCTTCCCTTGAGCCTTATGAACCAACCTCTGAAACCCTAAAGTGTTTGTGAAGCTCCCTTGCCTCTCTTAGAATTGAAGAGCATTAGCTCACATGTGTGGAACTTTAGCCTAAGAGGTTGCTGTGGTTGGTTCGAGCGTCCGTCCTGACCACTAAACTTCCTCCCTATCAGGCAGAGGGCTCTTTTCCTTGCTCACTGGAGTAGCTTTTTAAATTTCCTCCAAGAACTCTTCCCTTTCATTCTCAGTGGGGTGTTGGCTGCGCCAGCTTTGTCCTGGATTTTGATGTGTCTTTCTCATGAGGGCTTGATCACCTTTACTTTTTGATACACAAGGAGAGAAAATAGCTTTCCTTTGAACACTGAGAGACCAATTACTAACTGTACTGATTTCAACACTGGGTCTCAGAGGATAGGGATGAAGGAAAGGGAGCAGTCAGAACACACACGACATTTGTTAAATTTGGTCCTTTCTGAGTAGCATTTGTGGCATTCCAAAACAGTCACAATGGGAACATCAAAGATCACTAACCATGGGTCACTGTACCATAAGAAGACTTGAAAGGACTGACATATTATGAGAATTAATAAAACATGACACAGAGACACAAATACAGCCTATGCTGCTGAGGGGAACAGCACCTATGAGTTTGCCTGACCTACAGTCACCAAATCTTCAGTGGAATGGTATCCAAGGACATAGGTCATTACATCCAGTTGATAATAGTTAATTGAACATTTGAAAATGGCTACTAGACAAGATTTTAAATACTCCCACCACAAAGAAGTGATGCCTGTCTAAGATGATACACATATATTGTACCTTTTTTTTTGAAAGGCCACACTGTACCCCACAAAAATGCATACTCACCACATGTCCATTAAAAGTTTAACACCGGACACTGGTGGCGCACACCTTTAATCCCAGCACTTGGGAGGCAGAGGCAGGTGGATTTCTGAGTTCGAGGCCAGACTGGTCTATAGAGTGAGTTCCAGGACAGCCAGGGCTACACTGAGAAACCCTGTCTCGAAAAAAACAAACAAACAAAAAGTTTAAGATGTATTTTAAAAGATAAAATGGGGGTGAGATGTGACTCAATTGGTAGAGTGTTTACCTAGTATCCACAAAGCCCTGGGTTCAATCCCCAGCACCGCATAAACCAGATGTGGTAGACCATATCTGTGATTCCTGCACTTGGGAGGTAGAGACAAAAGAAATCTCCAGAAGTTCTAGGTTATTGTTGTTCCAGTCTGATATACATAATACCTCTTCAGGAAAAGACAGAAGTCCTGACATAAGACTAGAAATGAAGGTGATAGCTAGAGGCAGCCAGAAGATTTTGCTCAGCCCTCATTCAGTGAGGCTCACTAAAGCAAGCCCACACCTTCATTGAATCCCTGCTCCAGGTCACTGCCTCCCTCTCCCACCCCATGGTGACTTCTTGTCTTAGATAATCTGTATTTCTCAACATAAGGAAAATTGGTTTTTCTCAGAAGTCTAATCCTCCTCCTCCCTTAGCCCTAGAGGAATTAAATCTTTTTTCTCTCTGTAGTCTCTGAACACAAGGCTGTGTTATGACCAAGTGTTTACAAAAAGACACCTTTGAAACCATAATTCCATGACCCAGACTCTGGGCTGTCACTTACTGCCTCTATGACATTAATCGAGGGCTATGTTCACTGTTTTCTCCTTTGTAAAATATAGCTAACACTTGTCTCACCCACTTTACACACAAGGCTAAATTAGATGTGTGTGAGGGTGCCTATAAATACCTATGCTTGGTGCCTGAACCAGTGGTTTAGGGTTTTTATTTTGGTTGTTGGTTGGTTGCTGGCTTATGATTCGGCTGGTTGGCTAGCTGGCTGACTGACTAGATCGCTGGTGGGTTGGTTGATTGGTCGGTTGGTTATTTGGATGGAATGATGGAATGATGGATGGATGGATGGATGGATGGATGGATGGATGGATGGATGGATGGATGGATGGGTGGAAGGAAGGAAGGAAGGAAGGAAGGATGGAAGAATGGATGTTCCCTTTGCTTGCTTTCTTGCTTGCTGCTTGCTGCTTGCTTGCTTGCCTGCCGCTTGCCTGCTTGCCTGCCTGCCTGCCTGCCTGCCTGCTTGCTTGCTTGCTTGCTTGCTTGCTTGCTTGCTTGCTTGCTTGCTTGCCTAACTAACTGATTGGTTGGGTGGGTGGATGGATGCCTGTTTAGCAGGTTAACTGGTGAGCTGGTTGGTTGGCTGATTTCTCCTTTAGTTCTTCAGTTCAAGACACTCAAGGTGGACAGATGCATAAGTGAGTCACTGACAGGTCATACTAGACAATTGTTCTGTGTAGACAACTTCAGGTCTTTGGTGGGTGGATCTTCTCCATCCCACTCATTCAAATGCATCATGAAGCTAGAAAACTCCAGAAGTTTCAAGACTGAAGTAGGCTGTAACGTAAGCTGCCTGTGTGTGTCCTTAGTGTGGAGTATTTAAGCTACCTCCTCCTCAGCCATTTCCTGAATGTTTGGAGTTACTTCCACAAACCAAGATGTGACTGCATTAAATACTAACAATAGAATAGAACAAGACAGAAGCTTAACATGTAAGTGGCTGCTACATGGTAATGACTGGTGACGGTCCAGCCAGACACACAGGAAGTGCTCATGTTAGCTACATGGTAATGACTGGTGACGGTCCAGCCAGACACACAGGAAGTGCTCATGTTATGACCACGCTTGCTGTAAAAATGATGAAATGGTCAGATACGTGCAGCGTTATATTTGGCGGGGATGGTCACCCCAGGCCAAACAGTTCCACGTGGGGGGTTTACTGGAAGAGGGGGGTAGAGGTGAGAAGAGAAAGAGAGAGGAAAAAGAGAAAGATCAGAATGGTCTTCCGGTTATATAGAGAGAGTGACATAGTCACAGGTAAAGGTGGGCTGTGGGCCAAGTGGATTCTGGGAATATGGTGGCTGTTGCCTTGGCAACAGGTGGGCGGGTCACGCTGTTGCCTGGGTGTGACGTCACCGGTTTGGCGGTCCCGATGTCAACAACGCTCCCTTGTCTGTTCCTTGCCTTAGCAAAATCCTAAGCTAATATCTTAAATGTTGCTCTAAAACCTTTCCTTCTTTGATGTGAAAGACCAAATTTTCCATCATTCAAACTTGTTTTTAATATTCCCATGAATCACATGGGTTATTGCATAACAAATATTTGGGATTTATCAATTATTCCTCAGCACATGTTAACTTCAATTACCACACTGAGTCTACAGCCTCGAAGTCCAAAGCCAAAACTTGATTTTTCTGCTACATCCATGAGTGTTTATAAAACTTGAAAATAGTCCAAGGATGCCATTTACTAGCTGCACAGATGCCTGTGGCCGTCTCTGGGAATATGCATTCACTTCTGTAGAGACGGATCCTTTCCTCGGTCAGTACCTCAGTGTGACTCAATGTACAATTCTTGTCTGAAAGCAAACTTCGACAGACAAGAGAGTTATACCAGGTGAGGAGGCAATGGGAACTTCCAAGGGTTGGTGGCAGGGCACAGGACAAAGATTCAGCAGCATAGCCTTAATTAAGAATAATGATTTTATTTCAGTGTTGCCCATGGCCGAGTCTGAGACTGCACTAAAGAGTGTCGGATATCACATTTAATACATATTCAGAGAAGTCATTTATGCTAAAGTAGCCCCGAAACACATTCCCCATTCTAAAGCACTGCCCATTGCAATACTTTAAAAAAGCATTCAGGAGGAACGCCTATACCCGTATAATAAAAACAAACAGGTATGCATGTTTATCTGTATATCTGGGGCTTGTGAGGGACATAGAAGAACATATTAAGGTTAAAATTGAAGGGGTGCTAAGCACGTGTAATTATTAAAGAAGGTTCCTTAAATTCTCAGGATCTAGAACCTCAAACAGAGGACCTGAGGGACATAAGACAGCTTTGCCCTCTTTCATTCAGGTAAAGACGATCCCCTCTCACACACAGAAATACCCTTCAGTCTCAAGTCTAGCGCTCCAGCCATCCACCAAGGAAGGAAGTCAGTGCTGACTGTTCTCAATGGAGTTGCTTCCCAATGCCCTCAGTTGGAATGGTAGGACAGCCTCAATGAGGTACCCAGATATCCCCTCTTGCTCTGGCTGGCTCTGCTCGTACTCAGCAGGATAAACTGCTAAAGCTGATTTTTGTTCAAGGACGAGGTAACCAGCTTCCAGTCTCTGTGTGTCCCAATCAAAGCCAGTGAGAGGCTCCCATGGGATTGAAAGATGGCAGAAGACAGATAAACTCACAACGCACTGTGAGTCAACAGTTGAAGGGCAAACTGGAAACCTTCCTCTTTCAGGACTGCTATACCACGCTATGCTACTGAGGAAATGATACTTTAGGCTTTGTGTTACATTGCTATTTTTAAAAAACTTTCCAATTTTGCTTCTATTGTAAAACATAAGTAATTTGTATCTGCCAGGTTCTCCTCTTTGTTCTTCTGTCTTTGTTCTTCATCAGAGCCATGCCACACCTGAGAAGGACATGAGTCGGGAACATGAAACATTCTTAACATCCTTTACTCTATTTTCAATGGACCTCTTTTCCATGAAACTTGGCTCACCAAAGTTTATAAATTTTTTTCTAATTTCTTTTATAAATTTTTTCTTTTATATTTAAGCCAAATGTTTGTGAAGGTCCTTTTAAATTCAAAGAAAATGAAGTCAGACTTTTTTTTTTTTTTTTTTTTTTTTTTTTGGTGGTACAGAGAGCAATTCGAGACCCAGCAGGGGAGTGTTTATGACTGAATAACAACCACCACCACCACAACAAAAACCCTCTTCCCTCACACAAAATGTGAGCTCCCTGCCTGGGGTTCACACACTAATGACTGTGTGACTCATTATAATGTATGCCTCCGAAGCTGAGCCTCTTATCCTCTGCTGACCCTGGCTGTACAGTAAGTGTTGAACCACTAACAGCAGGTGCCTCTGGGATTGTCTTTCTAGAAGTTTCCTCTGCATCCTTCTTCTGAGCCCTGCGAGCCAGCCAACACCAAGGAACAAAGCTACCCAGAGGCTTTAATTGACACTTGGCATAAACACTACACCTATTAACAAAATCAGCATTCTCCCTAGGAGTGAGACCTTCACCTCCTTTGGTCCTGGAGAGCAGGGAATGGGCGCTTTCCAAATGTCAGGTGGCCGACGCCTCTGTTCTGTCTCTGATTTTTCTTTGTGCTTCCTGAGGAACAGGCAATAACGGACTCAGGGAAGAAATTGAATTTGGAGTAGAGCTGGGGAGTCGTGGACTTGCTAGATAGATCTCACTCTAAATCTTCCTTTGAACCTCTCAAAAGGCTGTGGGTAGTGGGAACCCATTCAAATCTCCTCATTACCCATGATAGAAAATTCAGATTTGGGTAAATTGGAAGAAGTGGGAGATATGAACAGATCCACGGAAGCCTTTGCACAGTGGCTTCATACGAGATCTATTTGGATGGATTTATACTGCAGACTGCATTTCTGCTCTCACCATTTCTGTACTCTTCATGTTTATATGTGTACATGTGCACGTGTCCCCCACACGAGTGAACACAATTGTCCATGCACATGTATTCATCTACAAATATGGGAGCCTGCAGTTGACATCAGATATCATCCTTTGCAGCTCTCTACCTTATATATTAAGGCAAAGTCTCTCACTGAACCCCTAAGCTCTCCATTTTGGGGAGTCTAACTACCCGGCTTGATCTAGAGGTACCCTGCCTCTGCTTCCCAAGTGTTGGGATTAAAGGCAGGTGCTGTGTTACATTAGCCACTTTTTGTTGCTATGATACAACACTGTGACTAAAAGTGTCTTATGGAGGAGAAATGGCACCCGGCAATCTAAACAGGTAGCTGAGAAATCACACCACCAACTGCACAGGAAAAGCAGAGAAAGCAAGTTGAGTTGGGAATGGGGCTATACATTCTCAAAGCCCCGCCCCCAGTGACGTACTTCCTCCAACAAAGTTGTGCCTCTTAAAGGTTCAGAGTTCAAGTACCTGTACATACTGAGGACAGTACTCATTCAGTCCCCCACATATGCCTTCCCAACTTTTATGGGCTCTGGAGAGTGGCAGTCCGGTCCCCACTTGCACAGCAAGCAGTAGCACAATCTCCCCAGCTCCTGACTTCAGACCCTGCCATGTAACATCATTTCCTGCACAACAGGATTGCTCTGCTTCTCAAGTGCTGGCCTGAGTCACCTGAGTGACTTCCTCTGCTTGGTGAATGTGGATTCAGGTTACAGTGCAATATTCAAATGTGGGCTGGTTGTTTGTCACTGAGACAAAGGCTTTCTGGTTTGCTCCTCTGAGTTCTCCAGTGTATCTCTCCTGCAGAGCTGTCTGCACACACAACCCAGCTACTGTATTCTTAGCCACATCACAAACAAGAAAGGCCTGAGATTGGAAGTGATCTGCGACACCGAAATGGCTGAATTACACAGCACTTGTGATGTATTCTTTTATTTTTTACTTGTATGAGTGTGTTGCCTGCATATATGTCTTTGCTCCGTGTGTATGCCTGGTGCCCTTGGCAGTCAGAAGGGGGCACTGGAGCCCCAGGAACCAGAATTAGATCACCGATTACCATCTGGTGTGTAGGCGCTGGGAATCAAAACCAGGACCTCTGCAAGAGCTGTAAATCCTCTTAACTACTTTTAAAATTATTTTTAATTTTTTTTCTTTGAAAACTCCATGCACATGAAGTGTGTTTTGATCACATGACTCCCCTCCCACGGCACCCCTCCAGTACTTCCCACTACATCTCCCTCCCAATCCCACCAGGCCCTTCTGGCTGCATCTCCCTTCCAACCTCATGCCTTTCTCTTATATTTTTAGCCCACTGAGTTCAGTTAATGCTGTCTATAAGAACACAGGTGTAAGATCACCCACTGGGTCATGAACAACCTATTCATGGTTGTTGGCATTTCTTCTAGGCTCCCTCCCACAGTTACCTGGCAACATCCATTGTAAAGGGGGCTGCTTGCCCCCTCCTCTCTCTCTTCTCTTCTCCTCTCCCCCCCCCCTTATCCTCTTCCCCCCTC
>CM052706.1:10010202-10104709 GCA_028551405.1 Uromys caudimaculatus | reverse complement strand
AAAAAAACAAGAGAGAGAGAGAGAGAGAGAGAGAGAGAGAGAGAGAGAGAGAGAGAGAGAGAGAAGCAGAGCTGGCGTTGAGGATTTAGCTCAGTGGTAGAGCTCTTGAAGACCCTGGGTTCGGTCCTCAGATGGGGGGGGGCGAGGGGGACAGGGGGGACGGGGAGACGGGGACGGGGGAGGACAGAGGGGACGGGGTGGATGGGGGGACGGGGAGAGGACGGGGGACGGGGGGGGGGACGGAGGGGATGGGGGCGGGGAGGGGAAGAGAGAAGCAGAGCCAAGAGGAGGGGGCCTGGGGATGGTGGTTAATTTTAAATCCTTAAAGATAATCTCTCTCTGAGGAGGTGACATTCGAATAGAAACAAAACGAAATGCCGGACAAGTACTCTCCTCTGGGGAAGCAAGTAGTGTAGGCAGAGAGAACGGGAGGTGGGAGGGAATCGGTAAGTCAGAGAGTTAGGAAGAGGCCAAGTGTGGACAGAGAGCCTCCCCCATGCTGCTCCTGAGGGGCTAGGAATGGGCAGACCCAAAGCACTAAAGTGCCTTCAGAGAGTTTGGAAACAAAGCCACATGGTGGCTCCTCTGAGGATTTGTAGAGTCACGTGGACAGCTCCAGGCACCAAGGCTGCTAAAGAAACAAGCCAGTAAAGAGGCAACTGAAGTAATCAGGACAATGAGCCATGGTGGCCAAAGCGAGCAGTGAGGTGAGAAAGGGGCAGCCTCTGGGAACCACTTTAGAAGTGGGCACACCAGCTGGGTGAAGAATAGGAAGTCCTACTTGGCTCTACCACTTTGAATGTCCATTTCGATTGGGGACACATGCTTGAGGGAGCCAGCCTGGGGGCGGGGGTGGGTGCTGGTCCTCATAAGAAAGGACACAAAGAAGGGCATTCGAGGGTCATCACACACGTGTCTTGTCGTGAGCACCTCCATGCTCAAGCTTCTGGATTTTTCTAAGGAGCTACATTTGATGCAATGGTTAACAGGATCAAAATACAGAACAATGGAAAACTCTATCCCAAGAGCCCATATTGCCAAACCAGAAAAGCCTCCAGACCTACACAACATCATTTTACTAGTTCTACTCATGGAATCTGCGAATATGAAGTGTGTGTGAGCATGAAGAGGGAAAGGTGACCGAGGGAGGGAATTTAGACCAAAACCGACCAGAGGTGGGTACACAATAGGGTAGAGCCAAGGGCATCTCACACACACACACACAGAGAGGCATATGGAAGATGGATAGGTACAAGATGACTACGGATAAACAGATAAATGGATAGACAGATGGATAGACAGACAGACAGACAGACAGACAGACATGGGCAGGTGACTTGCAATGGACATGGATACTTGATTTGTCATAAAGAATACAGTCAAGTTCTGTCCATTTCAAGATCCTTTTCCGAGCTGTCCTCATTTAACTCTGTACTTTCACATTTTGCTTCCTACGTCTATTCCTTCCTTGTCTCAGACTAAAATTCCATTTTTAAGCTCACTCTTGTCAACCAGACTTGAGAGAGCAGTATTTTATGTGCTAACTTGGATCTGTTATTACTTTCAAAGATGACACTGGGGTTCTCACCTGGTGTGCTCCAAAATGGCAGAAAAGAGGACTCTAGTGGGGAAACGCGATTTTCATAGTTTAAATCCTAAAAATAACACTCCCATAACACTGAATCTCATTACCAAGCAGCAAATGCTGTCGACGCTCTTCATCGCTGGTGTTCACGAGACACGTCCCAGAGCCCACGTACTGACACCTACCCACTAAACACACACACACACACACACACACACAGAGCAGCCCCAGCTATGCTGTTACCTCTGGTAAACCCAGAGAGTGTGCGCCAGATCAAACCCCCTATTCTGTTATGTTAATACAATTTACTGCCTGGGAAATGAGTCTGTGGCTCCAAACCATTCAGTTCCCTGGATGGCAGATTTGGGCAGACTGGTGGGCAGAAATGAATGCAGCTGCACGGCTGGACTGTGAGGGGGGATGGAGAGGCAGACTCCGGGTAAATTAGAGGAAGGGAAATCCAGAGCAAGAGGCATGACCCAACTCCCTCCAGCTTCCTTGGTCGCTGTTCTCCCATGGTCAGCCATAAACAGATAATGACAATATTTCCACATGTGCAGCTAAATTGTTATTCTCTGGAGAAGCCTAAAAGTTCACGGTGGGCTCGTAAACATTCACTGAATCTTTAGCAGGCAGTGGAAAGGATGTAAAACTCAGCATTTGATCCATCACCGAACTGACCTCCCTCGGCCTCAGGCGGGGGATATTTGCAAGATGATAATGAAAAGCTATGAGCCTCTGAACAAGGGACCAGCTGCACACTCAGGTCCTGCTCTGCTGTGCTAGTGAGTGCTGCTGGAAGTCTCGTGAGGGAAACAACACCCGTGGAACCTTTGGGGACATTCCATAGGGAAAACATCGCTATACCACACCACACCAGATCAGGCATTTTTACTCCCCAACTCCCCCAACCCCTTCCTGAGGACTTTCTAGAAAACCAAAGTTCCTTATTCTGTAAAAAACCAGAATTAGTAGAATACACAATTAGCATAGAGTATATGGTAGGTAAGTGGTAGGTAGGTAGGTAGGTGATAGGTAGATACATAGATACATATATGCATGCATATACGTGTACATACATAAATTCATGGGTGGGTTGGCTATTCAGTTATCCATCTCCTCTAACACTTGCTGACCTATGTTTTATAAAGCAGTGTCAATATCCATGGGGCACTATGGCGTTTGCAAATGTCTTCCCAGCCCTCACCACAGAATGCCCTTACCAGGCTCTGCAGAAGCAAGATGGGTGCTTTCCACTTCAAAGTCAAGAAGCAAAGGCCCAGAATTCAGGCAACAAGGGTTGCATTGGACACTCTCACACTGCTGTAACCACAACACCTGACAAAAACAAGTTAAGGGAGTGTACTAGCTTGCTCTCTACTGAAGTGGTAAGACACTGACCAAAACCAGCGTGGGGAGAAAAGGGTTTGACCTACACGTCTACGCCATGGCCCGCAGTTAAAGGAAATCAGGAAAGGACTTCAGAAAGAACCTGGAACAGGAACTGAAGCAGAAGCCATGGAGGAATGCTGCTTAATGGCTTACATGGCTTGCCCAACTTGATTTTTTTTATACAACCCAGAACTACCTGCCTAGGAATGGTGCTGCCCACAGTGGGCTGAGCCTTCTCACATCCACTAATCAAGGAACTATTCCACAGATTTGCCCACAGGCAAGTCTAATGGATACGTTCCTCAACAGAGTTTCCCTATTCCCAGATAACTCTAGTTGATGTCAAGTTGACCAAAACAAATAAACAAAAAAACTAACCAGCACGGGGGGGGGGGGGGGGATTTGAGCTCATGGTCCCAAAGGGGTTTCTATCCATCCCAGAAGGGAAGACAGCAGAATACTTCATTCAAGTCCACCAGAGAGTGTGGCAAAGGTTTCTCACAACACCACAGATCAGAAAACACAGAGCCTAAAGGGACCAGGGGCAGAGCTATGATCCTCAAAGGCCCACCATAGTGACCTGCTTCCAGTACCTATGTCCCACCTCCTGGTGGTTCTGCAGTCTCCCAAAAGAGCATTACCTGCAGGGGCACATTCAAATTTAAACTTTAACCAGAGCTGAAGTCAGAGTGTAAGGCACAGCAGGACAGTAGTTGCTGGCCACAAGACTGCTGTCCATCTGAGAGCACCACAGTAGCTTGCTTTTCTTCATGGAAAGAAGTGGAGAGCGAGGAGGCCAACAGACCTGACCATCCTGAGTATGGATTTATTAATTCCTCCAAATGTCTGCTTGTCTCTAAGCTCAGTTGTTCCTGAAGAGGCCATGGGTGGTCATAGAGGCAGAGAACAGGAGATGCCAGGTGCAGAGCCTGTCAAGGAGTCTGGAAATGTTCGTTTCCCTGGCTTCATCCCCACTCCCCCAGCACCAGTCTCCATGCCCACAACACTGTCCCCATTACTCTGACAGCAATTACACCAACATGTTTCCCATGTTAGCTATGTGCCAGGCAATGGGCTGGGTTCACATCTGATACCTCCATTCTTTGTCTCACTGTGAGCCTACCATGATCCTATGAAGTACTCTGCAAGCTGCTTTATTTGAAGGCAAGAACAAAATAAACACATGCGAAATCTCAGACCAGCCATCCTATATGATGTGGGTGCCTCTCTACGTCACCCTGGTCCCAGCATCTATAGCTGAGTGCTCGTGCCTCTGGTCTAGGCATTGGTTCACGGTGACTTCAACAGTCTCCTCCTCCAGCTCTGATCCAACTGACCTGTGCCACCTTCAAACTAGATTTGTGAGACTTTTACCAACTGGGTTCTGGTCCAGTTTTATAAGGATCCTACCTAGTGTGGGATCTCTCACACCAGCAGACTTTAGAAGGCATGCCTTCTGCCCCTCGTACCTTTGCAGAGTCCTCTCCCACTGTGTGTGAACTGACCCATGGGGGAATTGGAAGAGTACTGTGGGGGTGGCTCGGTGCCTGATCAAAGCAGAACAGGGCAGAGGGCTGGAGAGATGTATAGTGGTTAAAAACTCTGACTGCTCCCTCAGAAGACCCTGGATCCATTCCCAGCACCTACGTGGCAACTAAACAACTGTGTGCAAGTTCAGTTCCACAGATCTGATGCTTTCTTCTGGATTCTGCAGGCACAGCATGTACAAATTACACAAACATACATGCAAGCAAAATACCTACACATTTAAAACAGAAAGAAAGAAAGAAAGAAAGAAAGAAAGAAAGAAAGAAAGAAAGAAAGAAAGAAAGAAAGAAAGAAAGAAAGAAAGCTAAAGACATCTCCGGGGTTTCTGCTTTTGCATTCTTTTGGTTTCTCTGAGCTCCTCTGTCAGAGACCTCACACCTTGCTGATCTTGAGTGGTCTATGAAGATGGAAGAAGCCCCAAAGCCACACAGCAAAGCAAAAGATAGCTGTGACCCCAGCTGAGCCCTTGCAGCCTGTCCCCAGCCACTAGAACCATCGTAGATAAGACAGGAGATCTGAAGGTCTTTGACAGCAATGGGGTCTTTCTTGTCTCTTGCTAAACTTAGCTTGGGGGCTAGGGTCCTGAAAAACTCAGTGCCCTCCAAAGCCACTAGGACAGTGGCTTTTGCATTCTTGTGTAGAGAATTCAAAGGATGTAATACACAAACCATAAGGAGCTAGTTTTAAAGAGAAGTTTATTGTGGGTTCATAGGTGGGAACTTAAGAGAGACAGAAAACAGCACTCCTGTTTAGCTGGGTTGCATCCTGGCAATGGGGTACCCTCGCTGCTGCCCTGGAAGATTTTTGAAGGATTCATGGTGGAAACTGGGGTAAGGTGTAGGAGCCGGCTGGTCCAGCTGGCCGACCACGTGCTGCATGGTAGCCTCCTCTCCTCTCAGTTTCATTCATGTCCCTGTGTACAGCTTCCAGGCAGGGACAAGGGACAAGACCTAGAGAACCAGAAGTTCCTGCTACGCTCCCTCCCTCCAGCAAGGGCATGCTCAGAGCTGCTGCTCTTCCCTTCCTGACCACCTTTATCTTCTGTTCTCATCACTGGACAGAGGACATCTCCGCCCAGCACACAGCAAATGAAACCAATTTATCCCACGCTTGCTGTGCTGTCCAGATTCCAGACCCTCAGAACCACAGGAAACAAACAACACACTGTTCTGCTAACTCCTGGTGGGAGTTTGCCACAAAGCCACCCATCGGTAACACCCAGGCCCATGTATTATTTACATAAAACTTAGAGTCAATGTGCTAAGCAGCCAGTTCAATCTGGTGATTTCCACAAACTCCTTTGGATCTCACCTCACCACTTCTGACCCTAGACATAAGTCTCCTGTGTAGTTATGACTTCAAATGCTGCTCGACTCCGAGAGCCCATCCCACATTCTCGGCTCCAGTTGAGAACTAAGGCATTACAGAGCCCGCAAGCAATTATCGTGGGCTGGTACAGAACGGAAGCAGCCTGGCGCTAGCCCACACCCGGAGAGACATTAGCGGAGCAGGGCTGAAGGGAGGCTGCCCAGCAGCCGCCTGTTCTCAGTGGGGCCTCTCGCCAGTCCCGATGTCCACCCACACAGCATTCAACAAAAAAAGTTCCAGGAACTGTGGCCATCATCTCCATCTGAATTATGATCTGAATTTGTACACTCTGGGGAGGTTTGGTGAAAATTCAAGTAAGAAAAATATCCAATATCACTGCCAGCAAGACACAAAAGGCTATATTGGTTCCCAATTTAAAAATAATAACGCCATCGTTTGGCCCCCTCCAGAGTGGTTCAATCAGATCCAGCTCGTTTCTCATGTTTAATGTCTGATATAATGACTAGGCTTAATTTTAGTGGAAGATTTCTGCATAAGAAATTGAGGAGAAGAATTCGCAATTCCCCAGAATTAGAATTGATGTCACTGGGCTCTTAAAATATGCATATCATCTGAAAACGTATCAAGGGTGAAGAACTTGACAGAAATCAGCGACCGCTGCGTACCTCAGAGGGGCACTGGCTTGAAGTCATCTCTGTAAGCCATGATGTAGGTGACACTAAGAAATTGACTCAAGGTGTTGCAATTCTTTTTAAGAACTCAGAAAATCCCTTCATTAGGACTTAATTGATTCCTCCAGAAAGGCCTTCTCATAAAGGAAGCCGCCCTATGGCAGGTCCTTCCATTGAAGGTCTAGTGGTCTGAGTGCCTGTTAGCTGTCACGCACCCTGACCCACCCTGGGGCTTCCCAGTAAGTAGAGCACAGTACTGGTCCTGAGAGTTTGCTGGCTTATCTAGCGTGTGTTCTCTCTCTCTCTCTCTTTCTCTCTCTCTCTCTCTCTCTCTCTCTCTCTCTCTCTCTCTCTGTGTGTGTGTGTGTGTGTGTGTGTGTGTGTGTGTGTGTGTGTGTGTGTGTGTGTGTGTAGAGGAAGAGGAGTCAGAAGTATCATAGGCTAGGGGCCTATGGTTCCTCAGACCCCAGGCCTCCTCAGTTTCTGTGGTTCAGTTAAGGTGACAATTCCTATGTGGCCTCCTGACCCCTGGGATTTTGAGGAGCCTCCCTAGCTAGCTGCATTCACATGCTAATTGATTTTCATGGCATGTAGACAGATACTGGGCCCAGAACCAGATTAGAATCACTAACTGCAGAGTCACTTTACCCTTTGAGCCTCTGTTTCCTTGTCTGTAAAATGGGAACAAATTTTATCTTCAGAAGGCTTTTGAGAAACACAAGTAAAGGTGAGACAGTTTAGATCCATTTCTCAGATGTCCAATGCCAGAGCAAGACTTAAGATTCACATACAAGTGAGGAATTAAAAACTGCCCCAAGGCAGCCAGTTGGGGAGAATAAGATAGAAGAGGAGGCCAAGCAAAGATAGAAGTCAGGAGACCCCACAGAGGGAAGATTCAGCCTGAACCTGGGAGGGAGGAGCATGGAAGGTGGACATTCACACTCTGGTGTCTTGTAGCCAGTTGATGTTTCCACAGGGCTGGGCAGGAAACCCACACTTCCCAAATTATGTGCAGGAGTGATCAAAGGAGCTCCAATAACCCGAGCACACGAATCTCCAATCAATGACGAAAAGAGTCCAGCTGTTTGGGATCAAGTAGGCCTGCTGAGAGAAGCCACGGGATCAGGTAGATGCCAGCAGCATCCTTTTGGACCTATAGTACCTTCTTCTCAGCTCCTTAGAAAGCCAACACATCCCAGCCCTTCACATTACAATCAAAGTAAGCCCTCGGGTTTTTCTTACTAGCTGCTCAGAATCCTGTTTGGTAGCAATAGCAAGAAAAGGCTGGTGTAACACATTAAGTTCTCCATACCTGCAACTGGAGACAGAACCAGTACTGGGTAGGGAGTGCTGGCTCTCTGAAGTTTTTTACCCAAGTGAGAGGTGCCTAACCTAGGATCGGTTGACAGCAGCAATAAGATTTCCCTAGCCAGAAGAGCCTCTGTCTCCCAAACTTCAGGGCAGTGGCCCAGCCCACACATGTCCCTCAGGGCCATTCTCACCTACACTAGTTGTCACCTCATGAGGGAGCTGGCACTCTCAAAGAATACCCTTAAGATCCACTGGTCCTAAGCCAGCACATAGTTCAATGAAGCCCCGTGCCTTCTACAAGGAGGAAAGAATTAGTTTAACACAAATCCAAGAGCTCAGCCAATAGGCTCAAGGAAATCCAGTGTTTATGGAGAATCAGATAAGGGCTACCATCTCAATCCAAGATTTATTTTTAATTTTATAAATGTTATTCTTTAAAAAGTACATGCAAATAAATACACTGTACTCTACAATTAACCAGAGTCAAAGTCTCTACTGAATGCAGGTGATGAATGGGAGTTATGAAAGACAACATGAAGTTAATTGGTTTTCTTTCTGAATCTCTCCTGGAGTTTTGGTTTGAGTAGAAGACAAGTACATGAACTATACGTGATACTGCAAATGTAAAATTTAGTGTGAAGCTCTATAGCCTCTCCCAAATGCCTATGCTATCTGTGTTGAAGTTCACTGAGTTCTGAGAATTTAGCAAACTTATTTTAGCAACTAGGATCAACTAACATCTTATGACTTTTATTTAAGGAAAACACCTTGGAAGTCTGCATTGATGAAGGAAGCTGAAATCTCAAACGCTTGGTCCATAGGAAGATAAGGATGCTAAGAGATAGCTCAAGCTCTCTAATACATTAAAACATTTAGGTTGGGATGAGTAGATACAGAAGAGAAGGTTGGATTTGAAAAAGACAGCGATATAAGCATGCTCCTGTAATACCAGCACTCGGGGCTGGGGTTGGCAGATGCAGGGGGATCACCATAAGATCAAGGCCAGCCTGGTCTACATATGGAGTTCCACAGAAGCCTTAGCTATAGAGTGAAACTGTCTCCAGAGCTGAGATGGTTCAGCTGGTAAAGTTCTTCCCTCACAGGGATGAAAGTCAGTTGGGAGTCCTACCAGCCATGGGACAAGCCGGGCATGGGGGTACACCTGTAATCCCAGCACTGAGGAGAGGAGATGGGTAGAGCCCTGGAGTTCACTAGCTAGCTAGTCTAGCCTGATGTGCTAGCTAAGAGTCATGCAAAACAAGGTGGGGCTAGAGACAGTTCAGCACTTGATGCTCGGGCTGAGGATTGGAGTTGAGCTCCCAGCACCCACAATGCAACTCACACCCATCTGTAACTCCAATTCCAGGAGACAGGCTGCCCTCTTCCAGCCTTCATGGCCATCAAGCACACACATTGTATACACATACATACATACATACATACATACATACATACATACATACATAAAGGCAAACACTCATATACATAAAATAAAATGAGTCTTAAAGGAAAAAAAACAAGTTGAAGAGAGACTAAGGAAGACACAAAGTTGGTCCCTGGCCTCCATTTACATGTACACATATATGCAAGTGCATCTGTACATACGCAGGAAGAGAGAGAGAGAGAGAGAGAGAGAGAGAGAGAGAGAGAGAGAGAGAGAGAAATAGAGACAGACAGAAGGTAAAGTACAATTCTTTGTCTCTTTCTAAGACTAACATGAATCCATTACCCACTTAATGGTCAGTGGCTTCTCACTGCGTTGTTTCTACACGGGACATCTTTCTCTAGAAATGCTTCCCAGTTGTGTTTCCCTTCTATTAGGCTTATGGAAGATCCCCCAAACATCCTGTCCAGGCTTCACTGTATGTAGCCAGATAACAGAACTGCCCGTCACTGTGAAGCCAGTGTCCAGAGACGTGGAGAGGGCGAATCTGTCTACCCCATCCCCGCTTCAGCCTGTGGTTCTGACCCAGATACTGAGTTACTCATGGACCTTTCCCCTCTTGTAACTGTAAATCACGATTCTTATCTGCATGTGAGAAAGCCTAAATAGAATCAGAGACCTCACAATCCAAGCTTTTAAAGTGTCAAGTGGCCTGTTGGTTACCCAAGCCCTCATCCATCACTCTTGCTACTCTATGAGTCTCTGAGGATGCACCAGATATCAACAAACAGGGCAGCAGCTTGAACCTTTGATGTTATACCAGGCACAGCCTATGTAACTGCCCATCCTGTTTTCCTTCTGACAGCACCTTGAAAAAAGACCTATGCCCAAGGCCTCCTACACATGAGTGGTCTCCCTGTCTCTCTTGTTGGCTCTCTAGTCTTGGTGTCTTCATTCTGCTTGCTCTAAAATGAAGCTGACTATCTTAGGGCAGATGGTTGGGAGGAGCTTTGCAGTCAGGATCCAAATTATCTTCTTAACCAGCTATGATGGATGCTGGAGAAAACATAGCCAATGAAAGAAAAGAGCAAAAGCAGTGCTCAGTAAACCCAGCGCGCGGGAGGGAAAGCATGTTAGGCCATTCCATCTTCATACCCCTGCCTTTGTTTTCTGAAAAATTTCCCCTGTGTTTCTGCCTATCTGTGTGTAGATGTATGTGTACATATATGTAGATGCATGTAGAGATCAGAGGCAAAGCCAGGATGTCATTCCTTAGGAACATTGTGCTTGAGACAAGGTCTTTCATTGGCCTGGATCTTTATCAAGTAGGCAAAGCAACCTGGCCAGAGAGCTGTAGGGATCCACCTGTCTCCACCTCCTATCTTGCCATCACTGGAGTTACGAGCATATGTCATCACACCTGGTATTTTATGTGGATTCTGGGACTCTGAATTCACACAGACAAGGCAAGCAATTCACCAAGCCATTCCTCCCTGCCTCTGTTTCTTGCTATTTTAGAAAATCTTTTGAGATTGGTTGTATTTTCCTGCACACAGTGCTGTTAGACTCAGACAAACTACAAGGGAAGCCTTTCAGAAACCTGAGGTGGCTCCACAGATGCACCAGGCATGCCCTCTGGGTGAGTCAAGCCTGTGTCATTCTCTGAACCCTGTACAAAGCAGACAGTCAACAGATGACTATTGGATGGATTCACGCATGAAACAGCTTCAGAGGATCTTCTCTGGTTGCCTGGGAGCACACATTTACCTGTCTGATCTCTGCAGCCATGAGAACAGTGGTCACGTGTGTCTGTGCTCAGCTTGGATTCTCTGCTCTGTTCCATAGTCGTGGAGCACCTGTTTTCTTTGGCAGGGCTGCTTCCACAGAGCCATTCCAGTGGACAGTAGAGTTATTGCCTGCTGCATCTCTCATGAATGATAGCTTTCATGACAGGGAAAATGCCCCATGTCCTCACGAGTCCCATCAGTAGACACGGCTATAAGACGGGAGCCGAGCAGCAGGCAGAGACAACCACTAGTGAAGATTTAGCTCCTGGTTAGCAAGAACAGACTTCGCAAGTAGTTTGGGAAATGAGGTCAAACCCATTTGTTTCCAGATGGTCCCAGACAGCTCAAAAAAAAAAAAAAAAAAAAAAGTAGCAAAGGGTAATGGAAAAATTTTCAGGCACTGTGTGGTCATTCATCACACCTAACCAGGACTTGGGTTTCTTGAAGGCTGGATAAATCTGTCTTGGAAGCTAACCATGGATCTGTCCAGTAGATGCGAACTTTATTTTTCTAAGTAACAACTTTTTATTGAATGCTTCATAATCCGTAACCCCAAAACAAAGTAACCATTCCTCCTACCTCGCAATCCATTGGTCTCCTTTAGCATCACTGGTCTCTTCTTTGCATTATTCACTCAACAGTTTTCATTATTCACGCAACAGTTTTTGTTGAGTATCTATTGTTTATGGCGGTGTTTCTAGACATAGGGGTGGGGCAAATCATCCACCTCGTGAAATATCTGGATAAACTCTATTTGGGACCTAGGGAGGATCAATCAACAAACAAAAAGTGTGTGTGTGTGTGTGTGTGTGTGTGTGTGTGTGTGTGTGTGTGTGTTTGTGTGTGTGTGTGTGTGTATGTGTGTGTCTCTGTGCATATGTGCATTTCTGTGCATGTGTATGTATGTGTGTGTGAATGTGTGTGTGTCTGTGCATATGTGCATTTCTGTGCATGTGTATGTGTGTGTGTTCGTGTCCATGTGTCCCCGTCTGTGCGTGTGTGTCTCTGTGTATGTGTGTCTGTGCATGTGTGCATGTATGCCCGTAATTAGGAGGAGGTTTCAGATGAAGGGGATCAGAATCACCACGTGAACAGGAGGCTGTTCTCTGATATCCTCTCAAGACAAACTTCACAAGGCGGACATTCAGTAACTAACTTTTGGTTAAATGGATGTACATACAAAAGAGAAGATATTTCAGTGGGTCTTCTCTAGCTGCCTGAAAGCCCTTGAGGCAGAGCCCTGAAAGAAGTGTGAAAACTAAATCTGTATGTATCTGGAGAGAGATCATTCTAGGCAGATGTAAATCCACATGAAATAGTCCTGAATCAAGAGATGTCTGCAATGTTCTATGATGGGACAGGAGAGCTCTAGAGTGGGGGACTGGAGGCAAGCGACTAGGATGCAAGGTCAGAGACATGCAAGTGCTATCTATTGAATGCTATAATATGGGACAATATTTTATCTGCCTTTATGCCCTCCATAGCTCTTACCTGCCACATGAGAATATTTAATAACTATTTGTTATTGTTATAAATGAATGCATAATGTACTTGTACTCTTTGCCATTTGGGTGCATTTATTTCCATTGTTACAAAATAATGAATTTAATTTGTGTTTTCATTTCGATTCGATTCCTGAGTCTAAAGTTAAAATGATCTTAGCCAGTGGGTGCACAAATGGATTGATACACAGATAGATGGATACATGGAATAGTCAACTTAGACATGGCGGTGTTAGGTGTCAGTGCCTGTACATCCTGGCCATGATCATGACCTATATACAAGGTCAGAATCCAGTGAGCCTCTCTGTCTGCTTGCGTTTTTATCTACCAAGTGATACAATGTGAGAAACTTGAATATCCAGGGTAAGTGAGTATTTGAGTTAGAGCTTTGCTCTCCTGAGTGACAGAGTCTCACTGTCTCAGTGTGAGCCCCATTGTGAGCATCTTCAGCTCAGTGGCCTGGAAAAGTCGACATTCTACCTCAGTGACTCTCCTCCTGTCCCTGATTACATCTACTTATTTCCTGGGTGATTTGTGATTAGCTTCTGCCTGGCTATTCCACCACAACACTACATGGTGAAGGCTCCTCTCACTTAAAAATACAAGAATCCCAGGAAAGCCCATTAAAATGTTCTTTAAAAAAAATAAAAATAGGAATTGGACTCCACTAGGTTCTTGGCTGTCACTTAACTCTGCCTTCCTTTTGCTGGGTGCGGCCCACACTTAGGGCCAACCTGACTATGAGACCAGATTAAATGTTAGGTAAATTAATAATGAGCATAGACCTCAGGACTCAGTCAGACCTTCCAGGAGAAAATAGAAAGCACTTGTTAGGTTATAGTTGCCGGGTACAAAACAGGATATGGAAACCAATAATATACCACACACTGCTACAAATCATCTGAAATAGAAATCACAAAAGCACACTGAGTTACAATAACTTCAAAAAAAAAAAAAAAAAAAAGAACCACCCAGGAACAAAGTTAGCCAAGGGAATGAAAGATCCCTATGATGAAACTATAAAACATTAATGAAATATATTTAAAAGGACACACAAAAAGGCAATCGAATGGATTCAATTCAATCCCCTTTCAAAATATAATATCCTTCACAGAACTAGAAGAAAAAAAAATAGTCCTCATATTTTTGTGGACTCACAAAAAACCTTCAAACAGCCTGCCCTAGTTTGCTGTGATAAACACCATGGACAAAGGTAACTTGGGGACGAAGGGGTTTATGCCAGCTTAGAGGTTAAATCCTGCCATCCAGGGAAGCCAGGACAGGAACTCCAGGCAGAAAGAAACCTGGAGGCAGGAACTGAAGGGGGAAATGTGGAGGAGCCCTGCTTGTTGGCTTGATTGCTTACTTTCTTATGCAACCATGAGGCTGCATAAGAATGTGTGTGTGTGTGTGTGTGTGTGTGTGCGTGCGTGTGCGTGTGCGTGTGCGTGTGCGTGTGCCTGGCTATTCCAACACACACACACACACACACACACACACACATACATGTGGGAGGGCTGAACACTCTCACACCAATCATTAATCAGGAAAATGTCCCATAGGCCAATTTGATGGAGACAATTCCTCCACTAAGGTTCGCTTCCTAATTTATGTCAAGTTAACACAAGCTGTCTTGCACACACTCACACTCATACACTCACACATTTACACACTCACATGTTCACACCCATACACTCACACACTCGCACTCACACACGCACACTCACACACATGCACACACACACACACTCAGACATTCACACACTCACTCCAGTGTTAGTTACTTTTCCATCACTATGATGAAACCCCACAACCAACATGGCAGGCACAGGAAGTTCACAGCCTGAACCAGAAACAGGAAACAGAAAGAATGAAGTGGAAACGGCCTCATCTCTAAACTTCCAACGTCTACCCACAGTGACATATTTCCTTCAGATATCCCTCTAACCCCCCTCAAACAGCACCACCACTGGGGACCAAATATTCAATGCCCAAGACCATGAGGGGACATTTACCATCGAGCGAGCTCACACACACACACATACTGAGAGAGATTTATTGTATTCTGTATTCAGCAATGGCCACCCACCTCAGAATGAACCAAACATGAGGAAAGGACAATTATAATTGTCATTAACAGTTGAAAAATTAAATGAAGTAAGGACCTCTGGGTCACCTAGATGGCAACTGAGCTGAATTCAAAACCCACTATCAGGGCTGAAGAGATGGCTCCGCTGATAAGAATCTATGGTGCTCTTGCAGAGGACCTGGGTTCAGGTCCCAGCATTCCCATCAGTTGGTTAACTCTAGTTCCAGGGAATTCAACACCTTCTTCTGGCCTCTACAGGCATCTAAATACACACATGGTGCAAGCGCGATGTATTTTTAAAAATCAAATTCCAGTATCCGCTTTCTTCAAACCTTATACCTTGCCCCAGGTCAGATTTCCACATGGGGCCATTTTCATCTGTTTACAAAAATTAAAAAAAAAAAAAAAAAAAAAAAAAAGGAGTCATTCTATACTCAGTGTTCACCAGGACATCAAAAGAGAGAGACCCTAGGACACTTCAGCTTTCTCAAAAGGATGACCACCTGAGCCCTCAGGGTGGGCGAAAGGGACACTGGAAAAGAAGGATACCTCTTTCCTTCCTCCCTTGTTCATAGAGTTTCCACAGACTTCAGTGACACCCACTGTTCACCACTCGCGCCACCGACAGCAAAGGAGACATCTTTTCTCCCCGTGCTTCAAGTGGAAAGCGAAGCACATAATCATGGGATTAGGAACAGACGGCCCTGGAGATGATGGAAATCCCTTCCAAACAAGTTGCCAGATAGTTTTGCTCTTTGCCAAAATGTCTCTTCTCTCTTTTTAAGCTTTCCTGAATTATAAGAGAGATGCCATCAAAGCCATGAATTTCTTTCCTCAAATGAACAGAATCTGCTCTCCAAGAAGTGTGCATGTGTACATGTATGTGTGCCTGTGTGTGTGTTTGTGTGTGTGTGCATGTGTGTATATGAGCATGTATGTGTGGGTGTATACGTATGAACGTACATGAGTTTGTGTGCATGTGTGTATATGTAAGCATGTAAGCATGCATGCATGTGTGTGTGTGAGGGAGAGAGAGAGAGAGAGAGAGAGACTGTCCTGGCCCTTGAAAGGAGATGAGATGAGCTATCTTGACCATCAAGACACTGGCCATTAGGAAGTTGATTCCTTTGTGGTCTGGGCTGGTCAGTAGAACTATTCTCTCCCCCCCCCCCCCAACCCACCCTCCGTTCCCTACTCTGATTCAGGAGCCCAACTCCACAGTAATGTTTCTCCTCTCCCGTCCTCCTGCCAGGAACTTCCGGGATCTCAGGGGAGGCTATGAGGCAGAGGAAGGGGAGAGATTTGGCAAAGTTGGGTGCTTCCTGTCCTGCCAATGTCATTTCATTAGAGGCACCCTGAACGAGAGAGAGCCCTTCATCCCAGGTTCTTCTCCTCAAAAGCCCTATGTTCAGCCTACAGGGAGCCAGCCCTTCAGGGACAGCAGCGCCAGCCCAGGGTCCGTAGTCTAGGACTTGGCTCTGTGCGCTCCTGCACCCAACCTCGCATGCTCTAGTGATGCTTCTTCTCTTCCTTGTCCTTGGGAAGCAGATGATTCTTACACTTGCTATTGCCATCCATCACTTAATGATCTGAGACACACATGCATTGCAAGTTCTTCCTCACAGAGACAGTGCTCATGCAAACTCAGAGGGTTTATGTCAGTCACACAGTGTGATCTCTGGACCCTGTCAGGGGACATAGTAATCCCAGGATGCAGGGGGCTGATGCTGGTTGTGGAGGGAAGCACATCATTTTCTAGCCCTTTCCTTTAATAAGCAGAAAGAACAAATTCTAAAATAAATGGGAAAAGAGTGAGATTGTAGAGTATACATAATGGTCTTCCTAGTCTTTATTCAGCTGGCAGCAGGCAGGGCTGTTTACATCTGCAAATAACTCTCAAATGGATCATGCTAGGAAGTCATAAAGGCTACAGTACCACTAGGCAGAAGAATCCTTTCAGCTCCATTATAATCTCCCGGCACCGCTATCATAGGTGTGGACCATCATAGACCAGAATATCATTATGTAGTACATAATAGCTGAGTGTCTGCAGTTAAGGTCCCTCAAAATCTTAACTATTCAATTCCCTGTATTAAATTATCTCTGCTGAGAAGACTGTTGTAGTTCCTTGTTTCCTTACTTGACCCTCACAGACACAGGAGCCATCTTTGTTGGTACTTCTGACATAAGGGAGAATGACTACTCTCTTTACATTTTTATGGACCGGTTAATGCCGGTGAACATCCTGTAGGTCTGGCATTCTGGTAAGGACTGAAAAAAGAAAATCAAATAAGATATCCTCTGCTCACTCTGCTTAGCAAACTACTGTAATAGCCAAATAAATGCAACATACTGAAAAGTGCTGTAAGAGACGAATATAGAAATTGCTATCAGTCTTTATTACAGGAAAAACTGAAGAAAGGAGTAACTTTGTTTAGGAGAATTCAAAGACAGCTACACAGAGACAATTTAAAATAGGTTTTCAAGAGCCATCTAATCTGATGATTGCCTGTGAAAAATATATATACTCAAATAAAGCTATCGGCACCCTCTATTTTCATTATGTATTTGTAACTTTAAAACTAAGATATCAATCTGGCCTGTTGAACCACCGCCAAATTTCTCTCAGGCCGTAAGATGATATTAATTTGTAATACATGATCTTCTATAGAATTATAAGTAATGTTATTGTTTAAATCTAAAATATCCCCCACAAGCTTTTGTATTAAATGCTTGCTTCCCAGATGGTGGAGCCATCTTGGGAGCCCACGTGCCTTAGTCAGGGTTACCATTGCTGGAGTGATATACCATGACTAAATGCAACTTGGAGAAGAAAGGGTTTATTTAGCTTACCTATCCTGAACCAACTGTCCATTAAGAGAAGACAAGGCAGGAACTCAAACTAGGTGGGAACCTGCAGGCAGGAGCAGACGCAGAAGCCATGGAGGGGTGCGGCTTACTGGGTCATTTCTCATGGCTTGCTCAGCCCGTTTTCTTACAGAACCCAAGACCACAAGCCCAGGGATGGCACCGCCCACAATGGGTTGGCCCCTCTCACATCAATCATGAATTAAGAAAATGTCGGGTAGGCTTGCCCACAGCCCCATCTTATGGAGGCATTCTCAACTGAAATTCCCTCCTCCCAGATAACTCTAGCTTGTGTCAATTTAACATTAAAAACTTTCCAGGACACCATGGTACTTTTAGAAGTCAGGGGTCTAGCTGACAGAAGTGTGGGGCAGATGATTGAAGGTAAAAGCCACCCTTCCTCATTCCTGCCTTGCTTTTTGCCTCCTGGTCCACCATGATGTAAAGAGCCCATTCCTTGCTCTTGCAGCCATGTGTTTCCCACCATGAATGAAAATCTGAAACTCTGAGTCAAATAAGCCCTTCCACACTCAAGATGTTCTGTCAGACATAGGGATTTTAACAACCACCACCACAACCACCACAACCACAACAACAACAAAATGACTAGAACAAGAACTAATAGTTTCTATTTTTAAAGCTCTCCTCAGTATACACACGGGTGCACACCCAAGCACACATATAGGACCTAGTCTCACTATTTCCCCCATTTACAGATATAGCCCTACCACTGGACTACGTAACAAAAGATCAAATGGAGGAACCCCGAAGACACTCGATGGTACAGTTCCTCTCAGGGAGCTGTATTTGTTGTTGTTCTCATCACTGTAGCCAAATGCCTGGTAAAGTAATTTAAAGGAGAACAGCCTAATTCTGATTTGCTACCCAGAGGAAGACTGTCTGTCCTGGTAGAAAAAAAGATGGAGGTAGGGGTGACTTGGTTCATGGTGCAACTAGGAAGCAGAGAAAGCCAAATGCCAGCACTCAGCCAGCCTTCTCCTTCTCCCTCTGTATTCATTCCAGGCGATGTGGCCAATATGGCATGTGGTTTGGAGCGAGGCCAAGGTCTCCCCTTTTGCCTGTGTTTCTGTCTAGCAAAAGCACAGAATGACCTTGTTCTAACGTCTAATGGGAGCTCCATGGTGACACTCATACAGAATGCCGAGATTCAGAAGCAGAGAGGCAGCTTCTGCCCACAGGAGCCCAGAGCTCTGCAGCAGTTACACACCCTGCCAACATCCTTGGGTGCTAATTTGCAAATGCTGGAGGGAGTTAAAGGTGAAAGCCACCTGAGGACCATGAGAAGGGTGTACAGTAAGTAATTGTACTTTTTGCTTCTAATAAGTGGTTTACTAAGCATGTAGCAAGCAAATTAAAAGAACAATAACAAGTAGCAGGTAGACAAAGGAACATCAGATCAGGGGATCCCAACACAGAAATAGCTAGGGAAGCCCTGCTGAAACCCATGCCAAAGTTCCCATGAAGAGATCTCCAGGCAGGGTGTTCTCTCTGCAGATGTGTGCCTGCTTTCCAGTCTCTCTGCATATGTGTCTTCGTACTGAAAACAACAGGAGCCTCTTCGGAATAGCTTGTCTTCCAGATGTTCTCAAGGGAGCAAGGGCTTTACTGTCCCTAACTGTTTGCTGCTCTCTGTGCCTCCTGTAAAAAGGTTGAGGACCAGTCTGTCCTAGGACAGGTGGTCCTGGGGGACACTTGAGACCCACCTTGTCCTCAAAGTCCACTCTCAACACACACAAATAGCACATGACAATTTACTACTAGGCAATCGATTCTCCCAAGGATAGAGAAGGATTTACAAAGGGCGCTTAGAAGGCCAACCAAGCTTTCACTGGGGAGCTGGGAAGAAAAAGGTAAAAGGTGGGATAGTGAAGACATCCGGAGAAGGCCAGAGGCAAGAGTTTAGACCTACAGGGCTGGGGATGGAGCTCAGTTGGTTGAGTATTTGTCTAGCATGCACAAATGTCTGGGTTGGATTCCTTAGAACTGCATACATTTGGTCATAATGGTGCACATATGTAATCCCAGCACTCAGGAGGTAGAGACAGGGAGACCAGAGGTTCAAGGTCATCCTCAGCTACATAACAAGTTCAAGGCTAGCCTGGGCTAAATAGGGCCCTGTCTCAAAGGGGGCAAATCGTGTACTTTTAGTACTTTTGACTAAGGATAGAGCTGAGGCAAGAAACTTGGGAGCAGCTGGTCTACCTGGGTAGGTGTAAAGTTGGGGGTCGGAGGTGAAAGTGAGACCAGGAAGGAAGAAATAGTAGTAAAGCATGCGCCCATGAAATGGAGGCACATGTAGATAAGGAAGGTCCTACAGAACTCACCAAACGAGCCGCCCCAATGGGAGAGGAGGAGGATCCAACGCTCTGCTGAGATTCTCCCAGGGGCCTTTATAACCTCACTGCAGTGAGTTTGTGTGCCTGTAGCTGAGCAGCCTCTGGAGGGCCTGGAGGAAACAGAACCATCTCCACTCTGACTCGTGGTGTGTGGAACTGTCTGACACCTGAAACTGTCTGTCCTGGCTGTGCTGAGTCAGGTGGTAAAGAGAAGGATACCTCCCAGGCACCTGCCACCAACAGGTGCTCCTCCTCCTCCTCCTCCTCCTCCTCCTCCTCCTCCTCCTCCTCCTCCTCCTCCTCCTCCTCTTCCTTGTCCTTCTCCTCCAGTAAGAGCCAAAGGCAGGAGAAAGAAGAGAGACCACAAATTCGCTGGTGGGGGAATTTGTGTAGCACAGCCAGTCTCTCCTTGAAGCCTTCTGAGACAGAAGGTCTGCTTGCCGAGAGTTCGTAGACAGGAACAGATCTTAGCAATTAGAAAAATCTTCTGAAAAAATAGTTTTGCCAAAGAAGTCCAGATCATTCATTTCCATATATTTCTTTTTAATAGCAAGTAAAATGTCACCACTCCATATAGTTTCAGGAAATAAGAGGAACAAAGCATAGAAAATTGCCCTAAGTAATAAATCTTGCTTTTGAGTGCAAAGATATTTATGTAGGAGCTGGGGAGACGTAAGAGTGCTTGCTGCCCAAGATACTGATTTATATATCTCCACACATATGTGCACATGCATACACTCATATGAATGCCTACATGAACATGTAGATGTACCACACAGACCCACATACACTTGTGCACACATAAAAAATGGCTAAGTGACCCCCCCTCAAATTACAGAAGCCATCTCTTATGTTTGTATTGAAGTTGACAGTTTATAAACCGCATCACCTATGTGACATTTACCTAAGGCTGTGGACAAGAAGGCCAATCCATCATTATCCTTTCTGTGGCCACCAACACGGTCATTTTCAGACATCAGCTCCATTGCCAGATGCTACCAGCATGGCGGTTGCTATTGCTTTACATAGTTGTGAACTAGTGCAAGGCTCCCTACAAGAGACACAGGAACCAAAACCAAGTATCTGAACTCAATAGGTACAGCATCAGCTCCCACCTGCAAGGCTCTTCAGATGCCTACCCTCTGGGTTTATTTATTTATTGTTTATCCACATGTCCTTTTCTCCCCCAGCACTGATTCAAGCATATACCACCATGCCCAGTTTTTTACATGGGGACTAGGAATTGAACTCAGGTCCTTGAGCTTGCATGCCAACCACTTTTCTCACTGGGCTATTACCCCAGCCAGTCCTTGGAGATTTAATCAGGACAGCTCTGAGTCTCACAGTCCTCTGGGTCAGTTCAGTTTCCTAGGAGGTTATTTAATGCAAATTCACTTTTAAGTAGAAATGTGAGCCATTTCCTTCATGAAGGGGAAAAAAAATTCCTAGCACCTCCCAGAGCCCTCACGTATCCAAGCAATTTTAAAGATTCATGCCATAGGTGAGGGACCTGCAAGGGAAAGACCTTGTGTGTGATAACAATGCCTTGGAAGCTTTTTCAAAGTTGTGGCTTAAAAGTGTGTTCTCTGAGCCAAAAAATAATTGCACATTCATCCCAGCAGATTGAGAGAAAGTCAGGGATTTAGTCTGAGGAAATACATTTGTGGCGTGCGGAGAATGACATTTGGGAGGATGCTAGGCTCTGCGGTACGGAAGCTCAGGCACTAATAGCTACTTGTAAACAGAACCAAAATAACACAAAGGCTGATGGGAGATGTAGCCCTCTGTCTTGGGAACGCTAGGCTTCCCAAGTGGAATTTCATTCACCTGCCCAATTTTCAGGGGTCGGACCCCAGCAGATATTTTATAGTCACTTCCCAGTCAGAAGTGCGATTGAGTCACGACAGCCTCAAGGCTACCACACCCACACTCTATAGCTCAACTCCCCCCTTTCCCCTTTTCCCTTTCCCTCTCTATTTGCTTCACCCAGATCCAAGAGCATTTCGCTCACAGCAGCAGTTTTGACTGCCTACCTACTACTGTGTGAGCACCAATATGAGAAGCTGAGATTGCAATTCAATGTAAATTTGGGATTTACAAGACAGTTAGGACACGAGGATTACAGGAGCCTCACTGCTTAAGGTAGTGGAGAAGGCGAGAGAATTAGATCATTATAACATGAGCTACGAGATAAGAGAAATAACTGTGCTTTGGAGATCGGTGCAAGAAAGCTGAGCTAGGGCAGAAGGTTCAGTCGCTCCTCAAAGGTGAAGGGCACCTCCAGGCTCTCCAGACGTTCAGGGTACATTTGCCCACTAAGGTTGAGCATTTTGTATGTGTTCAACGGGAGACAAAATTATCATCGGAAGTGAAGGGGATGCATAACTTACTTCCAAGATCACATAGAGCATGGGTTGGATCTCAGCCATTAAAGTCCACTAGTGTGGGTGATGGTTCATCTTCACAGTCAGCTGATCAGATTTAGAGCCACTCAGGAGGCACGTCTTTGCAAGAGTTCTCAGAGAATTTTGACTGAGGGAGACAAGCCATCCTGAATGTGGGAAGGCACTATACCATGGGCTTGGGTCCTGGACAGAAAAAAAATGCAAAAAGGGAGCATTGGCACTAAACTCTAGGTGCTTTCTGGTACGGTGCGTGCAATGTGACCAGCCACGTCACACTCCCAGTAGCACACCCCTCCATCATGATGGGCTGTACCCTCCCAGTCCGTGAGCCAAAACCAATCTTCCTTCTTTCAGTTGCTCTGAGTAGGTGTTGAGTCACAGCCTATGGAAGCAGGTCAAAGGTCAAAGAAGGAATGAAACACAGGCAAACACCCAAGAGGATGCTGAGCATCAAAGACCCTGAGCTGAGCACTGTGGCAGTCCTATTCTCTTAAAAAATATAAAACACAAGCTCAGCCACCAGTTTACCACTTGGGGAAAAAAATTAATTTGTGTGTCATTCAACTAAAGTGGCATTTCCCATTCCTAGCATTTTCTCAGACCTTAAACCAGATGTGTACCTGATGTAAACCCACTATGTGCAGCCACCAAGGAGCACCGTGTTCTTTATACCGTCACCCTATAAGATGTTCCTCGAGAGAGAGGTGGCAGCTTCCTTTTTTTTTTTTTTTTTTGTTTTTTTTTTTTGTTTTTCGAGACAGGGTTTCTCTGTGTAGCCCTGGCTGTCCTGGAACTCACTCTGTAGACCAGGCTGGCCTCGAACTAAGAAATCCGCCTGTCTCTGCCTCTAGGTGGCAGCTTCTGTACCCAGTGAGCATGCAGCTCAGAAATGCAAATGTGGCACCTCTCCATGCCCAGCCTCTCTAGCTAGCTAGCTACTTCTAGCTCTGTCTTTATCTCTATCTCTGTATCTGCAAAGCTCAGTTCACGACTAGCATAAAAATAATTAAAGCATATTTGTCAAATTACCTCATCTTGGACATTTGTAAAGGTCAGAAATAATTGCCAAAATCACATTTTGTTAAAACAGATTTCAAATTAAAATCACAATATATATAATCACCATATATACATATATGTCTTTGCATATATATATATATTGTGATTGTATTGTAGTTTGAACAATGCAAATTCATTTTCCCTAATTCTGGAGGCTAGAATTCAAGACTGAGCCGTGGGTAGGCTTGCTTCTCCTGAGGCTTCCTCCTCTCTACTTCAGGGGACCATCTCATTGTGTCCCCATGTGGCCCTTCTCTCCTGTCCCACTTCTTACAAGGACACCGCTTCTAATGACACTGCAGAACCTGAACTACCTTGGTGACTGTCCACCTCTAAGTACAGTGAGAACTTCAGAACACGGAGTACTTCAGTGTGGGAAGAACACAGTCACACAATCTAGTTCACGGCAGGTGCGACTCTGAAGCGAGTGAGAAAGACCCACTTCCTGAGTCTAAACCGAACATGCTGCTCAAAATAACTTGTTTGTGCCTTTACCAAGCACTTTGTTTGAAAAACTCGTACATAAAATGTAGTTAATTGTTTGTACAGGATTGTCTCTGTAAGAAGAACCCCGTGACATAAACAAAATTATTTTAAGTCTTTTCTATTCCTCCGTGCTTTAAGGATAGATGAGCCATGTCTAAGGGAGCCAGCAAACTTCTAACAGTGAAAAGCACAGCCAAATCTCCTTGCCGTATGACGGTCTGGGGTGAATGACATTCGACTCTCCCTACGTTCCAGTAACCCTCTAGACATGAGTGCCAAATAATCATATATTCTAGGTAGAAACAATGTGATTGATACAAGGAAATGTTCTCAGAATAATGGCCCCTTCTTCTTTCAATTAGAACCTGTCTTCAGGGCTGACTTATAGAAAACTCTTGAGCCCCACTATTTCTGGTCTCTTATTCAGAATACCAAAGGAGCCTTCTGTTCAAGTCAGAGGTCTCAGGGAGTAGAGATTTCTCCCCTAACATTCTGTTAAGAGCCCAGGTACGAGCCCAGTGATTGTGAAAAGGAAGCCAAAACCCTAACAAGTGCACATTAGCCCTGAAAACAAGAGGTGAGGAAAACCTCCAAAGAGGAAGTTTTGAACTATGGACTCTCAGGAACATGAACAGGTAAACAGGTGCATGGAAGAGGGCCTGACTGCACACTCACCATCATGAGCCTTTGAGAGAAGCTTGTTGACTTCAAAACTGCAGAGCTTGTAAACAGCAAGAAGGTGGCTAATAATAATAATAATAATAATAATACCACCAAATCAGAGTAAGTCTTACTGCGTTTGGTGGCCACCGACACCTGGAATCCCAATACTTTTTAAGAGACAGAGACAAGTTCAAAGTCAGCCTGATCTCCATATTGCACCCCAGGCTAGCCAGGGCTACATAAGGAAACCTGGTCTAAAACCAAAGTCCATGCCAAGTTCTTAGACTAAGCAAGTTACCGAGATGCACTCTCATGAGTGCCAGCGCGGGGAGCAGGGTCGTTCCTCTGGATGCACGGACTGCCCTCCTGGCAGCAGCACCCTACCACGACGGTGCATGCCGGTTAAATCCAGGCCAGGCTCTCCTCATCCAGCCAGGTCCCTAGGAACAGGGTTGCCAGGCTGCACCCGTCCCAGAGGAAAGGCTGTGTGCCCTCCATATGACCACTGCCATAAGACTAACCCTAACATCAAGGGAAAGGGGGTGCCTGTAACTTACAGAGAATAAAGCAGGTGAGTACACAAATTGCTGCTGCACTGTGCAGAGATGAATAGCCCTGGCCTTTAAGGAATACTTGCTTCCAAGAGCTGGGGAAATGGCCCAGTGGGTAAAAGAACTTCTTGTGCAAGTGTGAGGACCTCAGTTCAAATCCCCAACACCCGCATAAAAAGTCAGGCATGAAAACATGTGCCTGTAACCCTCACACGGGGGCAGGGGTAGACCTGTAGATTCCAGAAGCTCAACTGGCCTGTCAACCTAGCCAAAATGGTGAGCCTCTGCTTCATTGAGGGACTCTGCCTCACTGCAATGAGGTGGAGAATAAGGGGTGTGTGTGTGTGTGTGTGTGTGTGTGTGTGTGTGTGTGTGTGTGTGTGTGTGTTTCCCAGACAATGCAAGAGAGTGAATTTTACACAGAGTGAACACCTTTGAGCTAGTGACTAAGGCCAGGCCACGCCCCTAATCCAGGCCTTGGACTCCTCAGTCTTAAAGGGACAGGAATAAAATAGATGCTCTCTGGAGTACTTGAGGAAAGACAGGGTTGTGGAAGGCTATCTGGCCTGACTCAGTTCCCCAGCTCAGTAGTGTAGCCTCAGGGGGTGAAGAGGAAACCACAGCACCTCCTCCACACTCAGCACCCCTAAGACCCCTTGCTAGGTCTGACCCCCAAAGAGGACATAGTGCTGCTGACCAGGCCCCAAACTGATCCTCAGTGTCCCAAGTGTGCCTTAAATTTTCTTTAGACTCTGTGCCCCAAACTAGCCTTCCTCCCCGAGTCCCTTCACCCAGGGCAGAAGGACAAATACCCTTTCTGTTGACCCCACAGCCATGGCCTAGCTACGAGATCACCCTGCAAGGACACTCAAGTCTTGAATAACCATGAGGTTAAATTATATGAAAATCCATTTTCAAGTATTGAGAATATCAGGAAAAAGAAATCCAGAGTGGCTCATGACACATGGTGAATATGATCACTAAAAGTCAAAATCAACTGTCTAGTTATATGGAACTAAATTTCCTGCTAGCCAGTGAGAACCAAGCAAAGGAACGTGGCACACCACTGCACAGTCATTTGACCTGAAAAGCTCACTGCCCTGGCAAATGAGAATTAATTTCTAATTACCCCATTGGCAGATTTCAGAATTTTTTTAAAATATACTTTCTACAACTGTCACAGTGTCAAAACAATTATTTGGCTGCCTGAGCAGGTGTCAGGCATTGTAAGAGATGCGTGTCCTGGTAAAATTAAATAGGAAGACTGTCTGCAATCGGAGCCGTAATCCCAGGCCCTAACTATAGCATCTCAGAGACCTCAGAGTGCCTCAGAGTGCCTCAGAGTCAGGAGGCAAAGAGGAGGGAAAGCTGATTTCCCCTTTTCTCTTTTGTGCCCCAAGGCACTGAATTCTGAGCACAGGGGTGATGGCAGATGTGCTACCTCATTGTCACCAGAGAGCTCTGAGCAGCTCTGCCTCCTAGCATTTCCTCTGCACCACCACTGAGCCTGAGACACTGTGTCATTAGAGAGGCTCCCCTCTATTGTTCCTTTTGACTCTCAATAGTCCAATAAGGTTGACCAGGCAGTACCTTGATCCTGTTTTCTAAAAGCACAAATTTACCAGCAATGATATTCCCAGTGTCCTTACTCTAAAAGACCATCTTTCTCCTGAATGGCCCCTGTGAACTTGCCTCTCATTCTAGCAGCGAGGCTCTGCTCCCATTCCTCCATGTTGCCCTTGAACTGGGGGCAGGAAGTAAAGCAGGCAGCTGCCGTCATGGCCTCTCTCTAGCCGGCCATAAATCATGGACATAGGGTTCACGCTCACCTGGGAACTGTATGACAGGGATGACGTCAGGAAAAGAGTCCCAGATTCAAGAAGCACCCAGCAGATGTTGTTAGCTTCTTGCAGACAAGGCACACTCTGTACAATATAGAGGTGTTACACACAGTATCAGACATGATTTCTGACCCCAAGAAAGTCACATCTAACCCCCCCTCACCCCCCAAAAAGACACAAAATACTCAAAAGTCAAAAGGAGAGGAACTCATTACAACTTGAGGTCAAGAGGGTGCTCATGGCTGAGATAAAATACAGCATAGTCTTTGAAGGCCAAGAAAGATAGCAGCAGATTTCAATGGGGAAGGAGGGAACATGGCGCAGTGACATACCCTCAATCACTGCCATGCCTTCTCAGGTGGAAACTGGCCTTGGACCTCTAGGGCTAGCTGGCCTTCCATTGGGCACTCTCAGTCATGTTTATGGCCTTCAGTGTAGCTCCCTGCTTTGCCTATGTATCTCCTCAGTCATTTGAGCTCTCTGGGAGTGACTGCTCACTAAACACAGTGGTTGGCACATCGTGTCTTTATGGTATTTTAGCACATCGTGCGTCTTTATGGTATTTCACCAGTGACTCAGGGACAAAGCCAAGGGCCAGTCAGGCAATGGGGGCGGATGGAGGAAACACAGTAGCAAATGATGCTCCAGGAAATGATGCTGCATACGGAATGCCGAGGAATTGGCTTTGTCAGCAAGAGTGGCGAAGGGCATCCGTAAAAGTGAGTCTGCCAAAGCAACTAGCAATCCCTGGGTGACGGGAAACCAAGGAAGCTGACCAGCAGTAAAAGGTCCCTGTCTGACTGTTAGAACCCCTGGAAAGAGTGGGGAGAATGTTTGGAATAGCAATAACCAAAGCAAGGGGAAACTCCTTTCCAAGGAGTAGCCATGGGTCTGGCTTGCAGAAGATTCTCGAAGGCGAAATGGTAATAGAGTAATAGAGAAGCAGGCTGTGTCTTCTTGCACCCGAGCCCAACAGTTGCACAGGACAAGAAATGCAAAGGCTGGGGATTGGCACGTGCAGACTCTAACTTCTGTTCCACCTGAACCTTGTCCGCCAACATCCTAACTGCTCTGACCATCAGACAAAGAGCGCTCCCGTTATTGTCACTGCACTTAAAATCCTAAAACTTCTCTCTCACCAAAACCACATCTTCTTTTGCAATACAGCATACTCCTGAGATGACAGACGAATGTTTAGTGGCCATTAATGTTATAATTAGTAGTTTCTTAGGCATGAAGACCAACGGTATTGGCCCTGGGAAGTTTTCTAAATGGTAACCTGAGATAACCAGTCTAACACATTACAGAAATGGCAGCTGGTTCCTGTTCATTGGCAGAATGATTGACCAAGGGGTGATGCCAGGAAGAGATTCCCAAATTCAAGAAACACCCAACACATGTGTTAGCCTCTTGCAGACAAGGCACTCTACAGGTCAGAGGTATTATACATAGTGTTAGGTAAGATTATCATAAGGACTGACCCCCCCTTTTCTTCTCTGCTCTGGCAGTCAGTCAATGGTGCTCTTGGCTATTAATTCTGTCATGAATATCATATGATTTTGCTGTGGGCCTATTATCAATGCTTCAATAGCAGCCCAATGTCATCAATAGTTATCCACCATCAAGAGAGGGTGACTCTTCTGTTCTTCCCTTGGTGGAGGCAAAAGATGTCTTATGAACAGTTTTAACAGTCCTCACAACCCTGGGGGAATGGAAATGGTCTCCCTGGATCCACCTGACCCCCCAGAGGGACAGGGTATAAACCAAGCGTAGACTGGTGGATGCTGATGATGCCCTGACAAAGCCCCCAAGCCAGCTAGCATAGCTACCCGGCCCCCAACTCTCAAGTATTAGCTACCATGAGCTCCCAGCAGTCCCTTCTTTCAGAGAATTGCCTTTGGCAACAAAAGTTGTAGCTTTCCTAGCAGGAATAAAGAGATTCTAAAGAATGTGTCCCTCTCCTTGGCTATCAGACTACTGAAATGCTCCCCAAGAAATTGAAATTTCATAAAAAAAATAAAAATAAAAATAAAAATAAAAATAAAAATAAAAATAAAAATAAAAAACTCACACTGGGAAAGGAAAAAGCTGACACAGCCAGCCAGAGTGAGAACTTGTCTCGAGGAGATTCATGGGTCTGACAACTTGTCAGACCGTCATACAGGACACACTGACACACCCATGATGGTGATGGGTGGGGTTACGCCTTGACCCAGACTGCTCAGCTATGCCTCTTGCCCACTATTGACACCTCTCTCAGGACCCCAACGATGAATATGGGGTGGGAAACATGGGTCTCTTTATTCCTCGCTCTGCTTCTCTCTCTCTCTCTCTCTGCCCTAAGGATGTATGTCCTACCCCTAGAAATGGCCCAGAGCAAGTCACTGTCAGAGCCTATCATGCCTTGGCCAGTGAGATGCTCCCTGCTGTGGAATCCCCTGCTGATCAGGCCACTGCTGAGTCTCCTAGAACTGCGTTCTTGCTTCAGGTTCTATGGTTCTATCTATCTATCTGTCTGTCTGTCTATCTATCTATCTATCTATCTCGCTCTCTTGCTCTCTAGCTCGATCTCTCTCTCTTGTTCTCTATCCCTGGCTCTCTTGCACTCTCTCGCTCTCTAACTCTCTCTCGCTCCCTCTCTCTCTCTCACTCTCTTGCTCTCTCTCCCTCTCTCTATCTCCATTTCTCTTGCTCTCTCACTCACTCTCACTCTTTCTTTCTCCACCCCTGCTCCCCCCCTCCCCCCCCCCCGTCTTTAGGTTTCCTCTGATAACACCTTCCTGTAAATGAACCCCACCCCACCCCCTCCTCTCTCACCCAACTTCTCAGACCTAAGACTGCTCTCTGCTATTTTACTCTCCCAGAAAGCCCTGGAATGTGTTCTAAGTGGGTGTGAAAGCAAAGACCGCAGGAGGCTGTTCCTTTGGGTTCAGTGAAAAACGACCAGGATCTTACCTCTTTATCTACACACCAAGGGAATCACTGGCCTCTACAGTAGAGAACAAAGGGACCACAGGTATCAGTACAGAATGACAAACACCCTTGCTGAGGGAGCAGAAACAACATCAAGTGTGAAATGCAGGAAACCCCTCCAGCCATGCACACTGATGGTCCCGTGGAGATTTGTGCTAACCAAGTGCATTTGGTACCCAATTTCCCACAGCAGTGTGGGCAGGGATGGGCTGCAGCTTGCAGGAGAGGGATAGGTGGCAGGGGCCATGGGAGGAATTTCAGTTCAGTGCCATTGTGGGTGAGCCTCCTGTTCACCTTTTAAGCAGAAGGGCAAGCGGATCTCACCCACTGGATAAAACAGCTTTCTCTGCGATATTGCTTCCTGCCTCGCGTTTCATCTCAGCTGGCTTCCGTCTCCCTCCACCCTCTTCTGGGCCCCTTTCCCACAATCGCGGCAGGGTGAGCCCAAGCTGATGAGGGCACCTGGCTTTTGAGGCGGCTCTTCAAAGCTGGAGGTCAGGTGTGTTTCTTGGATTTAATTAAGCTGGAAATGAAATCCAGCCCTGGAGTGGCCCATCCTCTTTATTATCGAGTCTCTTACTGCTTGTCAGGCCACGGTGGCTTCCAGGTCTTGAAAGGGAAGATGTGGCATGATTCCCAGACAGGGCTCTGTTATCTGTTTCAAGGGACATTTCAAGTTCCTCCATGTTCGAATGGCAGGAGGAGGAGGAGGAGGAGGAGGAGGAGGAGGAGGAGGAGGAGGAGGAGGAGGTGGAGGAGGAGGAGGAGGAGGAGGGAGCATTCTCAGCTGCCTTTCTAGGGAAAAGAATTGCCCTCCTCAAGAACAAGGAAAATATATTTTTTAATAATATCATTTCCAGTGCATCTCTCATTATAATACAATATGTGTCTGCTAGAAAGAACCTAAAGAATTAAAAACTCATTTGTCATCTAGGCAGCTAGAGTAATCACTATTGATATTATAGTCTCTCTTGCCAGATGCAGGTGTATGTTTGCATTCAGAGACGTGAGAATATGAATCGTAAAAAAGGAAAGGAATTCTTTCATTCGTGTCTCTGTGTGGCGCATGTGTGGAGGTCAGAGGACAGGCTGCAGGAGCCACCAGAGCACTCCTTCTACCATGTGGATCAAACTCCGGTCCTCGGGCTTGGTGGCAGGTGCCTTTACCTGCTGAGCCATCTCATCTGCTGTACAATTTTTACATATACACCTACTCACTAATGATACTTCATGTACAATGCTCATTCACAAGGCTCAGCGGGGTTCCTCCCATTTGTGTGCAATATGGAATCAGGAAAAAAAACCCTCAGGCTTTAGAAGAACTCCCATGCTCACTCGCTCGCTTGCTCACGCTACTGATTCTCCTGCCCTTAGTTGTGTTTCCTGCACCTTGTAACACATTCCACAGTCTCTAGGATTAATCAAACGAGATGAGGGGATTTATACCCTGCTGTGAGCCGAGAAGGGAGCTTAACGGTCTCCCAAAATAATATCATTTGACATTCAGAGCCATTAGGCAAGGACAGCAAAGGGCATTTGTGTTTCAGACTGATTTGTGTTCAGCGAGTGGCAGACCCTTTCCTGTCCCCTGGGCAGCTACAGGGTGTTGACCTTTCTCACTCCAGAGATGTGACTGCCTTCACACCAGAAATGCCCAGCAAATCTCAAGTTAGCTCCATCCCACGCCAGCCCTGCTGGCCTTTTACGACCTCCGTGGCGTTCCCAGCTGACAACTCACTAAGAAGAGGTTGCTGTGCAGAATTAATAACTTGTGAGCTGGTCATCTAGTTGGTTTTCACAAAATTAATAAGTACCACTTTGGACAATGGCAAAATTCACAAAATCTGAGCTCAGAGGATGAAAAGGATTTGGACAGTTTCTGATCTGACCCTTTCGATTCCCAAATCCAGGGAGCTGAGGGTCAGAGAGGGGGAGGGGTTCTTGTTCCCAGGATCTAAGAACTGGGCTGGAACTGTGGTTTTCACGTTTGCAGCATCAGTGTGTACCAGGAATCCTGTGTGTGCAGCTATGATAAGACGAAGCAGAGACAGGAAAGGAGCATCAGGTCTCGAAGCAGGGTAGAGTGGAAGCTCCTCGTCCAGCTCAGCTCGTGTGGAGATACTCAGAAGAAGCTCCATCCCTGTGGAAACAGTTAGTGCCTGACTGATGACTGCTGGCCCAGGGACATATCTCACACATCACCTTCTCCTCGTGCCTGACTGATGACTGCTGGCCCAGGGACATATCTCACACATCACCTTCTCCTCGTGGGAACAGACAAGCCCTGTCAACTGAGAGGGTGGATGACTGACTCTCACAGCCTTCTCATTTGCAAAAGGAAAACAACAGTCTCTGTCACCGCAAAGGTGATCTTAGAGACCAGGCAGATAATGAAAATGAGTCCCATGCAGCATTTCAGCCCTGCATCAGCAGCACGATGTGATTCAGACAGCACTAACCCAACCCAGCCTGGAAGAGGAGTGGTGCCCCGGGCTCGGCATAGGCCAGTAATAGTATGTAACTACTAAATGGAAAATGTCAAAAGTAGGGATAGATAGATAGATAGATAGATAGATAGATAGATAGATAGATAGATAGCAGATAGACATAAATAGATGATAGAGGGGTAGATGGATAGAAGATGATAGATAGATTGATGATAGATACATAGATACATACATACATAGATATGTAGATACATAGATGACAGAGATGATAGATAGCAGATAGATAAATAGATGATAGAGGGATAGATGGGTAGAAGATGATAAATAGATTGATTATAGATACATAGATAGATGATAGATAGCAGATAAACAAATAGAGAAATAGCAGATAGATAGATGATAGAGAGATAGGTAAAAATGATTGATAGATACAGAGATAGATAGATACAGAGATAGATACATACATACATAGATGATAGAGATGATAGATAATAGATAGATGGTAGAGATGATTGATAAATAGACAGATATAGATGATAGACGATAGCTAAATATTGATTCTGTATTCTGTTTCTCCGGAAAACACTAATACAGAGAACAGGAGCTGACCCTGGATCAGGCAGATCAGACAACATGGTGGTACCAACATACAGCAGTGAGGTAAACGGCACACTGCAGCAGAGTCAAAAGGCCTGCAGTCACAAACTTCTTAACAATAGACTCACAGTTGCAAATGCAAAATAAGAGAGTCAGGTCATGGTAGACTATGTAGACTCTCACTCATGCAGTGGTCAGGCCAGAGCAGCAGTGCAGGTTAGCTGGTTCGACTGTTAGAAGCCCTGACACCATGTGTTATAGCCTGCTGTTGCAATGTGAAGTGTCCCCACTGACGCATGTGGGCGAACACTCGACTCTTAGCTAGTGTCTCTGTTCTGGAAGACTGAACAGCCTTTAAGGGGTGAAGTTTCACTAAAATCATCAGTGGAGGATCTGAGGGTTTCATAGCCTGGCCCCACTTCCTGTCTGCCTTCGCTGCCTGGATACAGAGGAAATGTAACCAGATCCTCACGGCTACCAAGTCTTTCCTACCCTGATGGGCTGTATCCCTTCCGACTGTGAGCCAGAACAACCCCTTCCTCCCTTTAGTGACTTCTGGTCAAGTTATTTGGTCACAACAACAATAAAAGTAATCAATAAGAATCACATGCACACCATTATTTTGGAGACTATATGGCATATAACTAAAGAGAACTCAATCTAGCCAGGCAGTGGTGGCGCACGTCTTTAATCCCAGCACTTGGGAGGCAGAGGCAGGCGGATTTCTGAGTTCGAGGCCAGCCTGGTCTACAGAGTGAGTTCCAGGACAGCCAGGGCTACACAGAGAAACCCTGTCTCGAAGAAAAAAAAAAAGAGAACTCAATCTAATACCCCAGACACAAAAATAGTCTCATTTATTCTCTTGCTTCTCCAGATTAACAAATCTCTAACCTAAGGTCTCTCAAACAATAGGCCTCAGGTTCACAGGACTCCTTGGGAGTCAGATTAAGATTCCATTAAACCAGCTCTTGGGAATTATAACTTATGGCCACTATGATTGGTTCAAAAATAGGCATGTGGCCTAACTAGTCTAATGAGAGGAAATTTGGGGATTTTTAGTAGACAGAATCAGAAGAGATTTTACTCCTGGGGTTATTAAAAAACAAACAGGTACTTTTCTTGTTTGTGGTCTGTTCAATCAAATACTTAAGTTGGTCCTTTTAGAATTCCTGTTCTACATGTCAATAAATTCCATTTGCATTTAACCCACAGCCAAGTATATTTTACAGACATCTTTTATCTCAACACTTCAGTAAACCACTGGCCCAAGGAAAAGAATAATTTGTACAGATTTTATACACAACAATGCTGACTTACTTGGGATAAGATGCTCTCCATTTAGTGATAGCTAGCCTTTCACACACATGCTTACCATTTTATTTCTATTTAATCCTGCCCCCCCCCCTTCCTCCAAAGTGGAGCCCTATAGGTTGCTAGGCAATTGTCCCTGTCAATGTCTCAACATCTGTCAATAAAATAGAACATTTTAGAGGTTCTGTGTTCTCTGTTCCCTTTTAGTACTGAGGAGGGTGTCAATCAAAGAATGTCAGTGAATACTGAGGGAAGGGAGGAAGGCCATGACAGGTAGGAAATAAAAGACAACTATTTTTAAAGCAGTCAATCCTTCCTTAAAGTAAGGCCAAGTTGAGTAATAGGGAGATAAGTCTCAGCACTTTTTCTGGAAGGTCGAGAGGGCTCCTCTAGGTCAACCCATCATGCCAGTGTGAGCCAAGGTCATGCTTTTGATGGAGTTACTACTCTATGTGAATTGGAGAAGAAAAACCCTCACCATATCCATACCTTAAAATAACATGTAGAAGAGTCTCACGATCTTCACCATTGTGTTTAAAGCAAGAGGTTCAGGGAACGGAGAACCGATGGAACACATCAACCTCTAGTGATACTCAGTAAATAGAAACAAGGCACCCTTGCCTATAAAATAGCTCAAGTGAACGCCCGATGTTGGGCTGGGCAAACGTACTGAACATGAAGATACAGGAGTATTCGTTCCTCACTTTTCAACAAAGGAGTAGTGTGTGAAGAGGAAGGGGTGCAGCTCAGCGGTTCCATCGCTCAACACCAGTGGACAAAATAAACCAAACCCCAAGAGGGTTCAGACCACAGGGAATGTGTCTGCTACTTAAGACTGAAATAGTATTACATCAGGCATGGTGGTGCGCACCAAAAATCCCAATAATTGGGGAGACAAAAGCCAGAGGATTGAGAACTTGAGGCTACCCCTGGACTACAACGTGAGACCGGAAAGAGGGAATGGGGAGTGAGAGAGAAAACACGGGGGGGGGGGGGGAGGGGGTAAGAGAGAGAGAGAGAGAGAGAGAGAGAGAGAGAGGGAGAGAGAACAATAACTAATCAAAGCTCATTTCCACCACAGTCCTAAGAAAAAATAGAGAGAGACTTTCAAAACTTTGACTAGTCTTTCCAGTTGTTTTGCTCCAAATTGGGTTAGTCCCTCTCAAACTCCTCAGCCCCATTACATTAGGATGCACCCAGATGCTCCACAACCCTCACCTGAATCATTTTTCTGAATAGACTCATTAACCTTTGCTCAAACATATGCATATGTTCCTAGCAGGTGGTAGCAGTCTCCAGTCCCCGGTAATATCAAGATAATTCTAGTGCAAATACAGAAATGTCAGTGTTGCTAAACTGTTTAATTACACAGCCATATTACCTCACAGTGACAGAGAGCGCATGCTGCAAAGTTTTACTTCCAATGGCCTGTACTGAGAAGCAAAGGAAGGCAGGGACCTCAAGGCGAGAGTGCTGGAAAGGCTGGCTGCGCTGGCCCAGCCCTACAATCTCAGTGCCCCAGGGGCTGAGGCGAGAGAGCTGGGCTGGAAGCCAGCTTGAGTCACAGAGGGAACAGTCTCAGAATAAAACGTCATGCAGCTAAAAGTGCTAAGGCACCATACTGAATTCTCCAACAGAGTGGCCAGAAAGCACCCCATTCCCCAGAGAGCCACCAAAGCCAGCAAGAATTGCTCCGGGGAGCAATGAGCCTAAACTATACTTCATGCACTGGGAAGGCAGAGGCAAGAGGATTCCTGGAGCTTGCTGGGCAGCCTGTGTAACCTAACGGACAAGCTCCAGGTTCTGTGAGGAACCATGTCTCAAAAGTAAGAAGGAAAAATTGGGAGAAGTGATTGAGGAAGACCTCTGCTGTCAACCTCTGCATGCACATGTACACACGCACGCACGCACATACACACAGAGCAGACAGCAGAGCAGGTAGTGTGCACATTTTCTGAATGAAAACAGCACATTCTTAATAATGTTATTAGTTTTTAACGTTCATGACAATCAAGCACTCATCCCCAAACCCATCCCTCAAACCCTGACTCCTTTCCAGAACCCTTCCCAGTACCCTGATGCAGACAAGGACTTCCAAAAGTCCCACACGCAGGCAGCTTGCGTTCACGTGACACTGTAGAGCAAGTACTCGAGTAGGGAGCCCCAAGGCTGCCTGGTTTCATATCCAGTCCACGCACTTGTCTTGCATGTCACAGAACTGTATTGGGTCTGTCGTAGTGAGCTCTGAGCAATTCGGTACAGGAGAAAGAGTAAGCCTTTTAAGTGAGAGTCCACATCTAGGCTCCAGTTCTCTCTGAACATACACAAGCCCTGCAGAAGGTGGGGCAGCCATGTCAGCACAATGGAGCATCTATGAGGAATAAACAACATGTCTGGTGTGATATTTGCCACATACCACGTGTTTAATAAATGCTAGCCTAGTGCCTTTCAATTGACTGGAAAGCAAGTGACTTATTCATCTCTCTGTCACCATCAACACAGAATTTAATATACTCTGAGGTGCATCCTCCCCTCCATCCCCACCCCCGCCTTTTTTTTTTAAAAAAGAAATCTTTTTGCATTCATTTCCATCAAACTCAGCCGGTCCCCCAACCACTTCTGCTTTCAATGTGACAGATAAAAACCTCAGCAAATGTAGTGTAGTGTTGCTAAGCAGCTAAGTGATTCTGGGAGGTAGCAATAAAAGGAATACACAGATAACTTTGTCCTTGACATTCAGAGGTGGAGATAGTGGTGGTATAAAGTCACACGCGTGGAAATATCAGGTCTCGGGGAATGCATATGCTTTAGAGACCGTTCAAAATGAAGGGTTGCTCTCTCGAACGCCGTAGCCATGCTTTCCAACGCCCACTGACTTTTGGTTTTAAAAACAAGCCAGGCTAGCTCTCAGCGCATGGTCCCCAGCATCCTTGAGTCATAGCTCAATACAAATAGGCGGGGGCATTGAAATGATGGGGCCACGAGAAAAACAAAATACACAAATATCATGCAACAGGAGCTGGACCCATAGCACCGGGTGGAAGGTGCTCACCACCCAAGTAAGAGGATCTGAGCCTGGTCCCCATGTAAAAAGCCATGTGCAGGTACAGTGGAGCCTGGGGACAAGTGGGTCCCTGGAACTCAATCAGTGAGGTCCTTCCTGCTTTAGTCATGTCCATCCTCGTGTCAACTTTTGACCTTACTCTCAAATGCACGCGCGCATGCTGTACTGACTGGTTTTGTGTGTCAACTTGACACAAGCTAGAGTTATCACAGAGAAAGGAGCTTCAGTTGAGAAAATTCCTCCGTGAGATCCAGCGTTAAGGCATTTTCTCAATTAGTGATCAAGGGGGGAGGGCCCATTGTGGATGGTGACATCTCTGGGCTGGTAGTCTTGGGTTCTATAAGAAAGCAGGCTGAGCAAGCCAAGGACTTCCTTTGGTGATGAACAACAACGTGGAAGTGTAAGCTGAATAAACCCTTTCCTCCCCAAATTGCTTCTTGGTCATGATACTTGTGCAGGAATAGAAACCCTGACTAAGACACATGCTCACATGCACATACACACCTATGCACACACATATACCTGCAAACACACACACACACACCTATGTACACACATATACCTTCAAACACAAACATACATACACACACACACCAATATAAAATATCGTGCACACTACATAGCATGTCAAGTCCCTGTTTCTTTGCCCATGATGTCTTTCGGAGCTGCATAGTTTAACTACCTTGAGCTTTAGGGAAGATCAGCAGTTGCCTAGCAGGGAGACTCTTCTGTCATGATCCTGGGAGAGAAAAGCCATGCATAGGTGAGGACCATACTGACACAAAACTACATGTGAAGACTGCAGAAGGTTTCTCATTACCTCTCGTCCATCTTACAGTGGCACGTAAGAGTAGAGGAGGAAAGGCACCGCAAATTTGCCAAGAGTTCCTCACTCTGCTCTTGACCAGTGCTCCTGAATGTGCAGTACTTGATAAATGCCAAAGTCAAATCAGACCTCTGCCATCAACACCCCTGCAAATCCCACCAAAGCACAGCTGAGAAGGGATGGCGTGCCTTAGATCTGTTTTCAATAATCCTAGGAGTCCTGGAACCTAAAGACTCCAAAGTTCAAACGAAAGTTTCCAGGAGAAGCAGAGGAAGAGGTGAAGTAGAAGAAGCTGTGCACAGCAAGTCTGAGAAGAGGCCCGGAGAGAGGGGAACACATCACTCTGTAGCAGAAATCCATTCCTGGGGGGAGGTACCCTTGTGGGCAGAGCTGACCCTACCCCCGCCCCCCACATCTCCCCACTTCACCCTCCCCCCTCTCCCCTCCTCCCACCACCTCTCCTTGTCATAATCAGGACCAGAAAGGGGCCAACAAGGCTGGTAGAGAAAAGTCCTCCTGGATCCAATTTGATTTGTGTGACAGAGGAAAGGAGGCTAGACTTTAAATTCTTTTAATTTTGAAAGGTTGCACAGATGAGTAATATCTTGGGGAGGGAACTGTCTGTAGCAAAGATTTGTAAAGTCCCCAAACTGTAAAGTCTTGAAACAAGCACGGGTATCCTGTAACACCCGCCCACCCCCAGGGGAATGACCCATAAAGAGATCAGCCAGAGAAGTAAAAGGGATTTAAGGTGGCTAGGTAGAGTGCACAGGTAACACTGTTACCAACTTTACCGACAGAAAAAGGCTGGTAGCCAACGAGTGGAGCCAACAGTCAACAACCTGGTCCAGCCTTTCACCAGGACTTAGTCAATGCTACCTTAAACATCTCTTTGAATGAGAGTCCAAGTGCAGAAGAGCAGCCATTCCAGGAATGGAGCAGTAAAGCAAATGACATTATCACTCAGAAGGAAACTTAGGGAACAGAAGCAGAAACATTTAGAAGCCCACCTGGATTTTCTCCACTAATGCTGAGCAGTGGATGAAAGGAAGAGGAGGGGGACTGGAGAGATGGCTCAGCAGTTAAGAGCACTGTCTGCTCTTCCAGAGGTCCTGAGTTCAATTCCCAGCAACCACATGGTGGCTCACAGCCATCTGTAATGGGATCTGATACCCTCTTCTGGTGTGTCTGAAGACAGCTACAGTGTACTCACATGAAATAAATAAATAAATCGTTAAAAAAAAAAAAAAAAAGGAAGAGGAGGTACTAGGGCCCAGAACCACACTGCCATGCCTTGAGTATGTTCTCTCTAATGTTTAGGAGCTGAGGGCAGAAGTGCAGTGTTCAGAGGCTATCAAGCCAAGGTTACCAGAATTGTTAGGGTCAGGGCCTGGGCCCTGGAGCCCTAAACAGCCAGCCAGACTCAGCCACCCATCCTCCATAGGCCAATTAAACAGTGGGGGAAAAGGAGGAAGAAACAAAGAAAAGAGGGAGGGAGGGAGGAAGGGAGGGAGGGAGGGAGGGAAGGAAGGAAAGAAAGTCAAGAATAGAGCCAGTTCCACTGCACATTGCCACTAAGGAAGAGGATCTCACATGTCTCCCCTGCCTCGCGAACTTAGGAAATTATCCTGTGTATCAACTGCTGACTCTCAGTCATTACAACACAAAGCAGACAAGGATTCAACAATGCTAATTAAGTTCTAACTGATACTTGGGGACTGTCATAGGCTAAACATGTAAAAGGCCACAGAACATTATAATTACAGAGATGCAAAATGTAGACCGTTTTAAATCACAGGACTACAAACAACCAAACAAAACAAACAGAAAAGTTACGAGATGAAAAGCCATCCTAAGAAGAGAAAAACAAAACATGGAAATAATATAATCCAAGCCAAATGTGTCCGTTACATAAAAATAAATAAATAAATCTGTTTAGCTTACACAGTTAAAAGCAGATTTTTCATACTGTCTCTGAAGCAAAATTTAATTCTGTGCCCAAATAAAAGAGGTATATCTCAAAAGTGATTTTGAGAAATTGAAAAAGAGGCTGAGAATTTATACCATACAATGGAAAGACAATCAGTTTTTAAGGATTATAGTATCAATGCTAGATGAGACAGAATTAAGGCTCCAAAGAATCAAATAAAAAAAGAAAGAAAAGAAAAAACATAGAACTCTTGGCAACAATAGATTTCCCGTTCAATTAGGAGACTTGAAGGGCTGTAAGTGTTGGTGCCTGCACATAACTACAGCACTTGAGAGGCTGAGGCAGAAAGATTGTGCGGTCAACCCAGCCTAGACTGGACAACAAGATCCTATCTCAATATCCAACAGCACTGTGCTGAGTTATGTGTATGCAAGAGGGTTAAGTAGAAGAAGCCCAGGAAGACAGAGCGACCCACAGAGCAGGATCCACACCCAAGGAAAGCAAGATCTGCCGGGCATGGCACTGGTTTAAAGGCTGCTGGGGGAATTTTTCTCTTATTTGATAAGGGAGGTGGCACTGAAGAGGACTTCTGTAGAATTATATTCTGAGAAGGAGAGCAGGAGTCAGGACAGCTGCACAGGAGCTTAGCCCTTTCCCTATGAATGGAGCTGCCAGTGGGATTCCTAAAATACCGCAGGTTTCCGTGTGGGAAGGGAGGGGAGCCTTGAGTAGTTGGTAATCGCTCAGGAATCCTTGGTTCTCTGTTGGTGAGAGGCTTCTCTCTCTCCTCAAGTCTCCCAACCGCTCCCTGCCTTTCTCTCCCGCCCGCCTCATCCCCATATGACCTGACTGTAACTCTCCTCAACCATCCCCAAATCTTCTAAGCATGCTACAGAGACACCTGTTCATCTGTGTATTAGCCACAACTACCTGAAAATGGGACACACGCTCTTCTCCCCAGGAGGAGCGAGACACAAGGCTCCGGTCCAGAAAAACAAAGTAGTCCTCACCAGGCAACAAAGGTTATCACTTTGCAGCGTGCATATGCAAGGAAATCTTACTCAGCTGTGACAAATTAAATTGTGGCATTTTCAAGAAAAATGAGTGAAACCGGAGATCATTGTGTTAAGTAAAATAATCCAGATTCAGTGAGACAAATACCGCACATGTTCTCTCATGCAGAACCTAGACTTAATTTATACAAATGTAGGCATGAAAATAGCAAGTGTACCAAGAAACTGGGAGGGGTTTAGAGGGAGGAGGGGGAGAGTAACAAAATACAGGTGACATGAAGCCAAAAGGGGGAGAGAAGGGAGGGGACCAGCAAGAGGCACCGTGGAAAGGGGGAGGGCAGTGGGAGTTTATATCCATCATAATGAAATCCTGTATGTTGCTGACATGAGTGCTGGGAACTGAGCCCTGGTTCTCTGAAAGAGAAGCAAATGCTCCTAACCACTGAGCCGTCTCTCCAGCCTCCAAGATGGTTTATTAAGAAGGATAAAAAGGCTTGGAAGAAGCTCCAGCACCCCGTGTCATGCAAGTTCAAATCTTGTCAGGTTACTTACTTAGCACCAGCCTTTCCCTGAGTGTGTATAGCTGGGCTTTTCTTACATGAGCTCTGTATGTTACATGCAGCCCTACTGGGGGAAGTTCCAGTCTTTCTACCCATTGGCTTTCTTTACCCCAACTCTCCTATACAATGACCTTGCTAGTGTGTGTGTGTGTGTGTGTGTGTGTGTGTGTGTGTGTGTGTGTGTGTGAGAGAGAGAGAGAGAGAGAGAGAGAGAGAGAGAGAGATCGATCTATTCCACTCAAACATGAGCACACCGATACTCCTGAACAATACTTAGATGACATGTGTGAAGTTAATCACAAGGGTTTGGAAGCAACAAACACCTCTTGAAGGTAAGGAGCTAAGGGGGAGATGGTTTATCCAACAATTGGATGCCTCATGGTCATGAAAACAAGATAAATAAGAAAACTCTGCACACACGGATGGAGCAATGTCACTCGTGTGCACTTTTAAATGGGACAACAAAATAGGTACTAGGACGCATATGTCTGGAGACTGAAAAGAAAGCATAGGGTCTGGAGAGGCACCGTAACTCCAGCCTGAGAAGAAAGCATAGGGTCTGGAGAGGCACCGTAACTCCAGCCCGAGAGGACACAGTGTTTTCTTCTAGTTCCTAAGGGTTCCGGACACAGGTGCGCAAACATTTGTGCAAGCAAAGTACCCATACGCACAAAGTAAATAATTTTTAAAGAAAACATTTAATGAGGCATAATCTAATGGTCATGAATATGGCTAGTGATATCCTAGAGGGAAAGTCAAAGAAATTATTAACAGTATTTTCAGAGATAAGATTTAGGGTTAAGAAGGAGAAAATAGGAATTGAAGAAGAGTTTTTGATAGTTGCTTTTTCTATTATTTTAACACAGAAATATAAATAATTAAAAAATAATCCAGGTATGGTGATACACACCTTTAATCCTAGCACCAAGGAGGCAGAGGTAGGCAGATCTCTATGAGGTGTGTCTGGTCTACAAAGTGAGTTCCAAGCCAGCCGGAGCTTTTTGGAGTAAGATCTTGTCTCAAAAAAATATGATAAATAAAAAAATAAATAAATTGTGAATCACAAGGACGCTTAAAATAAGTACATAATATTGGATTGTATGCTTAAAGTCCCAACTCCATTGGCAAATCACTGCAATAAAATTATATGCCCAATATCACATAAATCAATGTTTCTTTAGAGCATCGCATCACAGACCACATTGGTTCTAAAATAAAGAGTAATTCCTCTTCGCAAACTTATTAAAATACATTGTACTTGAAGCTCTTTTTATAAACATTCTTCTCACACTTGCATCATTTTCTTCAAAGTTAATTTTTTTTTCCCAAAAATCACAGGCAATTGAGATGTGATTCTTCCCCTTCATTGAAAAACCTCATTTCTATAAAAGCGTTTGTCACTCGCAAATTTGTTTGATGTTTTTCAAACTTCAATTTTGGTGATTTCCTAACACAATGCTCTCTGTAAATGAAATCTCTAGAGAGACTGCAGAACGCCTGCTGAGTGAGCGCAGCAGGGCTGTGCACATCCCAGGATGTGCAAGCAGAAGGTACGGGCTTGGGTACCACGGTCGCTTGCCTTCCTTTAGGAGCCAGCCTAACCCAGTGGCCCTAGATGTCCATCTCTTTCTCTACCTGACCAGATGCAGGCATCCTTGCCTTCAAGATCTACATGACAAGATCAGATGCTCCTTGGGTGGTGCTGTTGTCCATATGGTGTGCTAAGAGCCCATGCTGAAACCCTAACACCACCATAAAGTGATGGTGTTAGGTTGTAGGATGCTAAAGGAGATGATTAGGGCAAGGATGGGTCCTCACACAATGTGACTAGTACCCTTATAAAGTAGAACCAAAATCATGCATTCTCCTCCTCTACCATGTAAGAGAACCTGTGATGTACCACAAAGGATCCCCTGACCAACCCAATTTGTGATCCTGAACTCCTCAGAACTAAGAAAAACCAATTGTTTGGTGTTAATAAGCTCCCAGTCTTTGGTATATTTATGGTGGCCCTGTAGTGCCAAAGAAATGTTAACGATCTCCCCTCCCCCCCCACAAAAAAAAAAAAAAAAAAAACAGACAGGAGCTGATTTGATGCAGCTCACAGCAGGGTCTTTATTCTATTTGAGCTAGCTCAGGCCCCTCCAACATACCACCTTCATGCAGCACAGTTTAGGTGTTGGGGGAGTCCCCAACTATCTATCGGGGTAAGCAGCAAGAGGGAGGAGGGGTGGTAAGTGTGTAAGCATCTGATCGGAAAGTTACTGAGACCTTTAACATAATTGGCTGGTGCTGGGAGTCATGTCACATAAATTTAATTTCTGCTTCTCTTCTCCCAAATCAACACAGCCTATTACTGTTCTTCTTGGGTGTTTATCAGAACTAGATGATAAGATTCTGCTGCTGAAGACACCAGGTTGTGGGGCATGCTGGAACAGGAAGCTCCCTCCTGGTGGGCTAGCAGACATAGCACCAGAAAAGCCTTCAGCAGTCATGAGCCTGAACCCTGAAGTATTCCCATTGGTGCAATGGTGGCATGCTCTTATGGGGGTCATCAGCTACTCTCTGTTTTTGAGACCTGCTTCTTTCTTGGGAAGGAACTCAAGCTGTAAACCTGGTCCAAAGCTCATGACAGAGTAGACCACAAGCCCCAGGGGAGACCTTACCCCTGTGGCTTTGGTAAACTGGCATTCTGTCAAACTGTCTTCTAAATATTTATTAAGTAGTTCCGCCCGAGTACTTTATCACAATAACCAGCTCAAACTAGGGACGAATCTTGCCGGGAACCAACAGGGTTAGGATTTTTCTGATTAACCTGGGTAATGCCATTTTGTATTAGAGTTAGTCTTGGAGTGATTGTAGGCCTAAGTTTCTGCTCCTGAGAAGTAACTGAAAGCTTCCCAGAGACCAGGCTTCCCCGTTGTGGTTGAGCAATTAAGCAGTAAAGATAATTGGCCAGGCGTTAAGCAGTAAAGATAGTTGCTATGACAATGTGTCCTATCTGTGCAAGGAATTGTGTTTACAGAAGACTGTATCGCCTTGAGGAATTTCCTCCCACTCCTGCTGCCTCCCTGCTCTTCGTTATATAAACTATGTATAGAACAAAGGTCATTCTGAGCTTGATCAGAATACAGACTTGCTCTCATTTCTCGTGTCTCTTATCCCTCATTCGTCAGTCCCCCTCCTTAGGTTCATGTTGATTACTCCAAGGGCCGGGACAGAATCTATTACCAATTTTTTTCTCTCTTCTGTTCATATGACTACAGCTTATAAGTAACCCCTAAACTTTTCCGAGCTTGAAGTGTTTTCAGTGAGCAAGGCCACACTGTCAATGAAGACACGCGTCCACTAGATTTCCAGATTCCCCGACTCAGCACCATCTGATAAATGGCATTCTTAGGCTGGTAAGACAGTTCCAAGGGTAAAAGCATTTGCTGCCAAGCCTTACAACCTGAGTTCAATTCCCTGACCTATATGGTAGAAGGAGAGAACTGACTCTCAGAGGTTGTTCTCTGACCTTAACATGTATACTATGGAATTTGCTTCTGCACACGTACACACACACACACACACACACACACACACACACACACACACACACACACACACACACTGCTTTAAAATAGCAGTGCTTACAAATAAACGTAATTAACTTTTTAAAGGGGAACTCTCAGGCGCATTGCTCTCCACAGCCACAGCAAAGTGTATCCTTTGATGGCATCTCTCCAACAGGCTCATGAGGTAGCCTTCATTATTTGTTCACCACCCTTTGGGGTTTGGAAAACAATATTTACATTTCAAAAGTGAGAACTAATGCCACACCCCTCATCAAATACATCATACACATTGGTTTTTTTTTTTTCTCTCAGCTATGATTTTCATAATTTTTAGACAACTACAAATTATCAGAAGCACTCCTGGAAAGCACTTGAGTGCAAACACCTGTGAGAGCGTGAGGGTGAAAAGCTGCATCCCTGAGCAGGGGCGGTGGAGTTGGAAACAGGAATGTGACTGTCTGAAGGGAGTGTTCGCTCTGCCAGACATAAACAGCACTAAGTCCACTCTGGTGTGATGATCCATCTTCATGGTCATCTTGAATAGATTCAGACTCACCCATGACACAGACCTGGGTGTGACTGTGTTTCCAGAGAGGTTGGCGAATGGGAAGGACTCACCCTGAATGTGGATAGCACCGTTCTATGCACTGTGACTGAATAAAAATGGAAAAGGTGGAGGGGAAGACAGACGGACAAGCCCAGGAATCCCTTCCTTTGCTTCCTGATGCTGATGTGCTGTGAGGACCCCTTCACACACCAGCCACGGCTCTCAGGAGCTGATTCTTAGCATGATTGACACTGCCTTCTCACACTATAAGCCTAGCTAACTCTACACACACACACACACACACACACACACACACACACACACACACACACACACACACATGGCACTTGTTCTCAGGTTCTTGGGTCACAGAGCCCATGTGAGTTAATGCTACCTGATATTGCAGACCTCTAAGCTATTGTGACAAACTCTCCCAAGGTAGGATCTGTCAGCAGCTGGACACACCCCTGGGCAGTAAATCACCCCTTTTTTTTAATGGAAATATTTTATCATATGAGCAAAACCAAATGCTCACTCTATAAAGAAGGAAACTATCTTATTCTGAAACTGCCTTTATTCTTTACATTTTTATTGTATTTTATTTGTTTGTTTGTTTATGTGTGAGGAAGGCTCTGCAAATTCCACTGTGTGCATAGGGTAGTCTGAGGGTAACCTGCCAGTCACTTGGTTCCCTCGTTCTACTTCATGGGTCCCTCGGGTGGAACTCAGCTCAGTAGTCTTGGTGGCAAGCGTTTTTAATCACTGAGCCATCTTGCCAGTCCTTATTCTGTTTATTCCCAATAATGACTGCAATTAACTCTTACATAGCAAGTTTGTATTAGATATCAGTCAACGACGAAAGGAAAGACTGCAATTGGAACAGATAGAATTTCACTCATGCTGTCTTACCCTTGAATGATTTGAAAAAGACTTTTTAAGATGCTTTAAAGATGCTCATTGTCATGGTTCTGCATATTATTTCCAGCCTTCATGAAAATTATGTATCACAGCAGCTTCTCAGCCAGGAGATACTTCTTATGGTTCTCTCTCTCTCTCTCTCTCTCTCTCTCTCTCTCTCTCTCTAAATAATATACAATATCAGCCCTTCCTATAGACTTCATTTCTTAACCATTTTTTGTTTTTAAAAAGATCTCCTCCAGGTATGTTAAGTGTATTTTCCTACCAGTTTTTTCTCTTAGTTTCCTAATTTTGTGTCAGTGCTGAAGATCAGACCAGACTGTGTGAGCTCTATTCTGAGGAATTGTTCCTGCTGGTGGGTTTTTTGTTTGTTTGTTTGTTTGTTTGTTTGTTTGTTTTTGGTTTTTTGAGACAGGGTTTCTTTGTGTAGCCCTGGCTGTCCTGGAACTCACTCTGTAGACCAGGCTGGCCTCGAACTCAAAAATCTGCCTGTCTCTGCCTCCCAAGTGCTGGGACTAAAGGCATGTGCCAACTGCCCAGCCCTGCTGGTGTTTTTAGCAGTGTCTTATGTAACCCAGTCTAGCCTCAGACTTACTATGCATCTGACCTTGAACTACTGACCCTCCTTCCTCGGACTCACAAGAGCTGGGATTCCAGGTATGCACTACCACCATCCAGTTTATGGCGTGCTGGAGATCAAGCCTGGGGCTTTAGGAGTGCTAAATAAGCATTCTGCCGACTGAGCCACAGCCTCAGTCCTCTCCTGAGGCAGTTATTAGTACACAGGCCAACTACAAGAAATAAACATAAACTTTTGGGGTACGTGTAACACCTGAGACTTACATTAGTGGAGGAGATAAGCAAAGGACGGGGTTCTATGATGGACAGGTGATGTAATCTTGAAAGAAGGACTGTGTATTCGGCCAGCCTGGGCTACACAGTGCAACCTGATTCAAAAATAAATAAATAAATAAAGTCTCTAATGGGTCTGTCTTCTGTATTCAGGACAATAACAAGTAAGCAGGACCAACTAAAGGAACTGGAATGCCTTTCTGTAATAATAACTTAGATAATTATTGATTTTTTTTTAAAGTGAAAAAAACTATTTGAAACTTACGGGAATGTCATTAAAGAACAAGAGTGTCGTTGCAGTCACCTATCAGATGACTATGTGTGGTTGCTACTTCTGCTGAGCCCCGAGGATCACCCAGTTCCTTTCCTTCATCACTTGCTAACACACCTTCCGTCTGCAAAGTCTAACCCAGGACCTCCCGTGGTTGGCTCCACTAAGTTACAGTTACAGGGAAGCCAGGCTTAGAAGTCAGTAGCTAAGCAGGGCTCTGGGCTTCAGTCAATTCACGGGGCTCAGCACACCTGACTACTGACTTGGCTGAGAAAGAGACATCTTGGGTTGCCCACCACTCCACTAACATTGCAAATCCTCTTCAGGAAGTGAGTCAGACTTTCCTGACAGTCTTCTTCCCATTGTCTTCAGTCTCCACATTCCGTATCTGAAAACACTTTCAAAGGTCTCATTCTCTGTGCTATGTTTATTAATGTCCTCTCAAAGGAGATGGACACTGGCCAACTTCAAACATGTGTAAAATTGAAAGATTTTCTTTTTTTGTTTTGTTTTGGGTTTTGTTGGGTTTTTTTCTTCTTTTTTTCTTTTTCTTTTCTTTTTTTTTTTTGGTGGGGGCTCACAGTGGCTCCTTTGTTTTACCACTTACATTTGGTTTTGAGGCAAAGCATGTTCTGAGTTAAGTATCTCAATCTTCTAAAAAGACCTGACTGATAGATAGAGAACACATTTGAAGGCTAAGAAGGCATGATAAGGCAGCCAGATCCACACTGGGCATGAGACAGTCACAGACGGAGCTCTGTGAGTTCAAGGCAAGCCTGGTCTATAGTAGGTATCCCAGCCCAGCCCTGGCTACATAGTGAGACTTTAGAGGTAAATAAGGGAGAGGGGGTTCAGGATCAGGTGTGGGGAGAGAGGAGAGATGGCCAGAGGGGTATGAGAATGAGTGGAAATCTGCAACTTTTGGGGGTCGGGGGTAGAGAGCATCTCTAGGACATGCCAGAGGCCTGGAATAGGGGAGGCACCTAAGAATCAATGGGGGTAACCTTAGCTGAGACTCACAGCACTGGGGATATGAAACCTGAAGAGGCCACCTCCTGTAGCTAGGGAGGAACCCCAGTGGAGTGATAGAGACACCAGCCCGCCCATAAAACTTTCAACCCAAAATGTATCCTGTCTACAAGAAATGCAGAGACAAAGGTGGAACAGAGACTGAGGGAGTAGCCAAGCAGTAACCAGCCCAACTAGAAACCCATTCCATGGGCAAGCACCAATCCCTGACACTATTAATGATACTCTGTTATGCTTGCAGACAGGAGCCTAGCATGGCTGTCTTCTGAGAGACTCCACCCAGCAGCTGACTCATATGGATGCAGAGACCCACAGCCAAACACCAGATGAAGCTTGGGGACCTTTAGGGAAGAGTGGGAGGATGGATTGAGGGTCCCAAAGGGGATAGGAACTCCACAGTAAGATCAACAGTCAACTAACCTGGACCCTTGGGGGCCTCTCAGAGACTGAACCACCAGCCAAAGAGCATACACACCAGCTGGACCTAGCCCCCCCCACACACACATATGTAGCAAATGTGCACCTGAGTCTCCATGTCGGTCCCCCAACAATGGCAGTGGGGGCTACCCCAAAAGCTGTTGCCTGTCTGTGGATCCTGTTTCCCTAATTGGACTGCCTTGTCTGACCTCAGTGGAAGATGTGCCTATCTCTGCAGAGACGTGATGTGCCAAGGTGGGGGGATACCCAGGGGAGGTCTCCACCCTCTCAGAGCAGAAGGGAAGGGGTCAATGGGGGAGGGACTCTCGGAGGGGGCTACAGGGAGCAGTATCTGGGATGGAAATAAATAATTTTTAAAAGAAAAATTAATTAATTACAAGAAACTGGAGGCGCCATTTGTGTTTCCTATCTCACCCCCATGGTCTTATCTGTGAAAATAGTTATACTCACATCACAAGATCATTACAAGCCTTTATAAAGACAGTGCATATTTAAGTATTGGCATTTAATGAGTATTCAAAAATACTCATTTTCTTCCCCTCGGCATAATCTCCCTGGTTAATAGCTTTGGCATTCAGTATTATTTTCACTGAGTAATCACTACAATTTCGATTTCAGCCACCGTTTCTCCTAACACTGCCCATGAGAATTAATCATCCTGTGCCCAGAATTAGGTTTATGGCTACTCTCAGCAGGTATCCAAATGCTGGGCCCTTGCTGCGTACCATGGAGCCTTTCCCCTCCTGTTCCTTTAAGGATGCTTGATTGGCGGTACCTCTAGATGCCTCACGTCTAGGCTAATGCAAAGCTAACCACCCTTCTGATAACCGTGGTGAGAAAAGTAGGCTGGAGTGATGGCTCATCGATCGGATGTATTCACTGCTCCTGCAGAGGACCCGGATGTTCCTGATCAGTCCCCAGCACTGATCTGGTGACCCACAACCATCTAGCATCATGGAATTTGGCACCATCTTCTGGCCTCTTCACACACACAGTACACAGAAACTTGAAAGAAAGAAAGAAAGAAAGAAAGAAAGAAAGAAAGAAAGAAAGAAAGAAAGAAAGAAAGAAGGGAGGGAGGGAGGGAGGGAGGGAGGGAGGGAGGGAGGGAGGGAGGGAGGGAGGAAGGAAGGAAGGATATTTTTTAAAAAGTGACAAGCCATGAATCTATACAATTAAGCATAAGAGGAAACAAAGGCTTTGGCCGTTTACTGGTATTTAATACATTATTTGTCTATTGGCTCAGTTCACCTAAAATCTGTTTTTTAGCTCTGATTGGATATAGTGCTTGCCAAGTTTTGCAAACAAACTCTAGAGTCTGACTTGCAGCTTATTTCCTGGAACAGAAAAAAGAAATTTCATAAGGTAAAATAATAGGACTGTCATTAAGACAGTCACAAACCCAAGGTCTGAGGAGAAATTGGGTCAGTATAAAAAGAAATTATATTCTAGGCAAACAAATCCATTTTTGCATTAATTTTTTATTTCCATCAAACCTTCCTGCCAATGATATCATTTCTGGGGAAAGTACCAGGATCTGGGAGCAGAGTCTCTGAAGCTCTGACTAAGTAATGGGGATGTTCATGGCAGACAAGGCTCCTTAACTGAGAAGAGGCCAGAGAGTCAGACTCAGCAGTTTTCTCCATTATTTGGCTAAATCAGCAGCTCCTAACTTGTTTTAGTTTTATTTTTAAAGAGGAAAAGAAGAGGAGCGGGAAGAGGAGGAGAAGAGGAAGGAGAAGAGAAAGAGAAGCTAACCCTGACATAGGCTGCCACTCGCTCAGCTTCCCCCTGCAACTAGTTCCCTCACTTCTAGGAGTTGACTGGAGTTCATTCTCTCTGTTCCTCCCGTGTATGTTGCCTCTATCCCCCCATCTCTGAGGCCCTGGTACTTTCAGACCCTCATCAGCTTCCATAGAAACTCTCAAGTTCAGTTGAAATATCTCGGGCCCTAGAAAAACTCCCTAAAGACATGGGAACACAGGGAGAGTAAAGAGTCTCAATATGCTCAGAATTATTCTCTGTGTTTCTGGAACAACCAACAGAGTCCTCCTGTGTCTCCCACCCACAGTTAGAATACAGCTTTACTCTTTAAGGAGCACAATACAACCCCATATGCTTACGAAATGCTTCCTGGTGGAGGGAGCAGCTGTACATTTACTCAGTGGGTAAAGGGCAGCTGCTGCCAAGCCGGAAGACTTGAATTACGTGCCCAGGTCCCACATGGTAGACAGAGCCGATTCGATATGTTGTCCTCTGATCTCTACCTATCTGTTACAGCATATACACACACAGAACAAATATGACTTTTAAAGATTTGTTTATATTTTTATATGTGTTTTTGCCTGCATGTATGTGCACCATAAGCATGCAGTTCCCTAGAGGTCAGAAGAGAGCATCAGATCCCCTGGAATTGGAGTTAAAGTTGGTTGTGAGCCGCCATGTGGTTGTTTGCTGGGAACTGAACCTCTACAAGAAGAGCGAGTGATTTTAATCTCTCTAGGCCCCAGAAATGGTTTTTTGGTTTGTTTGTTTGTTTGTTTGTTGTCTTTTGTTAATTTTGTTTTTTCTTTTCGAGACAGAGTTTCTCTGTGTAGCTTTGGCTATCCTTCTGTAGACCAGGCTGGCCTCGAACTCATAGAAATCTGCCTGCCTCTGCCTCCTGAGGGCTTGTGCCACCACTGCCTGGCCTTTTGGGGGGAAGATTTCAGTGAACACCATTTTCTCCAGATCATTTCATAGGGCATTAAAAATCATCTTAGGCAGAAGTAGAATCCAACAACTGTTTTTATCACGTTGTTCATTTGATATTTACATTTTATATCCCTGTGTAATGTCATGCTTTATATAAAGAGGAAACAGGCTCAAAGGACACAGTAACGTCCCAGGAATCAAACCAAGTAAGTGATGAGACTGAAATGCTAACATACCTAGATTATGTTAGAGGCCACTTTAGCCTCAGAGACCCCATCTTGTATATAGTCTCCATCCTGTACTGGGCTAAATTCTAAGAAACAGCTAAATTCCCAGGAACAGCTTCTGGCCCCAGTTGACTCGTACGAACTTAGACCACAATATCTCATCCAATGCTTTGTTGCTTAGCAGCCAGTAGGGACTTAAACCCAGTCGGGACTGAACCCCAGTTGCTGCTATGAAGGCTCTGATTGGCTGGTCTTGATCTAGGCTAAGTTATCAGGGAAACCATCTGAGGTATTTGACAAGTAGTAACCCACTTAAGATGCCAGATGTGAAAGACAGTTGGAAATACAAAAATTCATGTACCCAAATGGTGTCCCTACCCGTGCCCCTGCCCTACCTAATTTGTGGGGTTTTCTTTAAAAAGTTGTTCAATCCTGCCTCCGCTTTCCACTGACATGGTTTGGATCCCTAACCCAGCAGTCTCCCTGATATATCAGTTTCCTTGGTTTTCATGGTGGATTATTCCCAAATTCTCCGACCTAACAATTAATATCACAACTCCCAGTCTCTAATTGCCTTTCACAGTTACTAGATCCACATCCTGCCCTAGGTGTATGTCCAATGCTGTGGAACATGCTAAGGAATTAGAAAATAAACACAAGTCCCAACCACAGCAAAGAAGAGCTCTCCTTAAGCCTTCTTCTCATTCTTCATGCAGAAATGTCAAATTCCAGATGTGAAGATGATCTGCCTGCAACATCTGTCATGCTACTGTCCACTGGGTTGATTCAGCTGAGGTGACTGGCTAGGTGGCCAGACTCTTTTCCTCTTGGACCATCCCATGTGCACACAGAGCAGCTTGCTCAGTCACAGAGTATGACCTTCCATGACGGAGGACCATTCTTTAGTCAAGGTTCACCATTCAAAGGTTCACTTACCTGCTAGAATCTCTAACCAATCCTTCAAGAAAAGCCAAGCTCCTGTATCTCCTCCCCCTGAGCAACATTGCTACTGTCCCATGAAAAGTATCCAGGATGCTCCAACAAATAATGTCAAGAAAAGGCTACAACCTACTGATTTTAACAGAAGTTTTCAAAAACAGTATCATGAACTTTAAAAGGCAGGAAGGGTGACAGGCTGGAACTCACAACTTTGGGGTGTCCCATCAGACTTATAACTGAACAGAAAGCCTAATGTCTCAAAAGAGAAGTGTATCTCACACACACACACACACACACACACACACACACACACACACACACACACACACACCAGTGGCCAGGAGTAACCCCTTTATCATGAGCATGGATGTTATGGAGCAGGAATATGAGCAGAACATAGCAGGCAGGAATGGCTTGTCTCTTGCCCACCAGCAAGAGCTTCTCAGATGGCTAGAAGACTTCCTATCCATCCACCCCTGGGGTTCTGGCCAAGATGGGTCTTCTCATCCTGTGACCTGGAACACCTATGTGTAGTTCAGACTTCCTGAGCATGTTGACTTGGGAGTCCAAAGAATGAACATCCTAAGAGAATCAAGCAGAACCCACATGCCCCCTTATGACCTACCCTTGGAATCCGTATAGACTCATTCCATTCTATTGTACTGGTCAATATGGTTACAAACCTGTCTGCATTCCCAAGTGAGCATGAATCCACACTCATCTGTTGGGAGGGCGAAAATCAGCAAGCTTCTGGCTATTTCTCCAAAACTGCTGCACAGAATCACTGGAGCTGGAATTACAAAGAAGAAAAACTCAGAAAGATTGGATTGGGGATCAGGGAGGCTACACAGACCCATCTTCTTCCTCCAATAAATCATTGTCTCAGTTTCCCATTTCTCCCTTAGCAAGACAGAAATAGGAATTATAAGGCGGACCACATAAAACTGATTATCCACAAACATTTCTAGCCTAGAACAACTGAAATTTGTTTAATCTATGCTTAATATATATGCTTTATAGAAACGTAAGGCTAAAAGGAAGTTTAAAAAAAGATAAATTGTGTTCAGGGAGGAGGGGGTTGATGTTTCTTTTTTGTTTAGATTTCTTTCATGGAATTTTGTAATATTTCTAATTTAAAGAGAAATTGATACCTCACAATGGCTTTTTGTATTTTAATAATCACCTAATCAATTTCCAGGGCATATGCCCTGTGATTATGATTCTCCTTTAATGCCCGATAAATATCATTTCTAAAACCCTCATTAAGATGTCATTTATAGTGTTATGTAGCACTTTCCTCCCAGATAAAGCCTTGCATCATGGAAGGAAGCTTCTTAAGACACAGGATGTTCTAAGACCAGGTGAAACATTCCACCTACAGGGAGCTCATTAGGCTCAGGAAGTAAACAACTCAATAGCTTCAGGAAGTCCTGAAACTAAACAGATTCACTAGATTCCCTCCCTTCCCAAACCTATATAAGCAGTAAGAACTGTTAAGAGATACTACTCTAAGATTAGTCAAGCTGCCTGGAAGAGGCTCAGACAAACTCAAACACTGAGAAAAGACACTTTCCATTGAGCTGCCTATAACTCATGAGTGAACCCCAGAGTTTCAGTTTTCATGAGCTGCCACCCATGTTGGGGTGAGATCTTAGTGAGTTGTCTTTGAGTCATTTCTGCTCCTGTAAATAACCCCTGACCCATACTGCTATATGTAACCTCAAAAACACATTGGTTCACCAGATTTTACTTTGGTGGTATAATCGTCTGACATCTGGTCTCAATCTGGGGTGAGTAGACATCTAGTCACATCTTCCCAGGAATAGTGTCTCACAGGATATGGTACTAAATATAACATGCTTGCTTTTTATGAGCCAAGTCCTTGATCCTTGGCAGTTTTACCCTGCTTTGAATAATGTTCTATCAAATATTGCACTCCACCAATTCCTTGATACGCAACAGATCAACTTCTAATAATTACTTATTAAAGCATGTCACCATCCACACTGGCAGTCATTTACTTCTTTACTGTTGCAGCTATATGACTGGTCAATCAAGGCTTTATGCAGGCATAAAATGGAAAGACAAGAAATTGAATTCTATCTAGCTGAAAATAGAAGTCAGACAAATGACCCTAAAGTTATTTTGCCACAATATATGTATCTGCAAAATACATCCATCAAACTGGATCTAAGGATGAACCACAAGCTTTGGACTTTCCAGACATGATCTGAGCAACGACCTCTCAAAGACAAGTTATCCAACTGCAAGCCGATATTGCTAGCAGCCAGGTTGCTCTCTCTTGTTTATCTCCTGGTTAGCTACATTACCTCAGTGGTGGAGATACCCGAACACAATAATAGAAACCCATAAAGCAATGCCTGTGTCCAAGGCAGCCAGAAGGAACAGCAAGAAGCCTGTCTTTGGTTCTGATGATTCAGAGTTGCACCCATTTCTGGAGGTGGTCCATTAGTCTCACTGCGTGCAATACTGTATTCATTTTATAACTGAAATGCCCATAACCCTGGAAGTCCACTGGACCCAAGGAAGTACAGGCAGGCACCCATCTACTTACTACTAATAAAAAATTTTTTCATTTGCAACAGTTTCTTCAAATGTCAAATTATTCAAAAATTAATTTAGAACTCTCTACTGCCTACATGAGACTGTGTTTCATCTCTGCCCTCCAAATCCCCTTATATCTGTGCATCTCTCAGACCTCATCAGAGAATCTTGTCGATGCAGTAGATGGTGAGACCCACAACAGGCCAAGACACAGACAGTGCAAGAATGTGGCATGACCAGACCTAAATGAAGCACTTCCTCCCCTCAGTGCTTGGAGATCATTGCTGAAGAATGGGCAAGAATAGTGTAAGAACAAGAGGAGGTGGATGGCTTCAGGAAAATGGTGCCTTCTGGGCACAGCAGGGCTGTTGTACATATGACGGCATTCACAAGACCTGTGCAGGCACAAGCTTAGCCAAAGCTCAGAGGTAGACATAAATAAGGGAGACAAGAATAAGAGAGGTAGACCCCTAGCTAAGGAGCTATCAGCAATTGGTAGTTTCTGCAAGATGAAGAGTCAGTTCTTTCTAAGAGTTTAACCCCTAGCGAGTCAACTATGCTCCAGAGGATGGCCATACACCCAAGAATATATGGACCACACAAATTGGACTTGATGCTTTTCTGTTTGTTTCTTTGTCTGTTTGTTTGCTTATTTTAAAGAATACAAAGTTGCATAGGTAGGAAAGAGGGATGAATCCAGTAGGAGTTGGGAGGGGGTGTCTGAATAAGATCAAAACATGTTGTATAAAATTCTCAAAGAACTAATAATATTTTTAGCCAAATTAACTTATAACATTGGGTATAGTCACACATGCCTATAAGCCCATATCTTGAGAGGTAGAGGCAGGAGAATAAAGAGTTCAAGCCCATTCTTAGCTACATAGAGAGTTCAAGGGCTGACTGGCATACATGAGACCAGCTCTCCTAAAAAAATGATAATTTCTAAACTTACTATGGGAACAATAAACATAGACAACAACGGAGCCTTCAATGTCTATGGTCATTTGTTGACTGATACAAGGGAACCTGTATAGTTTTTCAGTTCTGTAGGGAAATCAGGATGTTGGTCACTAGACTTTTTCTATAAAATCCCTAAGTTAGAGAAAGATTTTTTTGTTTGTTGTTGTCGTTTTTATCTCCTCCTTCCCAAAGTCCACTGATGCTGCCTGGTGTCAGAGGGACTCTGCGCTGCTCACTTGTTATCACTGTGACTGATCTCTGACAAGAGCACCTTAGGGCACACAGGATCTATTTTAAAGGTTCTATCCATCATAGCAGGGGCAGAAAGAAAGGCCAAGGTAGCTACAGCCCTGGAGGAAGGGGCACAAGGCAGCTGGCACACGGTGTCAGGAAGCAGGTGACAGTCAGGAAGTAGAGGGAGGAGAACACGGGCGCTCAGCTTGATTTTTTCTCTCTGTTCACTCTACAATCTCAAGCCAAGTAACAGGGGCCACCCCTGCTCAAACCTCCTGTAAGCACCATCATAGATGCACCCTGAGGTGCTTCTCCTGGACGATTGCAAATGGAGTCAAATTGGCAATAAAGATGAACCACCATAGTCCCATAGAAAAGGAGACTTGGAGGAGTCTCCTCGTTGAAAACTAATTTCAAAGAGGCATGACATAATGGCACTTCTCTTACCCTCCCTCTCACCCACCTCCAAAAGGAATAAACAGAGGCAGGCAAGGAGTATACAAACACTCCGGTGTTAACAAATTTTGAAAATACTTTCCTTCTAAAAACTAGCGGATACATTTACTTTTCTTGGTATAAATTAGTAATCAAAGAAAGAAAATTATTTCAAACAATTATGACATTAAAAAATAAAGAATGTCTGTGGTCAGAAAGTTGGACAGTAATATTAGTGGAATTTTCTAGTCTACGGTTTAATTAAGGATTGTCAAAATTATCATGCATGCCCTTTAGAGCACCAAGTCTTTCTCCTTTACCCTCCCTACCTAAGTTTCCATTCTTTTATCTCACCAGATACTGCCATGTCCCCTCCTGGTGCCTCTCTCTCTCACACCTGAAAGCCATAAGGATGGGTTGCTCCAGATGAACAGAGGAAAGAGGCCTCGCCGTCCTAAGGAAGGAAAGTGTGTTGACACGCCTCCCCCCCTTGTTCCAAGCCTTGAGAGACTGGTGTAATTACCTAGGAGAGGCTGCAGGCAGATGGCAGCCTCAGCATCCCAGGCTTTTGGTCAGCAGGGCTCCATGAGATGCTTTCCCTGACATTTTGCTCAAGATGTTTCCAATACACAAAGTTGGCAGCATAGGAGCTTGTGAAGTGTTTGCTAGCCTGAAATTGTGGTCTTGTCATGATGCTTTAGCCCAGTGAGTGTGTGCCTCCCTCAATTCCTCTGCCAAGTCCACAGGAGACAGAGACCAGGGACAGGACAAGAGCATCACATACCTGAAGGAGAAGCAGGAACACCAGCATGTGGTAGGACTGAGCCTAGCAGAAAGATGAGTGAACAGCTGGGACTCAGTAGGTAAAGTACTTGCCACAAAAGAACAGGAACTTGAAATTAGATCCCGGGAACCCACAAAGCCAGGTGAGGACACATTCCTAGAATCTCAGCACTGGGAGGCCAAAACAGGAGAATCTCTGAAGATCACTGGCCAACCAACCCAGCCAATCAACAAGACTCAAGCTCAGACCTTGTCTCAAAAAATAAACCAGAGAAGCAACTGAAGGAGACACCTGACGTCGACCTCTGTCCCCCAGACACACCCTCACATAGGTGCATGTGAGTGTGCACATTTACAAACACATAAGTGTTGGGTTAGATGTGGTGTGAGTCCCGAGTCCACCCCCGGGGTTTGGGCCTCTGGGGGGGGTGGGATGCAGGAAGTTTGACCTCGCTCACCCCACGGCACCGTTGGGCGGGTGTCTGGTTGTGAGAAGCCATGGGATACTGCCCAGGGGTGGGGGAGTGCAGCCTGGGGGTCCCAGGGACTGTACAAAGCTGGGTCCATCTGGTTCTCAGACTCTTGGGCATCCCAGGCACAGCTGGATGCCATGGAAGAGCTGAGAATGGAGTGAGGGCCCACAGGTTGGATCTAGCCTGGGGCTGAGGGGGAAAAGGCAGGGAGGAGCATGGCTGGGTCCCACCACGGACCAGGTCCTTGGCTTGATGCCGGCTAGCTGGATTGGTTTGGTAGAGGCCATGGCTGGGAGCACAGAGAGGCCTTCTGCGGGAGACTAGAAGTAGCTGTTTAGACGAAGGCCAGGCGGATCCCAATGAAGAGGGTCCACGGTTTTAGAGCATTTATTGTCATGGCAGAGAGTGGCGATGAGTGAATCCGTACCCCACAAGCTCAGGGCAGGCCTGAGATTAAAATACCTTTTGTAGGGAGGAGTGGCTGGGAAGGGGAGTTTATTGGCTAAGCCTCTAGGTACCTCATTAAAATGGGAATGTCTTGAGGCTACGTGACCACACCTCTACCTGTGGAGGGGTTTGGGGTTATGTGACTAATAGTCACAGACCTATGGAGAGCTGTGGGCTTGTGTCAGAAGCCTAGGGCCCAGGAGCATGCCAGAATGCCTACCATCCCTTGTAGGGTTATCCCCTGCTGGGGAGCCACTGCTAGGTCTGGGGTTTTAAACCTTAGCTCAACCAGAAACCAGGCTGCCTTTCACGGTCCCACACACAAGGGCAGGTGGAAAATGGCCTGTGACTGACTTTGGTCCTTCAGGCTTCTCCATTTTCATCTCTGAGTGGTATCTAAGAAGTCAGTAAGAGCTGAGACCCTCCAGACAGAGAGCAAAAGAGACCTGATCAGAGCAGAAATGTGGTCCTACTAAGTACCGGACTTTTGCCTCCCTTGAATGCTCATCTCAGCACCACACTACTTAGTCAGATGTTTGTCTGTGACCTATAAAAGTCAACATGGCACACTAGCTGTCCCAACCTTAAGAGTCTGGCATAAGGAAGGACAATTTCTCACAAGGACAAAAACACATGTGGCCAATTGCTGCTGGTCCAGGAAGACCCAGACAGCTCTATCACTTGCACATGACACTTCAGGATGCTGTGGGAGAAGAAGCAGATGCACACACAATGGTACAGAGATCTGGGAAGGTCCTTCAGCTATGAGAACACTACAAAGGCTGCCGGCCTAGACGAGAATAAATGAAGCTTCCAGCATTAAAGGCCAAGTGACAGACTATATACGAAGGCTTCACAACTGTACCTTTTTGGGTTTGGTTTTGAGACAGAATCTCATATATACCAGGTTAGCCACAAGTTCTCCATGTAGGCATTAACAACCTTAAACTTCTGGTCATCCTGTCTTAGCCTCCCAAGTGCTAGGCTTACTTACAGGCATCCACTACCTCTGTTCCTAGTTATGAGATGCTGGGGATAAAAGCCAGAACTTGTTGCATGCCAGGCAGCCTCTCTATCTACTGAGCAACATTCCCGGACCCTATTTTAAAAGTCCAAGTGCCTACTAACTAATGTTCCACCTGTAAGGAGTATTTTAATAATGGGATGGATCTGGCTTACTGTTATCAGTAGGTCACTCGTAGATGCAAATTGGGGTCTAAGGCACATAAATAGCAGGTGCTGGGACATCCAAAGGTCTTCTAGATTGCTCAGAGGCATGTCTTCAGGGCCCAGCCTCAAGAGCCCACCTGGAAGAAACAGGCATTTTTGTCAAAGAGTCCCACAGTGACAGTGAAGGATAGGGCAGAAAGTCAAAGTCCAACCATGCACTGGTGATGGCCAAGCTTCCATCCCAAGAATGCCTCCCCGACGATCTGCCTATCTGGTTCTTGCCCAGAGCTACGAGGAGCTGAGGGAAATGGGGAGTCAGAGCTCATGGGCAGCTGGTGATGGAGGCGAACAGCAGACCAGATCTGACTGCAGACAGCTCAAAGGCCCTACTAATGTACCTGAAACTAATAAACATCTGCTTCCTTAGCAGTAAATCATACAAATTGCTGTTACAAAGTATATATTTAAATAAATCTCTGTTTACATCTTTGTTCACTCAACTGACTCATTAAACACAAACAGATGAAGCTGGAGTCAATATTTCCCTGGTTCTTCTCAAGATTCTCAGCCCAAAACCTGACCACAGGAAGCACTAAGCCATTGCCTCCCACTGAAAGGAGATGGTGAAGCAGGGAGATGGAACTATCCTTAACTGCACCGGAAAGGATGAGCTCTACTCAGGCTCAGAGCCCAGTCAGCTGCCCATAAGTGAGGACATAGCTTGATCTTTAGATCCGGTTAAGAACTTGGGCATAGCAGCATGTGCTTGCAACACCAGGACTGCAGAGGCAGAGGCGGGCAGATCCCTGGGCTTGTTGGCTAGCCAGCCTAGCCCACTTGGTGAGTTCTAGGCCAGTGAGGCCCTGCCTCAACAAAAGCAAGGTGGATGACGCCCAAGGAACAACAGCTAAGGTTGAGCTCTGGCTTAAACACACACACACACACACACACACACACACACACACACACACAAAGAAAGCACCATTAATCATTATGTTCGGAGAAAAAAAACAAAGAAAAAACTCTCAATTTCACATAGCTGGAATGTAGCCAAGAGAAAAATGAAATTTGAACTTTCTGGAGTCTTCATTCTAGACCTTATGCCACATCAAACACAATGTTGTGTGCAGTGCGTGTGTGTGTGTGTGTGTGTGTGTGTGTGTGTGTGTGTGTGTGTGTGTTTACCCACTGTTTATTGTGCTGTGTTCTGTTTTGCTTTTCTGGACTTCAGTGTTACATCCCCTCCCCTCCAACCTCCGACCCCAAACACAGAGCCAAGCTCTGAGTGTGGCTCTCCCTTTGACAGAATGTCATAAGAACTAACAAGATCATGTCTTTAAAGACTTTGATCACACAGAAGACAAACTCAAGCGGAAGTTTGTATTGTTACAGCGATTCTAATGACTATAATTAATACTAGACAACACGATGATAAGAACGTGTTGTCGTTATAATGCCTAATTAGAGCTGTCTCATCATTATTTTCTTCCTGCCTAATGACCATGACCATCATTATTAATAATGGTTGAAACCACAGAGAAACAATGGCTGCATGAACAAGCAGTTTGGTGCCAGCTTACTGTCGGACAAGGGAGAGTCCTCCAGTGGTCTCTTGCTGGTCATCATGACTGTTAGCTGCGAATGACAGTTTAATCAGAAATGACAAGGAGCACAAAGCTCTCAAATGGGAGAAAGGCAACTCAGGCCACTAACATATCCCTGGGGCTGTACCTCTCCCCCAGAACAATAGACATAGTTAATCTCTAGCACAGTCCCCCCAAGAGGCCACCGTCATTTGTCCTCGTCCAAAAGCTCCTGGGTAGGAAGGCCTACCTCTGCTCTGAAAGCATGAGCCAGCCACCTACTCCTAGTATCTCCCTAAGCACCAAGGGTCAAATTCTGCCTGCAGTCAGAGAGAAAAAAAAAAAAAAAAAACATCCTCTATGAGGCTGTGATATCCAACACCAGTGCCACTCAACTCCCCTGGGAAGGCCTGCACACAGCCAACCTGCAAGGAACAGAGTGAAGAGGGAGAGAAGGAGCTTCTGTTAGGATGACCACAGAAGTCCCTAGTCACCCAAGTCACCGCCATGCCCTTGACCAATGGCCCTTCTGCCTGTGGTCTTCCTCATCAAAGACATTGCCATCGTTGAGGCTTGATTTAAAAGGCTTTCTTATAGGAAGTCTCTAATTCACTCCCTCGTAAGTCAGGTTACAACAGAAACATATACAATAGATAATACTACCATAGTAACATAATATTTATTATTAAAGTAATATATATTGCAAGTTGTGGACATGCATGCCTGTCATCTCAGCACTTTGGAGGTGGAGGCAGGAGGATCAGGAATTCAAGTTATCCTCAGCTACATAGCTAATTTGAGGTCAACCTGAGCTACATACAAAGACTCCACATACCAAAACAACAAATAATAGTAACATCATATGATTATAATGCCAACACATATAGTACATTATAACAGTATAAATATATAATAGTAATATATATAAAAGTCTTATATTGAGAGCTTAGTATATAGCAGATTTTGCATGTATTTTTGCTCATGTAATTCTCAAAACCATTTTATCTGATACATTTAACTTGTGGGTATGCCCATGTGTGTGGCTATGGGTAGGCACATGGGCACATATGTGCGGGGGCAGGAATGGAGACCTGAGCACCACCCCAGTTTTCATTCTTTAATCATTCACTCTGTTTCTTGAGACACGATCTCACCCTGGAATACATCGAGCAGACTAGGCTGCTAGCCAGCGAGTCCCAGGTTTCCACCTGTCTCCCCTTCATAGGGATTACAACTGTGTGCCACTGTGCTCCGCTTTTTAATGTGGGTTAAGGGATTCACCTCAGGTCCCTGTGCATCTCTAGCATGTGCTTTATATACTGAGCCGTCCCCAAGCCCTGATTGCTTAGTATGATTATCAATCTTTTTTTTTTTTTTCAGATGGATCCCAAACAAGGAATGTCCCTGAGGTCATATATCCAGCAAATATGATGTGTTAAACACGCGACACTCTGCCCTCTGTCATAGCAACTACAGAAGAAGTCCATTTTTCATACAAACTTGGAGATGAACACAGGGCCACGTGACCTTGACTTCAATTTCTGGGCTCCATTCCATCACCATTAACAATACCCTTACTTCCTGCCCCTGCTCCAGTAGGAAATGTGAAATGTAGCAGATGTTCAATAAATGTTGCTTCTAATTGAACTGAACCAAGACTCAGCAACAGCAGGATAAAATGGCGGCGGGATTAGGGTGGGGGAGGGGGCTGCAAACCTTAGCCTCAGAAGTGTCTCCGGTAAGATTCACACTACTTCCCCTGTGCTGTTGAAAAGAGAAACATGGATGAGATGACACCGGGTACCAGGCACCCAGCAGGATGAAGACATCCCGGACAGATGGGGCAGGGATTCACACAAACTTAGCTACAGAAATGTGGATGAGTCAGACTCAGCAACACTCTGCCCTCCTCAGCAGAGAAACTTACACAAGGCATTGCTGCAATTAGGTGTTTTGTTTCTTGAGACGGAATCTTCTACAGGCTGGCTTTGAACTCCTGATCACCCTGCTTCTGCCTCCCAAGTCCTGGAATTACAGGCCTGTGCCACTGCCCCAGTTTTTATGTTGTACCCAGAATCAACCCAAAAGCTTCTCGCATACTAAGCAAGGACTCTGGGAACTGAGTTATAGCCTCTGCCCTAGCATTGAACTTTCAATCCTCCTGCCTCCACCTCCCAAGTGCTGGCATGCCAAGTTCATGTGGTGCTGAGAGTCAAACCCAGGGTTGTAAGCATGCTAGGCAAGCATTACAACCACCTCCATAGCTCCTCCAATGAGCTTTTTAAAGAATAAAATGAAGTAATTTTCTATAGTTATATAACAAATTTACCACAGACTCAAGTAGCTTTAAGTGATAGCTACCTAGATATTCAAGGTTTCAGTGGCTAGGAGCCCAGACACAATTTCTGACCATCCCTTCCAAGGCTAGAGTCAAAATATTGGCCTAGATTCATCCGGAGCTTAGCACCGCAAGAAGCTGCCACTAGGTGTTTTGGGATATTTAACACAAATTGTTTCTTTGGAGCTAGAAGACTCAAGTTAACGTGCTTCTTCAACGTAAATAAAAATAAAACATTTTTAAAGAGAGGGCCTCTGTTACGGGTGCAGATCTGAGTCCAGAGGGTACCTGGGAGATCTCAGGATTCCTAAATCTTGGAACAAAGAGATGGACCAGGGATGCGTGGCTACTGATGACTGAAGAGAAGACTGAAGTTTAAGACTGAAGAGAAAGGCACTCTTGAGAATGGAAGGAGACTAGAGAACTCTGAAAGGCCCAAGGCTCAGAAGCTCTGGACCAGTTGTCATGACCCTTTGTAGGCTGCTTACACAGCCCCCTCCTTCTCTTGCTTGCATATCACCCACTTTTCTCAGACACACTCTGTCCCTTACAGTCCTTTGGGAAGGGGTTTCCTGCCCTTCTGCAAACTGACTTTATTCATGTATTAATGTTGATACATGTCTCTCTGCCCTCTTCTGAGGAATCTGGGAGTTTGTTACTGGTAGACAGATAGGCCAAAGAGGCCCCTTGTGGATCGATGCAATTTCCACATAAACTGTTAAGATAGCCAGCTTCTGGGTTCTTCTCCCTCTATAAGACAGACTTGGTGATGGGCTCCCCTGCACACTCCAGGAACCTGTTTAGTGGGACTTTGAAATCTGCAGTAAAAGAGCTCCTGCGGCAGAACAAAATCAGCTTCCCCCTCTTGGTCTGGATTAGCCAATCCCCAGCAATAACTCAAACTGGCCAGTTCTGAGGGAGAAAGGCAGCTCATCATCTCTCCAGACATACCCACCCCTCCCCCTACCTACCTCAGCATTTGGGTACACTCAAGGAACAATGCTTTGGGTACCTTTCCCTCCTTGGGGAATTTGTCTCTTTGTATGCGGTGTGCTCTCCCTCTCTCCCAGCCTTCTCTCTCTCTCTGTCTCTCTGTCTCTCTGTCTCTCTGTCTCTCTGTCTCTCTCTCTCTCTCTCCCTTCTGTGTCTGTTTCTTTCTCCTCCCTCCCTTCTTCCCTCCCTCCTCTTCCCCCTTCTCTCCTTCTCTTCTTCTCTCCTGTGTATTGCATACTTCCATTTTCAGTAAAATTTGACTAAATGCTGAGACCTTACATTCCCTGCCTTTTTACTCTATATAAAGAATAAGAATAAGCTCCTGCAACCCTAGACAATATCCCGAGGGCACACCTACCACCTCTGTTCTTTGGTGGCTGTCCCTAAAGAAGCCCATGTCTTCCTTTGAAGGACAGTTCCAATTAAGCCAAGGTTACTCACAAAATCACCCCGTGATCAACTCAGGGTCTACTACAGGAGCTTCGTTACACCTGGCAAACCTTTGCCATGTGACGGAGGACCCTGAGGGAAACGTGTGTGAAGTGAGCCATATTCCCACCTTCACAGTGAGGACAGAGAGTACAGAGGCTCAGTATCAGGGAGGAGATCACAGGCAATGGTGAGATTTTCCACCCTCCCTCCCCGTCCCTCCATCTTCCCACAGAACTGCTTTTGTTGCCTCAAAATAAGAGAATTCACATTCAAGTCTGGGTCAGGCTAACATGACCTTGTCTCTTTCTGGAAACTCAATTTTCAAGTCAAGGTATCTTATCTTCCCAATCACTGATTCCATCTCTCAGACACTAACTCTGCCCTGGTCATCAAGGCATTGAAAGCATTTCCTTGGAGTCTGTATTTTCCTCCTCTTGGAAGATGTTCCCATTATTCACCAATAATGATCCAAGTGAGACTCCTGAATTCCCTTCCCCTCCTGCCTCTTGTTTCTAACACAATAACAATAATGCCAACAGCAATCAGACAGTCCCGACAGAAGGGAGGTGCTCTCCCCCACCTCCTGCAAAGACTCCCACAAGTGCACATCTGTCAAGGGCTGATGGGAAAACAAACCAAATTAAGTTTAATGTCAGGTTATATCACTTCCTGTTTAGGAATTCTACTTCTTTGTTTCAAGATCTGTGAATGTGATGGACAGGCACGGACTCCTGATTAGCATTTTCCTATCATCAATTCTGGTGACTCTTCCCTCACCAGGATTTGAGATTCTGGTCAGAATCAATTCCATCTGGCAGTCATTCTCGTTATTATGCAAATGTCAGCTTTACCTGAAGGCAAGGGCTTTCTTCTTAATATTTAAATTCCATCTCCTTTTCATTGGTCTCTAAACAACAGTCCATCTTTGAACTTTTCTTAGAGAACTCTTTTAGGGATGAAATGCCCCCCAAGATTGTTTCCTTAAAAACAGATAGACCCAGATGCTTTGGAAAGACATAAGTGGCAGGGAAGGCAACCATGCCCTCTTCTAGAAAAGGAGATCTAAATGCCTTCGGTCAAAGGCTGGTGTTGGGCTGAGTGTCTGCCTTGCCACTGGCATGCAGCAGTGTTGCCAACATGCTGCTGAGGAAAGGAAGAACGCAATCCAAGACAGGGGGTCCAAGCTGTGTTTTCCTGGGTGGGAAGCAGCAGGGGCTAGGACAGACGCTGTGGTTCTCAATCTCCTGTGTGCCCAGATGATGCTGGGGACCATGAGGAGTTGAGAAAAGTGGTCCAAGGGTCTGCCCTTCCCCTATGGGCCAGGCAAGAAGAGGATGACTGAGCCTAGGACAGAGTGGTTCCAAGTGAGTGACAAAAGTACAGAGGGGCTGGAAGAGAGGTGTTCTCTGGAGATTTAAGCATGGCTCTTTATATCAAAGGCCTCCCATGCAGCGATCCTTGATGAAGGAGACAGTCCTTGCTTGTCCAAACTGCTTTATTCATGGTGGATCTGAATGCATGTCTTACTCAGGGTGAACCAAGGGTTAAATACTTTTTGAAGGAAGGGATGCCCAGGAAGGGTAACTCATTGGCTAAACACTCAGGACCTATCTAGATACCTCATTAGCATGGAGAACTAGGTTTTTATGCTAGTCACCAGTAGTCATGGTCCTCTCAGTGGGTGTCATGGTAACTCGTTCCAGGACAGATAGAACCTGGCCAGGAGCTGGTTCCAATGCCCACCATTCTCAATTATGAGATTTACTGGGCTTTTTGACACTGCTTCTACCTTATCAGTTTGTCTATCTGGTGGCACAGTCTGCTTGCCCCACAGGCTGGTGGAGGGGTCACTGCTGCTATCAAAAGGCAGTGGGAGAAGATATCAGCTGCCAGAGAGGACAGACTAAGAAAGTCCATGTCCTCAGGAGTTAAGGGGGGGGGGGCAGCTGCCAAGGCAAACAGTCTGAGAGCTCAGTGTTGGCATGCCAACAAGCAATTAAGCTCAGACGTGGGTTTGGAAACCAAGAATTCCAACCTCCCTGGTCAGTCACTGCTCATCCAGGGTCTAGACTCTTCAGCTACGTCAAGGTCCCAGCTGCTAGAGGTGGAGCTCGAAGTGGTGAGGTCGTTTCTCCCTGTCCTTGTCTCCTTCTTCACAGACTCTCTACCTCATCAGTAATGTCAGCTGGGCCCCTCTGATTGCTCTTGTGTAGACCTCTGACCAAAGTTAAGCAGACCAGAGATCCCAGCAGGCAACTTGGAATTAGGATCAGTTTCCCTCTATTTACCCTGTCCCCCCACCCACCTGCTCACTCCTTCCTTGCCATCCCTTCTAACTCTCACAAGGAGCTATGCCCTGTGCTCTCCTCACTAGTGCGCCAGAGCTTTCAAGAGATAAGGGGCAAGCCAGAGAGTGGGCAAGCACAGGGTGCAACTCCTTGTGAAAATGCAGCAGTCACACGGGGGATGATTCCTGGGGAAGATAGTTGACTGCCATTGGCCATAAATCCCACAGTTAGGACCAGTTGTGATCTTTAGAACCCTGGGGCACAGACCATCATGAAGCAGACAATTCTAAAAGTTCTAGAAGATGGTGGAAACCACACTCTTCATCTACTTCCATCTACAAAGTGGGTCAGTGACCCAAGTTGATGCTCTCCTGACAGCACCCACCACTGCCTAACTACCAAGAACCGAGCATAGGCCTGGGGGATTGACACAAAAGACACAGACACGGGTCATTCATCCAAGCAGAATGCCGAAGCTTGTTTATTCCTTTGGCCTTAAATACCCCCCCCATGGGAAACCACCAAGGGGGAAATAAACAAATCATAAGACAAAGCTGAACACATGGCTGGAGATGACTCATTGTTTACTGTGCTCTGGGCCAAATTTCAAGGTAAGCAGGCTAGGCAGGAAGAACATCCCTGAGACAGGGGTCTGTTCCCAACAGGTCCCCCTTTTTTATTTTTTTGAGTAGCACCTGTCTTAGGTCACCCTGAACACAAGCTATCCCCCTTACCTGTCATAGGGAAACTCTTCCAGACTCAGAGCCCCTGTCTTAGGTTGGAGGAAGCCCTCAGAGAGTTGCCCGTCTCTGGCTGCCTTCTCTTTGTACATACTGAGCCACACTTGGGCTGATGGGTTTTCTCCTGCCAACAATAGCATAACTTGCTTCGTAATAGCCTGAGTCTGGTGGTGGTGTTTATGTACGTGGTACAGAAAAAGAAGCCCAAGAACAGCAGTACCAAGAACCAGGACTCCCAAAGCCATGGAACCAGCCAATTCCTTGATCAGGCATCCAGCCAATTTTAAGTCTGAAAGAAGATTTTCCCCTAAAAGAGGGGGTACACGGGTCTCACTGATATGTTGAATCTGGACAGACAGCGTTTGGGTATAATTTTGAAAACTCCAATTCCAATGTCTTAGCTGAAGTAATAGATTGGGAAATAGCTAAGCCAGCGGTTGCCGCTGAAGTAGCAGAAACAGCAATGGCGGCAACAACCACAACTGTGATGTCAAAATCTCTCTTGACTCGATATAGGGTTATAGGAAATTTGCCATCATCTTCCAGGAGCATAGGGACAATGCCAGGAACACGAACCACCAAGGCAGCATCTTCATACTCCCAGCAATTCGTCAGCAAACAGTGCCTAGATGAACAATTAAGAATCTGTTCCACATTAGAATCAGTATTATTCTACACGATAAAGAAAAAGGAGGCCATCACACAGGGCCTAGCTACAATCAAAAAATTTCTACTCTCTTTTACATTCTGAAAATTCAGGGAGCTTTCAAACACTCCACTATTATTCCAGGAGACAGTACTATTAAACACAATTCCCTGTTGTAGGCCCAAAGGCACAAAATCTAAACATGTATAGGGCCCACATAAATACATGCCACTGAAAGTAGGAACTACCCCAGCCTGACTAGGATTTCGATAGTGAAAAGGTGAACTTTCTTGCGTACCATTCTTCAGAGGTGGTCTGTGACCATACCACGAAACATCTTTTCTGCCCTTAAGCAGTCAGGGTTTTTGAACAACAGAATCTCCCCATAAGAGGACACTTTGTAAATCAAAATTCAACATTCCAGGCCAGCATCGATGAGCTGGCCATGGAGGAATATTGGAATCATTTCTATCAAAATTTATAGGGTCAAAAACATTTCTAAACCCAATCATTGAAGCATTGGTTGCATTATAGGAAAAATCAGCTATAGAAACATTACTAAGTATAATACAGTAACCTTTGAGGGAAGATGTTACATTTAATTCACTTCTATTCAATACCTCGATAAAGCACAAACTATCTACCAACCTAAAGCCAATGCTAATATTAATCCTTTCTATCTCTATCCTAGCTGCAGCCTTTCCTATAGTTCTGTTGGTGGTAATAAAAGCAGGCCAAACAGGGCTACTGATTCCCACTGGCATCACGATGGGTGGGTTCTTCACGAAGCTCCCATAAACTTCTGTCTTCACCTGGCTCCAATGGAGTGACAGAATTCACACAGCGCTCAGAAACCCAAATAGGGCCCTCGGCATCTTTAGGAAAAACACAAACAGAGCCTCTAACCCTAACTAACACGGGGTCAGGTCCCTTCCAATTTCCTGAGGCCAGGTCCTTCGACCGGACCTGACCACCCTCCATCCTTTTGTCCTTCCAATGTCTGTCAGCAGCAGAACTACCATTTTTATCGACCGTTAAAAAATTTTAATTATAAAGAATTATGGAAAGGTGAACATGTGGAGATACCAGGTCCCCTTTGTTTTAAAAAGATAATTCTTTATTGTTAGATGAGCATGTTCCATTATGGCTTGCCCTTGAGGTTTATAAGGAATTCTAGTTTTATGTTCGATATCATATTCTTTGCTGAATTTAGCAAAAGGATGGCTACTATATGCAGGCCCATTATCAGTTTTTATTTGCCGAGGGACATTCATAAAAGCAAAAGCTTGTAAGCAATGATTCCTGACATCTTTAAATTTTTCCCCACTATGGGCTGATGCAAAAATTAATCCTGAGTACATATCAATGGAAACATGGACAAATTGCAATTTATCAAAAGAAGATTTGCCAAATGTCGTTGGCCATAATGCCACATGGATTAATACCCAAAGTTGGGAAAGAGTTAAATTAAGCACATAAAGGACAATGGGTGACTATTTGTGTAGCTTGTTCCTGAGTCACTCCACAATGGAATTTAAGAGAATTAGCATTAAGATGAAATTTTTGATGTAATTGCACAGCTTTATCATAACTAGAAGATGAATCAGTGACAGTCATAGCTTGTGTAAATGAATCAGCTACTTGATTACCGTGGGCTAAAGGCCCAGGTAATAGGGAATGTCCTCTAATATGACCTACAAAAAGAGGACTATTTCTCTGCCAAATAAGAGCTTGAACTTGCAATAAAGAAGAACATATTGGAGAAATTGGGGCTACAAATGCAGCAGTCTCTAAGGGACTTATTATCTGTGCAAAATAAACACTATCAGTATAAATATTAAAGGGTTCATCAGGAAACATGCTGAAAGCAAGCTGAACCGCCTTTAACTCTGCAAGTTGGGCCGAGCTAGCAGAAATTTCTAATACTTCTACCATTTTCCCTGACAATACAGCTGCTCTTCCAGTAGATGATCCATCAGTAACACAAAACGGGCTCTATGCAAGGGACAAGAGGACACAATTCTTGGAAAAATAACTGGATGGACTTTTAAAATTTGACATATTTTGTTATCAGGATAATGATTATCAAAATGACTAATGGTAGTGCACATAAAAATGGACCAATCGGTAACACTCCGGGATAACACCTGCACTTGCTCCTTAGTATAGGGCTTTACAATAACCTCAGGTTCCTTACCAAAAGTCTGTAAGGCTAGTTTTTGAGCCTTGAAGATTAATTGTATCACTGCTTGAGGATAAGACATCACCGCCTTAGAAGGAGAAGCTTGCAAATGGACCCACATCAATAGGGCCTGCTGCCAAAAGACCCCCGCTGGGGAATATTCAGAGGTAAAGACCAAAACTTGAAGGGGCTTGGAATAATCTATATAGTCAAGATGAGCTTCTTGCAGGACTTTTTATACCAAAACCAGGCACTCTCAGGCTTCTGTAGTTAACTCTCTCGGTGAATTAGGGCAAGAATCACCTTTCAAAATGGCAAATAAGGGACTTAATTGTCTAGTACTAAGTTTCAGAGAAGGACAAAGCCAAGTTATATCTCCTAACAACCTCTGAAAATAGTTTGAAGTAAATAAATTATCTTTTCTTATTTGAATTTTCTGTTCCAGTTTGTTTAGGATATAACTGAGGCCCTAAATATTGAAAAAGACACTGCCTTTGAATCTTTTCTGGAGCAACAACTACTCCAAAATTTTAAAGCTCATTGTACAAGAGCAAAGGCTTGTAGTAAAACTCCTTCAGAGGGATACGCTAATAAAATACCCTCCATAATGAATAATATACACGGAAACATTCAAAGTCCTAGCTTATTGTATTGAAGCAGCAACAAAATTTTTTTTACATAATTTAAGGCTATTAGCCATTCCTTGAGGCCAAACTTTTCAATGATATTGTTTCATGGGCTCTTCAAAATTACAAACTTACTAAAAGCAAACCCTTTACAATCATCAGGATGCAAAGGGACAGTAGAAAAACAATCTTCCAAATCCATAATAAGTCTATATGCATTTCCTGGAATGGCAGCTAGAACAGGCAAGCCAGGTTCTAATGCCTTCACAAGTTCCATAGCCTCCTTAACCTTTCATAAATCTTAAGTTTGAACTTCGTTTTGGATTAATGGAATAACCAATCCCTTGGAGGTGAGTACATCAGCTCCAATGTCTATTAATTCTTCAAAACTTTCTTCTTCAATTATTAACTTAAGGTTAGGTCTCTTATTAGTAATAGATTGAACTCAGTACACATCAGAGGAACCAAAGCCAACTTGTCCTCTCTTACTCTTAAGGGAACTAAAACAAGTTGAACAATTCTTTTGTTAATGCCATAGGGGAAGCAGTCATAATTTTAATTTCTCCCTCATAATCACTATCTATAACACCTGGATAAGCTGCCTGCTGTGAGAGCCTTGGGGTCTGAGGTTGACCCCTCCTCCCAGAGGAAAGAGCAAGCACTTTTCCGGGGGGCTAGTCAAAACAAAAGGAATGCCACACAAGCTTCTGCAGAGGCTGCTCTGAGCTTTGCATTAACTCAAATGCAAATGTTTCTTAACTGGGCCTATTTCCTTAGGCCTGTGATTGAACTGCAAATTGCAGCTGATGGAACACTGGCAGTTAATTTTTAAGTTTCTGTTGCAACAGCAGAGCACAATCATAACTTTAGAGAACAAAACCCAGTTTTAAACTCCATTCCTTTTAAAATCAACACCAGGATTTCAAAGTTTGGCTGCCAGTTCTTATCAGTGCAGCTTTCAATACCTCAAAAGGACACTGTCCTAAATCTTAGTCTGATTTCTAGGATAAGAATTACATATCTCAATTTAGAAGTATCTTTAGAGACCTGTTTTCCTGGGTTGGCTCATGCCACATGTTGTTGTTTAGAATGACTCCAACCCTGACTTACCAGTTTTAAGCTAACTTTCTGTTACCAATGTTACAAATTTTTAATTATACCCAATAACTTATCAGCCAATACTCTACAACCAAGACATGCAGAACATATTTATACCTTTAAAACCAGTCAGAAACAAAAATGAAGTGGCTATACAGATCTTATATATATTTAGACCAGATCAATTTTTTTTTTCTTTTTCCAGCTATAATTTCAGGAGATCACCCTGTTACTTGCTGAACCCAATAAACACAATTGCAGAGAGTTTTCTAGGATAAAAACAACCATCAGCTCACTTGCCACAGAACTTGAGAAGCTGCTGGCCCCTTTAAAAGCAGCTTTTGCAAACAATCAGCTCCTAGTAGGGCTTCTCCAGCTGTGTAGACTTCTAATTACAGGTACCGGGCTTCAAAGGCCAATTGAGACTGCCTTTTTAAACAAGTTAAACTAAATCAAGGGGTAGATTGCTAGTGAAAGACCTGACCCCCTTATGAGGAAAGTTAGATCCCTAGCACACTTGGAGCCAGAAACAGAAATAGGACTGAAATTGCCTGCTTGACCAAACCCCACCGGGCTGCATTCTTTCCCCTAAGAAACGGTTGACCTTGGCCTGGCCCCAGGGCCAGAGGCACAATGTTTCAGGAACTAGCTAACCACAAAAATGTTTGTGCAACTGCCTTGTGACTAACTTAGAACATTCTGTACTTCCCCATAGCGCAAATTCTTTCCGTTCCTGTGGTTTTTCCCTTTAAATAGCCCTGACTTCAGCTGCTCAGGGTCGAACTCTTCTGCCCCTGCGTGGGTTATGAGCTCGACCTCAGTGCACTGATCCCCCAAATAAACCTCGTGTGATTGCAGCAAGGACAGTCTTTCGTGAGTTCTTGGGGGGTCACGCTGTCCTGAGACTTGAGCGAGGGTCTCCCCAGCTCGGGGGTCTTTCACTAGCAGATAAAGTTTTAACCAATTTTCTTTTCAACATGAAACACAGAACAACTTTCATTCATACAATGACACAAGAACACAGGCTTAACATAAAACAGTCAGTTTTGACACATGGACAGAGTGGCAGACCAAAAACATACAATACACAGAGAGGAAAGAGAATTAGATGTCCCAAAGGGACTCAGATATCTAGGGTGTAAACTATCTCTAGTCAGGGTCCAAAGACTAAAAGCACCTATGAGAATTACCTTCACTTCTCTAGATTTTAGCATAGTTCTAAACACATACACAAAACACATTTTACCATTACCTTGTCCTTCTACAAGGTTTATTCACCGCTGGCCCACCTTTCTTCATCCATACTTCCCTTTTTGTTTTGCTAGCGCTGAGATGCCCCAATATGTTCCTTTCACTTCTCTGGCCGGAGACCACACCACCTAGCTACCAAGAACAGAGTGTAGGCCTGGGGGATTGACACAAAAGACATAGACATGAGTCAGGGTCATTCGTTGAAGCAGAAGGCCAAAGCTTGTTTAGTCCTTTGGCCTTAAATACTCTCCTCCCTCCCTCCCCCCCCCCCCGCCCCCAGGTGGGAAACCACCAAGGGGGAAGTAAACAAATCATAAGACCAGGCTGAACAGTGGTAGCTGGAGATGACTCATTGTTTACTGTGCTCTGGGCCAAACTGCAATGTAATAGTAAACAGGCTAGGCAGGAAGGACATCCCTGAGACAGGGGTCTGCTCCCAACACCCTCCAATTGTGATCTGTGAGCAATTCCTTCCTTTCCACTTTGCCATTAGCTTGTTAAGACCATGAGACATGGGGAACCCAAAATAAAACCAAAAATGAATGAATGAATGAATGATGTTTTCTTGCCATTGTTTTATTTTATCTCGAAGGCCAAGGTCAGCATTGTAAACATGCTACCAGAAGAAAGAAATGATTTCAAATGTTTGAGGCTACCTTTGACATCTTAATTTATCATCTGAAATCATATGAAGCTAGCGTTCCCCTCCGTGACATCACTAAAGGGTGTGTATACAGGAGATGAGAATGAGAAACAGGAGGAAGTAGGAAGGAGGGAGGGAGGGAGGGAAAGAGGGAGGGAGGGAGGGGAGAAACTCCTGACTCATTGTGAGCCCTGTTCTTACAGCTTGGTGTACAGGATAGGTTAATCCTACCAACAGCTCCACGAGGTCACTGCAGATCTCCAGGTGGGTTGTGGCAGAGAGTGCAGGCACAGAAGTGAACCCGTTGTTTACTTAACCCCTTGTTGCCTGTTTCCTCATCTGTGAAATGAGGATGACACTGGTGAACCTTAAATTAGTTAATATAGCTCTTAGAAGGCCTGCTCTCATAAAGTGGACAGTGGAGACACGTTGGCTATAATTATCATGACCATCACATAATTTAATTAGATAAATAAGGTGGGATTAGGATAGAGCTCAGAGGATGGAGGGCTCACGTAGCACGCCGGAAGCTCTGGGTTGGCTCTCTAACTGTACATAAACTATGTATGATGGCGCACATGTCTAGTCCCAGCTCTGGGGGGGGGGGGGGGGGTTGGAGAGAGGAGGAGGAGGGTTCAAGGCATTCTCGGTTTTGGTTACCTAGTGAATCCGAGTACAGGCTGTGAGAGGTGAGAGGCCATCTCAAAACAAAAGGTAAAATATAGAAGGAAAAGGGAGGGAAGGAGGAAAGGGAAGGGAGGGGAAGGGAAAGAAAGCTAAGGCATAGGAGGTAGGTGATTGGCCGTGCCCAGCAGGTGGCAGAGGCAGAGTCCATCCACTGTGCTCTGTGACCTTCAAAGTTCGTGTTCTCCCAGTTCCCATCCTGCATCTTAGGAACCAGGAGACTCAAACTGACCCAAAGGAAAAAGTAGAGAATGCAAAGTGGATACAGCTACCAGGGCCTCTCATGTGCATGGACCAGATTCACTTTTCTCTAGGAAATCACGTTAATGTCAGAGATCATGAGAAGGCTGGAGAGATGGCTCAATGGTTTAAAATGCAAACTGCTTTTTCAGAGGACCCAAGTTCAGTCCCCAGCACCCACATCAGGTAGCTTACAGTAGTCTGTAACTCCAGCTCTGGGGATCCAACGCCTCTGACCTCCAAGGGGTCCTGGACTTGTGGGCACAGACAAACACATGCATATAATTTAAAATAATAAAAACAAATTAAAGGTTTAAAATAAAACTCGTGGGAAATAGTCAAGTTTCACATATGATGTGACAGATTCGAGAACAGCTACGAAACTCAGGGAAGGAGCTCACAAGGGCATCTCTGTTAGGCCCCATAAGGTCGGATGGCCTGGCTGAGACCTTCCGTGTGCTGACATTCTGCGGTTTTACCTCCCCCAGTGGGCGTGCAGTTCCCGGCAGGGACCTTTCGTCAGCCCCCTGCCTTGTTCCTCCTGGTGCTTTTCCTTCCTGGGTAAAGCGTATATATTGATTGAGTTTCAGTAAAGCTTTGGCATTCTCCTTGAATGAATGACCCAAGTCTGTGTCCTTTGTTAATCCCCCAAGCCTATGCCCGATACTTGGTACCTTGACGGCACGGGCACCATCACATCTCGGATACACTTCAGACAAGACTGCCAGAGCACAGTTGTCTGAACAAGATGGTGTGCTCCACGGGTCAAATACCCTCTCGTTTGAAAGAACATGAAGCCATCAGCACACTGTGAGGACAGGGTGCTGCAGAGGAAAGTGCTTCAATGGAGACAGACCCCACATTTGCTGGAAGCAGTCTGTTACCAAGACAAGTGGAAGACAGAAAGATTTCCAGCTATAAATAACCTTGTACTGGTGGTGACTTCTCCAGAGGTAAAGCTAACATTGCCTCACCCTGGGCTCCATGTAAGCCTACATCTCATAGCTCCTCCCAGTGGGAAAGGTATATTTGTAAAGAACTCATTTTCCTCAGATATAACCTAAAAAAGAAAGAAAGAAAGAAAGAAAGAAAGAAAGAAAGAAAGAAAGAAAGAAAAAAAACCAAACAACATATGCAGCCAAAGGACTACAGAGCTAACAGCAAAGAGAGAATGAGAACATTGGCCAGGAAATAAATTAATTGTTCACAAAGAGCAGGGAAACTCTTTTTAACACCATCGTCATGCACACAAAGGTGTTAAAGCATTTTCCTTTTTAAATCTTTGGTGTAAGGAATGGAAGGCACTGTTTCCTGAACTGGATTTAGCAAGCGCTTGAATACGACAGGACACCAGAAGCACAGCCCCAACAGACAAAAAGTTACGTAGGTGTGGAGAGAGGGCACCAAAATTGAAGACTTGTGTGCATCAGATAATATAAAGCAGAAAAGGCAGCCTCCAGAAGGTAAGAACACACTTTCAAAATATCTGATAATGAGTAAATATCAATATTCAAGTGACTCCTACAGCTCAACAAAAAAACTCTACACAGGGCTGGAGTGATGGCTCGCTCATTCATAGGACTCAGGCTCAGTCCCCAGCACCCACATGGAGACCCACAACCATCTATAATTCTAGTATGTATTGATGAAAAGGACCTACTGTACCATGGTAAAAGTCATATGATAGACAACATCAAGGTACAGCTTAGATATGCAGAAACAGCCAGTACTTTGAGCAGCCAAAGGGCCCGATTTACCTTAAAGTTAAAAAAAATATAAAAATACAAAAACCTCCATGTCTCAGACAATACCCCTCAAATAGTACCTCAGCAATGCTAAAGATACTGGGGCTAGAGAGATGCCCCAGTGGTTAAGAACACTTGATACTCTGACAGAGGACCTTGGCTCTCATAGTGACTAGCAACCAGATATAACTCCAATTCCAGGGATTCTGATGCCCTCTGCTGGTTACTGTAGGCTCCTGCATACACTTGGTTCTATTCCTGCACAAACATGACGACCAAGAAGCAAGTTGGGGAGGAAAGGGTTTATTGAGCTTACACTTCCACACTGCTGTTCCTCACCAAAGGAAGTCAGGACTGGAACTCAAGCAGGTCAGGAAGCAGGAGCTGATGCAGAGGCTATGAAGGAATGCTGCTTACTGGCTTGCTTGCTTCTCCTGGCTTGCTCAGCCTGCTTTCTTATAGAACCCAAGACTACCAGCCCACAGATGGTACCACTCACTAGGGGCCCTCCCTCCTTGATCACTCATTGAGAAAATGCCTTACCTCTGGATCTCATGGAGGCATTTTCTCAACTGAAACTCCTTTCTCTGTGATAACTCCAGCTTGTGTCAAGTTGACACACAAAACTAGCCAGTACAGTTCCCATAAACTCACACATATATACATCAATTTTTTAAAAAAATATATTTTTAAAAAATGATGCCATAGGAAAATACTAATAAAGTCCTCCCAGAAACTATGAATGCAGATTTTGGCATACAGTTTTATCTTTGCTCAGAGGAAGGAGCAACGTGTTACAAAAGCAAGAGCCCGGGGAGTAAATTCCTGAGCCTTCCTTTCAGTGATAGACGTACAGGCCAAACTTGAACGAGCCAAGTGATGAGGAGTAAAGAATGTTGTCACTGAAAAGGACCAGCAGGGCTGTGATGGTCCTCTCCACGGGCAACTTGATTGGATGGAGAGAGGAGACGGGTAGAGCAAGTGTCACAGAACCAGTGAGGTGGTTTCCAGAGGGGACTGCCATGTCAGGCTGCAACTGAGAGGAAGACTGGGAGCACAGCTGGAATAGAAGCAGACCTGGGAGAAGGCCTGTTAGCATCAGCTCATTCTCTCAGTCGGCTTCCCCGCCACGGTGAGAAAAACAGCCTCATCCCATCATGCCCTGCGGCGGCGGTGTTCTAGCTCACCAAACTCCCACAAACAACGGAGTCAGCCAACTGTGGGCTTTACTACTGAAGCCAGGAGCCAAAATTAAACTCTTCTCCTTCTAAATTGTTTTCCTTAAAATCCTGCCGTGGCAATAAAAAAATAAGGCAGATGATGGATGACCCACTTCACTGAAGGGTTGTGACGAACAGCTATGAACTCGCACAGTGGCGATGTAAGAATGACCGGAGAGAGGGGTAGCAACAGCAGGAGGTGACTTGAGCAGGCTGGTTTTAGCTTTCCTAGTCTGGGGTCAAAACTTTACATTTGTGAAATAAACAGGATTTAAGTGTATACATTTAAATGCTAGATACTGGAAAGGTGGGGAAAAAAGCCAACCAGAGTTGCATACAGGAAAAGGAAGGGTGTGGAACCAGAAAGGAGAAGATGTAATAACTAGAGCCAAGTCAACAGAATGTATAGATATAAGACCTGAATCCCACTTGTGGCTGGGCAAAGAGCAATGGGCTGAAGGATCACCAGCAATGTGCCTTCCAGCTAGAAGCCTGTAGCCTGCAGCCTTCTGCCACTCTGTCTGCTATAACCAGGCTATCCCAGGCCCTTCCACCATTTCCTCTGCCCATTTCCACCATCCACCCTGCTGCTGACTGACACAATCTTGAGCTAATAGAGAATCTGGTGTCGGGCACAGGGACATGGGAGGCAAGCCTTAAATGGCCTCTTTGGGTTGAGTTTTGCTTTAGGAACAGTTTTGGGGGAAACACACACATTTTGGAATCCGGTTATAAGTGTTTGGCCTCCAGCCCTTCCGTTTGCCACCTCTGCCCATGGGAACACCATCTAACCTCTCTGCAAGTGTTTGGTTATTAAGTCTCCAAGCTAAGAGTGAGGACTGGATAGAGGCAGTCCCCAGTGGAGTGTCATGGTTGGAGATAATGAACATAAAACGTCTACCATGACTCTTGACAAGCCACACGGAGGCAGTGGATCTGTCTGGTTGGTTGCCACACTTACCCTCAAAGCCTGCCCTGGGAGCTCCCTGCTGAAGGGCAGATCATAAAATTACCAGCCAGCCATCAGAGGAAGATGTTAATGATGGCCATAGGCTCTGTCAGACTTCTCCATTGTTTACTTAAGAAAATCCAATGTGTACTGTCAACGGAGGCCACACACACACACACACACACACACACACACACACACACACCACCCTTCTTCCACTAACAACTATCAAGCCCTTTCTTAAGAGAGAACAGAACCTTGGTTCTCGCGGCCTGCGGGGACTTGCCTCTGTAAGAACACAAATGGCCCCTCCGGGGAGAGACTGATGGGTCCACTCCTCCCCCGATGTCTATCCTGCTTTTCACCTCCACGAGGTGTCATTGTCTCCATCTGTTCTTTAAAAAAAAAAATCTTCCATTTCCAGATGCTTCTCTGATGGCTAGTTGTGCCTTTGGACAGCGGTCCTCCAAATAAACATGAGCAGAATGTTCGCCCAATAATTTAGAGCTTATTCTAATGACTTCACGCTGAGAAAGCAAATTATATAGGAATTAATATAGATGAATCATGATGGTGTATTTGAGACACGGATAATAAGAATAATTAGCATTTATTATTTAGAGAATGTTAAATGTTTATACAGTTTATCCTAGCGACCCCTTATGGTAACACCAGTGAGAGTAAAGAATTTCAGGTAGCAAGATTAAATAGGGAAACTGAGGCTTGGGTCAGATAATATGCCAGTTAAGTCTTCGTAAGTGAGCGGCAGAGCCTACTTACCTCTGTTGACTACTAGCTTAGCTAGTTAGCATCGCTGTTAACAACACACCTGAAGGGGAAATAACTTTTGGAAGCAAAGGTTTATGTTAGCTCACAGATTCAAAAGATTTACTCCATCACTGTGAAGAAGGAATTAGGGAGCTCATGGTGGTGGGAGCATTCGTGGAAGCAACTGGGAAGCAGAGACCCTGACTGGGACTAGGGGTGGGGGACAAGCTTCAAAGCCCCTCCCCTTAGTAACCAACTTCCTCCAGTCAGGCCCTGCCTTCGAAAAGATCACCAGTCCTCAGAATGTGCCATAAGCTGGGGACCTACTGTTCAAAACAGAAAAAGCAAGCGTGTCAGGATGTTTCAGATCCACCCATAACAACCCCTAACCTCTTCCGGCGATTCCCTTGGAGAATGCGGTGGCCACTGGCCCGCGCCTGTTCTGACCCCCAAAGCTTAAATGGCTGCATAGGATACCTGATGCATTTCTCCAACAGCCCTGTCATGGTAAAGTCTGGGCAGCTTGCGACAGACTCTAGGCTGGAGGCCAGCACAATCCTGGAGGGTCACTCCAAACCAGAAAAGGCTTACTAGGAGATCCACAAGAGATGGAAATTACCTGCAGAGTGTATGGAAAGTAAGCAAATGCCAACCAGAATGCTCTCAACTCCCGGCAATTCTCCTGCCTCCACCCTGAGCACCTAGCTCATCACTACCACCATCTTCTTTTTAATTCTTTTATCCTTTCCTCAATTTTGACTTTTCTTTTTTTAAAAAAAATTCATCATATACATACACAATATGTATACACATTTTATACACACGTGCACGGGAGAGAATTGTGTACATTGTAGTGTGTGTGTGTGTGTGTGTGTGTGTGTGTGTGTGTGCATGTTTGTGAGTGCAGGCATACACATGCCATGGGGGGTGTGCAAAGGTCAGAGGGCAACGGTGGATGTGCACCCTCACCTTCCACCATGTTTGAGAGTCTTGTTTTAACACTGCGTGTGCCAGGCTAACTGACCTGTGGGTTTCCAAGAACTCTATCTACACCTCATACTTCCCCCATAGAAGCATGGGAATTACAGATGTGTTCTGCAGAGCCTGGCCTTACATGGGTTCTGGGGATTTGAACTCAGCTCCTCATGTTTGTATGATAAGCAATTTTATCTACTCAGACATCTCCCAGGCCACTTTCCTTAGAGTATGTACCTAAGTAAGTGTTTGCATAGTGCAGTGTGTGTGTGTGTGTGTGTGTGTGTGTGTGTGTGTGTGTGTGTGTGTGCGCGCGCCTACCATCCACAGTGCACCTGTGGAGGTCTGAGGACAACTTGTGGGAGTTGGTTCTCTCCTTCCAGTGTGTGGATTCTAGGGATGGAACCCAGATCAAGCTCAGCAGCAAGAGCCTTTATTGAGCCATTGCCTTGGCCCACTCTCCTTCATTTTTGAGACAGGCCTCACACTGTAACCTGGACTAGCCTGGTTTACTCAGAAGCCCAGGCTGGCCATAAACCCATGGCAATATTGGTGCCTTACCCTCCTGCCACTTATGGCCTAAAAATGCTTTTGAGAGAGTCTTTCCCTGATAGCCACATTACTAGATTCCTTTAACAAGGTACTTGAGGAGATGTAAGCCCAACTGTGCCTCCATCTTGGCCTGGGAAGAAAATGGACCACAGCAGGAATAGCCAGTTGTCCCATCAATGCCTCTCACTTCCATCTGGTTTGCCAACTGAGGCCTTACTCAGCCACTCTGGTCCTCTCTCTGACTCTCTGGTCCTCTGTCTATAATTTCTTCTTGCTCCAACATGTTCGAATTCCACCTAGTTGACAACACTGACTTTCCTGATTCTGGGTCCTTTATTTGAAAAACAGTTCAGAATGCCTCTCTCTCTCTCTCTCTCTCTCTCTCTCTCTCTCTCTCTCTCTCTCTCTCTCTCCTCCTTTTCAATGGGGACTACAAGCCAGGGCACCTGCCAGCTGATGGTCCCATGCTTTCTTTTTGCCCAGGCCAGCAGATGGAACATTAAAACAATTTTCTGTGGTGATCCCCTTTATTCAAACCTCCTCTGAAGAGTCCAACCTGATTGATCAGATCAAGACTCAGGCAATGAATTTCCTGGGCCTCACTGCTCCAACTGTCAAGCAATAATAATCTTGGCCATATTAAGGGCTGACATTTAGCAAGTAGCCAAGAACATGATATGAGTTACCTCAGTGAGTGTGAACAGGCAGAATGAGATTCAGAAAAATTCTAGTCCAGAGAGAGAGAGAGAGAGAGAGAAAGATGACAACTCAAGACTGTCTCAAGCCTAGAAGCAGGAAAGGAGCTAGATACTAGGTTAACTCATGAGTAATTGGTCCTAGTGTTCCACCACATAGTAGGTCAACAATCTATAACAATTTATTACGTATTTTTTTAAAAAACTAGAAAATAAGACACCAATGTTTCCCAGCACATAAAAACAGTGTGTTTTGAGAGATTTAAAAAAAATGCTGTTACTTCAATTGTATATCTATCGAATTGGGAATATCTGGATATTGGGGCAAGCATTGGAAAGGTGATTAAATCACAAGCATGAGGATCTGAGTTCAGTTCTCCTAGAAAACCTGAGTGTGGAAGCATGTGCCTGCAAGCCCAGTACAGGGAGGTGGAGACAGGAGGATCCCTGGTGAGAACAGTGAGCTCCAGATTCAATGAGAGACTGTCTCAAAAGAACAGGTGGAAAGCAACTAAGAATTACACACAGTGTTGACTTCTGGGCTCCACATGTATGTATACACACACACACACACACACACACACACACACACACACACACACACAGAGATATCAATTTAAAAAGAATGGTTCCTGCCTAAAAGGACTACAAGGACAAAAATAGAGAAGATACTGAAGACGGGCCTAGCATGGCTGTCCTTTGAGAGACCCTACCAGCAGCTGACTAAAAAGATGCAGGTACTTTGACCCAACCATTGGACTGAAGTCAGGGACTCCTAAGGTTGAAAGAGCTGAAGGGGAGGGCAACCCCACAGGAGGACCAGCAGTCTCAACTACCCAGACCCCAGGGAGCTCCCAGAGACTGAACCCCCAACCAGGAGAATACAAGGACTGGTCTGAGGCTCCCTCCCTCACCCCCCCACCCCCCACATATATGGCAGAGGTCTGCCTGGTGGGAAAAGATGCACCCAATCCTCAAGAGACCTGAAGCTCCAGGGAAGAGGGAGGCCTGGTGGGGGGGAGAGAGCACCCTCTCAGAGGCAAGTGGGAGGAGTGGGATGAGGAACTGTGGGAGGGACACAAGGGGTAACGGCTGGAATGTAAATATAATAATAATAATAATAATAATAATAATAATAATAATAATAATAATAATGATGATGATAATAATAATAACTGTTTAAAGAAATGGTTCCACGACCATAAAGCTGATAAGTAAGCAGGAGTCCTACATCATGGCTGACTCCAAGTACACATAGTTCAGTTTTGTAATGCAAAGTACAAATTTTTAATGTACAAGAAAGAAACTGCCCCTGCTTCCTAATCAGTCCTCAGGAGAAAATTGCATCGTTTTGTTTTCCTAATCATCAGGCGTCTTTTCATCACTCGCCTTTTCAGACGTTAATTTCCCACCAAAACAGGACAACAGCAAAGGAGTCCTGCTGTTATCATCATCATCGCCTACTAGAATTGTCTCTGTGTTTGAATTTTAAACCAGATTCTGCACTCTTCAAGGTGGCTCTCCATGCCCACAGTGACTATTTACAAAAGTACTCGGTACAGGTATATTGGTGCCCAAGTGCAAACCCAAGACATCAAACCCCCATGTCTTAAGTCAGGGTTTCTCTTCCTGCACAAACATCATGACCAAGAAGCAAGTTGGGGAGGAAAGGGTTTGTTCGGATTACACTTCCACACTGCTGTTCATCACGAAAGGAAGTCAGAACTGGAACTCAAGCAGGTCAGGAAGCAGGAGCTGATGCAGAGGCCATGGAGGGATGTTACTTACTCGCTTGCTTCTCCTGGCTTGCTCAGCTGGCTTTCTTATAGAGCCCAAGACTACCAGCCCAGGGATGGTACATAACCCACAATGGGCCCTCCACCCTTGATCACTAATTGAGAAAATGCCTTACAGCTGGATCTCATGGAGGCATTTCCTCAAGGGAGGCTCCTATCTCTGTGATAACTCTAGCTTGTGTCAAGTTGACACAAAACCAGCCAGTACACCCCGGTATCAACAGACTAGATATTCCTGAGTGCAGGAAGGGTGAGTGATAGTCCTGACAACTGTGAGGGGAGACCTTGACCAGAGAAACAGCTTTCCCCTCCAGTGAGAGTCTGGGGGAGGCTGGGAATTTCAGATGTAGGGAGAGAAGGGAAATTGAAATTTGAGAAAACCTGGCACATTGCTAGTGCCCCAAATGGGACTGGACTCACCCACAGGATCTATTCACGTTCCTGATACCAAGCAGATGATGGACTTTAATTATAACTTTTATGCTGTGTTAATTGTCACCTTGGAGGCTTACTGCCTCTGTCTGCTAACCTAGGCCTAGTCCTAGAAGCTTCTAGGTTCTGTACAATTGTATCTAGGCCGAGAATGTTTTCAGTCTCTGAGACTTACTGCTGAATAAGCTCACCCCCTTCTTAGCTCTTTCTGAACTCTAACTGGCTGGTTTAACTCAGCTGTACTGGCTCAAACTCCTCTCCAAGCTAATTGATTCAACCTAGCTTCTCTCAGCTTCTCTTGAAATGTTCTGCTTGACCTTAAACTAACTCCAGCAATCTGTTCAGATTTTCTGGTTCCTTCTCATTCTCTGGTTCATTCTGTCTTCGCCTGTGTGTCTAACTTGTTCTCTCTCTACAACCTGTCTCTCTACAGTTGTCCAAATAAAACAGTCACCTGTTTCTTCTCTTCTCCTCTCCTCTCTTCTCTTCTGTGCACTGCTGTCTCTTAAGTAGCTTCCCTTTCCTCTCTTGAGAGTTGGGCATACCCTATTCTGTCAAATCTTTTTCTGATTCATCACTTTGTCTGCCCCTCAATTAGATGTTACTTTCAAACATGGCTGCTTTCTTCCACAAACTAACTTTACCTTCATTGTTTGGGACTAAAGGTGTGGCATGTCTGTATTCTAGCCAGAGGCATGAAAGGTGTGTGCTAAAGGCAGAGCCACACCACAACTGGAAACAGGATTTTTCAGTAAATGACATAATCTTGGGCTTCACAATGTGATCAAATATCCTGCAACAGCAGACCACATGGGGGTTTGCTCTGGAAAGTACTGCAGATCTGATGAGCTCAGCTGAGGCCAGAGTTACCCTCTGAATCTTGTTGGCCTCTCTGTGCTCCTCGGACATTAGCGTCTACAATCTGCAGGAGAAAGAAGCAAGAGCTGGCAAAGAGACCCAATGGCAGGAGGTATCAGTGCACAGAGTGGAAAGGAAGAAAGAAATTCTAAAGAGATGTTTGTGCCCCTCCCTTTTGGTGGTCAGAACAGTGGGATAATAAAACCCAAGGAACTGCAATTTTCCCAAGAGTCTCGTGCTGTGAGAAGGAAAAGCTGGTGTCAGTCAGAGGGACAATTTGCCTCCCTGGAAGAGATGTCACAGGGTTCTGACAGCCTGTCAAACTGCTTTGCAGGAAACGCTGGAACCGAGACAAGGGTGATGGCGACCAGGATGGCTCACCTGTTATTTCTATGTAAAACCTAATCTCATGTTAAGATCCTGAAAGATGAACTTTGGAAGTCACCAGACCTCTTTGTTCCTCTCTGCAATGTGAGTAAATCAATCTCTCTCTCTCTCTCTCTCCTTTCATCACTACTGTGTTTCTGTGTTTCTCTAACTGGCCCATTGAGGAGATGGAGCCAATCCTGGTCTGTTAGGTTGTTGGGGCTCACACTCTGATCTTGACTTCGATGACAGGAAAGAAGAGGGAATTTCCACATGAGTGAGGATGGGCTGTATTGACAAAACAATCCAGCCAGACTCCATGAAGATTAACCCACAGGCTTTCTCCTGCCTCTGTGGCAAAGGCTTCCTGTGAGACAAAGGCCAGCAGATCCAGTGTTCAAAATGTAACATGGACTGCAAACCCACAGATGAGTGTAAAAGGCACTTGCTGCTCTTGTAATAGACTGGAGCTCCTAGCACCCTTATCTGCTGGCTCACAACTGCCTGTAATGCCAGGGGTGTCAGACACTTTCTTTGGGCCTTCACAGGCACCCACATGCATGTGCACAGACAGACACACAAATAAATAATGAATCCTAAAAATAAGAAGATTGGCAGGGTTTTTAATGCTGGATACCTATGGCATAGAAAGGAAAACCAAATCAAGCCCTTGTTACCAATTCTTAGAGAATAGAATTCTGAAGTTTGCGAGATCCTGCTGGCTGGGATGATAATTAGCTCAAAAGAGCAAAGATATTCTAAAGCTAAAGGTCAAAAAAATCTCAGTGCTCCCTAAATGTTACCCTAGAAACCATATAAAAAGAAAGAAAACCAGGCCTGGGAAGATGGCTCTATTAGGTGCTTTGTAAGTATAAGGACCTTGGTTTGATGCCCAGAAGCAACAGGAAACAGCAAGGGAGGCAGAGAGCAGCTGCTCCCTGGGTCTCACTAGCCAGGTAGTATAGCTTGTGGGTTCCTGGCCAATGGCAATAAGAGTGTCCTCTGTTCTCCACACGTGCACAAATGCAGGCACATGCATGTGAGCACATACACACACACCCTCTGCATACAAACACATGTACACGTACATTCCCATTTAAAATTAAAAAAAAAAAATAGTGAAATTGAAGGGACAGATGCCTTGTTGACTTTTTGTTGGTGGGTGGTTGGTTGGTTGGTTTGGGGTTTGGTTTTTGGAGACAGGGTATCATGTAGCCCAGGCTGACCTCTACCTTGCTGTGTAGCCATAGATGATCTTGAACACCAGCCCTCTTGCCTCTACCTCCTACATACTAAGATCATGAGCACGGTCTGCTATACCTCATTTTACATTGGAATTTTTTTAAATATCCATCAGTCAGTCGACTGAGTTCAATCCTCTCCTACCTCCCTGCTCTCCAACGACAGAAACCTGGGAGCCTGAGCTGCCTCCTCACACTGGCTGGACCAGGTCTCCTGTCAGTGAGTTCCGAGACTACTCTTTGTATCAAGAACTCGCTTTCAACATGAATATCAGACTTAGAAAGACGTGGATCCGGAATTACAACCTCCCTGATGTAGAAATTAATGAGTCATTTGCAGAGGTCTGTACAGAGCCCCTAAGCAAACACTATCTCTCAACCCCAGGCACATATGTCACTTCCCTTTGCCAGGGCAGCCCACCAGGCTGCAGGGTATCCTTCTGCTCAGGACACTGAGCAAAGTAGGTCACACATAATGTCAGCAGCCTTTGCTCAGCCCAGAAGGTCACCTCGGTGCTCAGCATTTTCATATCGTCTCAGATAAATAATGAACATGGAGGTCTCTCAATATGGTACTGCTAAACTGACTCCTTAGGAGCCACATTCTCGCCGCACTGCGTATTGCCAACATATGCTTCTCCTTGTAGAGCGGATGCCAAATGACATTACATCAGGGAATATAGTTTCATAAGGAATTAAGGGCATCAAGTAAGAACTGGTTAGAAAAATATAATTTGGAAGAATGTGTACAAAGAAAAGTCCTATGCACACCAACAACGCAAGCTTAGAGCAAATAATTAATGAGACAGCGTAGTTAAAATTATAAGAGCAAACCTGTAAATGTCACCAAGTAATCTCCATGAAGACAGGATTGCACCAGACATGTAGATGTAACACAAAGAACACTCACTACTTCTGATACTTCTTCTACACACGTGTTTAACAGAATTTCAAGTGAAATTCCAGAGCTGTATATGGTAGGCATGTTAGTGGTCCACCAAATATGTTTGCATCCTCATCTCCAGAATCTGAATGCGTCACTTCAAATGACCAAAGTGACATTGAAAGAGTGGTTAAGCTTGAGGCCTGGGTGGCTCACAGTTGCCTGTAATCTCAGCGCCAGGGAGTCTGGCACCTTCCTCTGGCCTCTGCGAGCACCTGCACATGTAAACATACACACAGAGAGGGGCACATAAAGTATGTGTTTTAAAAATAGCTAAGTATGCATGGTGGCTGGCTTCTAATTCTAGCACTCAGTAGTGAAGCTAGACTATCCAGGGCAAGCTGACTAGCTAAGACTAGCCAGGATTAGTGAACACAAGGCTCAGCTACAGACCCTGCCTCAGTATTTAAGGTGAGCAGCTGAGGAAAATATATGACTTCAGTCTCTGGTGTCCACATGCACATGGGCCCACACACATGTGAACACACACACACACCATACACAAAAACATTTTTTAGACAAGTCTCACTATGCCTCTGCAGCTGGCCTAGAACTTGCTATGTAGACCAGACTGGCTTCAACTCACAGAGATCTACCTGCCTCTTCCTCTGGCATGCTGGAATTGAAGGTGTGTGCCACCACGCCCAGCTTGCAAAAATAATTTTAAAAAGTCATTTGATTCTATCTGTTTAGAAAATTTAAGAAATATATCTTCTACTAACCACATAGATCAAAATGAATTTTGTATGACCAAAAAGTAAGTATTTTTCATCTTATAAAACATGTCAAATAATAACATTAAACATGCTTAACTATACTCATACATTAATTTTCCCTGTTGTTAAGGGGGAAGTCTAATTTAATGCTATTAAAAAGTCTACTTTTAATACTCAAAATATAAAAATTAAAAGGAAGACAAAGCGTGAGATGGGCCATACTGTATAAAGACACACAATTATCTCATGAAAATAAGAAGTTCTATAGACGGGTGAGCAGTGTGTGATTTGATTGTTTGTGCAAGTGACTTGGAGCTTAATTAGCATATGCAAAGATGTTCCACCTTGCTGTGATCAAATGAAAACCAATTAAAATACTCATTAAGCATCGGTTTTACACATATTACATTAGCAAAAATAACAATAATTCTGAAGGCTAACCAGATTCTGATTAAGTCTGTGTGTTTGCGTGCTGTTGGTTACAATTTGGTTACGTCTGGAAGGTGACTCAACTGTGTAACAAACCCATAAAATAATAATGTTCCTAGAACTGGGGGTTCCATCACTAAGAATCTATCCTGAAGAGAGAAACTGGGAGAGAAATGTCTGTGAGGAATGATATTTACCACATGTAGAGGGGAAAAAGTAAGTCACCTTTTACTTAATAAAGCATCAGATACTCAATAAAATAGCAAGAAGCATGGAGAATATTGATGCCAATAGACTCCTTTCCCAGAAAGCTTCTCCTCAACCTCCATAGAAGACATACATTCACATTAAAGATAGAGATAGATCAGAGACAGAGACAGCATATATATATATATATGTATGTATGTATGTATGTATATGTGTGTGTATATATATATCCTGTATGATTTATATAATTGCCTTTGTGTCAGTACCATGATGGTTTGTCACTATGGATCTATAGTATAACTTGAGATAAGATATTATGATACCTCCAGCGCATATTTATATATATACACACACACACACACACACACACACACACACACACACTATGATCCACATATGATAGAAAACATATGACTTATACATGGGTTGTATCACTTAACCCAATGGTATCCAGTTCTATTCTTGCATGTGGCAGCTTTTCTTTATGATCAAAGAAAGCTCTGTGGTGTATGTAGCACATTTCTTATCGTTCATCTTTGGTGAGACCTAGGCTGATCCTCATGTGCTCTAAGAACAAGCATTCAGGTAAATTTGTACCATGTCGTCTTGGATTTGTCTTAGGCTTTTTAAGGAACCTACGCACAGGCTTCCACAGCAGCTGGACTAAATCCACGTTACCACCGGTGTTTAAGGTTCTCTCTGTGGGTCAGCCACATCAGCATCTGTTGAACTTGGGTTGACAATGAGGTATAAGTTCAGAACTCTGATAAAGGCTACCGGGACATCGCTGTGTGAGGATAGGGAGAAAGACAAGAAGAAAGACTATGGTCAAACCGTAGGAAGAGTCCTAGCTAAAGAAGTGGGAGGAAGAAAGGGGTCAGGAGGAAACAAAAGCCTAATAGTGAGTCTCTCTTTCCCTCTGCCCTGTCTGCCAATGAAGCCTCCCTCACTGAGTTCAAGTCTCCAGCACCCATATAAAAATCGGGGCATGAGAGTAGAAGAGTTAGCTCAGCGGTTCTGAGCACATATCGGCTTTGCACAGCTCCCAGGTCGGGTGGCTCGCAGCCAGGCTGAGGCATTCAAGTCTGACTCCGGGAAATCCAACACACGTTTCTGGCTTCTGTAGGCACTGCAGATGCGCGCACATACACACACAGAGATGGGCATATACATATAATTAAAAATAAAATAAATCCTGGAAATGGGAGGGGAGGAAGATGGCTCCTTGGTTACTAGCACTAGCACCTCTTCCAGAAGGTATATATATATATATATATATATATGAAAAATAGATAAAATTATATGCGTTTAATTTTTAATTTAATTTTAATTATAAATCTAAAACAGCTGGGCTTGTCCTGGATCCTATAACTCTAACACAGAAGGCCAAGGAAGGAGCAGAGGCAGTACTGAGAATCCTGGGGTTTGCTAACTGTCAAGCTATCTTCACATTTCAAGAAAGACCTTGTCTCAAAGGAATAAGGTGACTGAAGAGTGATAGACAGGGTACGCAGCATCTCCCTCTAGCCTCCACACATATGCACACATTCACACATTCATATTCACGTATGCACGCGCGCGCACACACACACACATACACACACACATATATATATATGCATAACACATATACACACATACTCTGTATGCACACGCACACACACATACACGCATAACACAAATACAGACACACACTCTGTATGCACACACACACATACATACACACATAACACATATACACACACACTCTGTATGCACACACATATACACATACACACATACATACACGCATAACACATATACACACACACACACTCTATGCACACACACACACACACACACACACACACACACACACACACACACACAGTAGCTTCCCTAGTGTTTCCCAGCTGTTACTAAAGTCCTAATCCAGGGTCACCAGGAGAAAATGAGGGCTCAGAAATCAGCAGCAAACAGAAGAGATGTCTGATGTATGAAACCCAGGTTTCCACTTATGCTCCACCCCTTTCTCCCTCCGTGACTCTAAATAAGTTCCTTCTTTCCATTCTACTCCCATGTGCAAAAAATAACAGCATCAACATTTTCTCCAGCCACCTCACAGGTCTGTCCAAACAGTGATGTGAGTTACTGGCTGGGAGAGCGTCTATGCTGAGCAGCACGGTCCAGGCCCACAGAATGGTTATCAATCCTGAATCCCTGTTTATTTCATTCCTTCCTGAAACAGCACCATGGATGTCTTTCCTGGCTCCCCGCTAGGTAATGGATGCTACTGTCACCGCCCAGACTCTATTGCCCTCCCTCTCCTTTCTAGGTCACTCCAAATCCTAGTCATGGCTAAACAAATGGAATGCATTTTGCAGGTAGAGTTGGCAGGATGTGCTCCATTTGCTTTTTGGCCCAGTCCTTTAATTGCATTTGGAAGTAAACAGCACACTATAGGGTGCAGATGAGAGGGCAATTTGGAAAAAGACAGAAGAAAGGAAACTCAGATAGATTCAGCGGGGGGGGGGGGGGGGGCTGCATCATACACACTCGACGTGATTTGGAACGTGTGGGGCTTCCTGAGGACTTTGGAGATTAAACTTCCTTGCTAAGTAGGCCCCGCACATGCTTTTGTGCCTGAGCTTTGTGATCATATCTTTTATGCGAACCGTCTCAGTGTCTCCTTTGCACGCCACTGTGGCTGTTATAGCCCGTGCCTCCCTCCTCATAAGAGGCCTTGCATAAGCAGCCATTCCATACTCTCTGCCTCCCCAGCTTCAGCCTCCCCCTCATTCAGAAGGCAGGAGGTCCTTTTCTAAACTTCTCCCAAATTTAAGAGCCCAAACCAGCTGTAGGGTGTCTTTCCAGACTCTACCACGCAGCATGGCTAAAGCATCCACATTAAACAACTCTTCTTCCCTATGCCTTGGAGCCATTGTTTTATTCAAGGTATATACTGCCCCCTTTTACATATGAAGAAACTAAGCCTCCTATAGATAAACTGCCCGAAGTCAGGCAGTATTCAAACCTTATTGAGACTGATCATGGTCCAGCCTCAAGTGTCTTTTTAAAGGTTGTGTCTGTTCCTTTGCCACCCCTACAGCTCCTGCATGTCGCAGAAGAAGTATGTAGCATTAGGGAAGGAGAAAGCTAAGGTGAGAAAAGCCTGCTTAGACTGAGATGGAGCTCAGACGGTAGTGTGCTTTACTTAGCAAGCATGAGGCCCTGGCTCCTATCCTCAGCATGGTATAAATCTGGTGTGGTGGTGCACGCTTACCATCCTAGCACTTGGGAGGTGGAAGCAGCAGCATCGGAAGTTCAAGATCATCCTAAGGTATATAGCAAGTTTGAGGCTAGTGTGGACTACAAGAATTCCATATCATAAAGAAAAGACATTCTGAAAAGTAGCTAACAGGGATTCCCTGAGGCTCTATTATCAAATTTTCTCATATGGAGTATAGCCATCTTCTAGTTTGCTCTCTGTTGCTGTGTAGACACCATGACCAAAGGGTTTATTTCATCTGACACTTCCAGGACACAATTCACCCTTGATTGTCAGACAAGAACTCAAAGAGGCATTCAAACAGAAAGCAAGCAGAAAGCAACCAACTGCCTTTCTTATGTAGCTCAGGTCACTTGCCTAGGGATTACACCACCCACAGTGGACTGAGCCCTTTTACATCGAATAGCAATCAAGAAAACAGCCAAGCATAGTGGTTCATTCCTTTAATCCCAGCACTTGGGAGGCAGATGTCTGTGAGTTCAAGGCCTGTCTAATCTACAAAGTGAGTTCCAGGACAGCCAGAGCTACATATTGAGACCCTGTCTCAAAAAAGAGAAAGAAAGAAAGAAAGAAAGAAAGAAAGAAAGAAAGAAAGAAAGAAAGAAAGAAAGGAAGGAAGGAAGGAAGGAAGGAAGGAAGGAAGGAAGGAAGGAAGGAAGGAAGGGAAAAGAAAAAGGAAAGGAAGGAAGGAAGGAAGGAAGGACGGATGAGCCCTACAGACAATCTGATGGGGGAAATTCCTCAATTAACAGTCTCTCTTCCCAGGTTTGTCAAGTTGACAGCCAAGATCAGCCATCACAGGGCCCCAACACACTCTTTCTAAACCAGATTCTCAAATGATACTTTTCTAGACATCTTTGGACAATGTTTAATTTGCTAATAATTCCAGTGTTATTTTAATCAGCACAGACTGTGACTTCCCACCACATTTTAAATACTGCTTTCTGAGTCTTTTTTTTTTTTTTTTTTTAATTTCTGATACTTTATTTACATTTCCAATGTTTCCCTCTTTCCAGGTCGCCTCTTTGGAAACCCCCTATCTCCTTCACCCTCCCCCACCTCTGTGAGGGTATTCCCCCTCCCACCCACCCACCCACCCACTCCCATCTTCCCCCCTTGACATTCCCCTTTACTGGGGCCTCTAACACCCTCAGGCCCAAGGACCTCTCCTCGCCCTGATGGCCAACAAGGCCCTCCTCTGCCACATATGTGGTCCGAGTCATGGGTCCATCGATGTCTATTCCTTTGTTGGTGGTCCAGCCTCCAGAAGCACCGGGGGTGTTAGGCCAGTTGACACTGTTGCTCCCTCCATGGGGCTGCAAGCTCCCTCAGTTCCTTCAGTCCCTTCTCCAACTCCTCCATCTGGGACCTCACTCTCAGTCCAGCGGTTACTGTAAAGTGAAACTTGGGTATTCCGGACTTTTGGGCTAATATCCACTTATCAATGAGTACATACCATGTTCATTCTTTTGTGACTGAGTTACCTCACTCAGGATGATATTTTCAAGTTCTATC
>CM052706.1:9961629-10010102 GCA_028551405.1 Uromys caudimaculatus | reverse complement strand
AGTGTTCCTCTTTCTCCACATCCTCGCCAGCATCTGCTGTCACCTGAGTTTTTGATCTTAGCCATTCTGACTGGTGTGAGGTGGAATCTCAGACTTGTTTTGATTTGCATTTCCTTGATGACTAAGGATGTTGAACATTTCTTTAGGTGTTTCTCAGCCCTGCGAATTTCCTCAGTTGAGAATTCTCTGTTTAGCTCTGTTCCCCATTTTTTGACAGGGTTATTTGGTTTTCTGGAGTCTAACTTCTTGAGTTCTTTGTATATATTGGATATTAGCCCTCTGTCAGACTTAGGATTGATAAAGATCTTTTCCCAATCTGTTGGTTGCCATTTTGTCCTATTGACAGTGTCCTTTGCCTTACAGAAGCTTGCTTTCTGAGTCTTTGTTTGTTTGTTTGTTTGTTTGTTTTTTGTTTTTGTTTTTTTGTTTTTGTTTTTGTTTTTTTCGAGACAGGGTTTCTCTGTGTAGCTCTAGCTGTCCTGGAACTCACTCTGTAGACCAGGCTGGCCTCGAACTCAGAAATCCGCCTGCCTCTGCCTCCCAAGTGCTGGGATTAAAGGCGTGCGCCACCACTGCCCGGCTGCTTTCCGAGTCTTAACACTTTAGCCTGCACAGGTCTTACTTAGCATTTCTGTAAGCTAACATAGGCCAGTTGAGAAGCATTGGCTGTCGCCATGGTAATCAGATGCCTCTTGTTTTCGGTTTTTATTGCATTTGCTTCTCAAAGAGACTGGAGCTTCATTGGTGAAGCAACATGTACCACATGCTTCTGGGTTTAGGGACTTCAAATTTAAAGGAATGTTTTCAAATCCTGACAACAGCCCATTTCTTCTCACTTCTCAGGAATAAACAACACGAGCTGTCCAGAAACAGGCAAGCCACTCTCTTTTCTCCTTCCCGATGCTGGGGCTAGTTGGGCATCTAGGAAAAAAAAAAAAAATCAAGGTTCTCAACAGAATCAAAGGCCCACATCAACCCTCCAGGGCTTCACTAGTTTCCTTGAACATTCCAGCTGCCACATAGCTAATGTCAATGCCAACTGCATGGCTGTGGATGTCACTCTATACATCAAGCATACATCTCCACGTGCAATGGCAGTTGGTTGTCTACAAAGATGACAAGTGCCAATCGGTCCTCCCCAGGCTGCGTGTCCTCCCATCTGGAATAGAGCCCAGTTCTCATGTGACTTCCAATCTATAAAATATAATAGAAACAGAGGCTTGGGAGACAGCTCAGTTGGTAAGGCACTTTTTATGCAAGCATAAGGATCTGAGTTCAATGCCCAGAACTCATGTTAAAAAAAAAAAAAAAAAAAGCCAGGCAAGGTGACACACGTTTGCAATCCTGGTTCTGGGAAGGTAGAGACAGGAAGACCTCTGAAGACTCACCAACCTACTCCACTGTTGAGTTCTGGGCCAATGAGAGAGCCTGTCTCCAAAGAACAAGACAGACAGTTCCTGAGGAACAGCACCCTAAGGCTGTGCTCTGTCTTATACATGTATACACGTGAGCACCCACACTAACATGGACATACACACATAGAAACTACGTGTTTTGCAGACTCTGGACTCTAAGCCATAAGAGACCTGACAGCTTCTGGGTTTGCTCTTTTCAGATCTAGTTGCTGTCTGAAAATCTGAGGAGGAGCCATCTAGAGAGAGAGTGAAGCCTAGCTAACTTCTGACTTTTCTAGAACCTCAACTGAAGTATCCGATATGTGTGTAATTATGTCTCGAATTCTCTAGCCCCAACTGAGCCCACAACTTAATGAGAAGACATATAGTTAGCCCTAGCCAACACCAGGCAGAAGACTCTCCTGGCTAAGCTGGACAGGACCAGAAAAATCACAAAACAAATGGTTGGTGTTTAAAACCACTTACGGAGGCTGGCCCCCAAAGTTGTCCTCTAGCCTACACACACACATGCAGGGTCAGAGAGAGAGAGAGAGAGAGAGAGAAGTGGTTTCCTCAAGCCCACATTCTTAGCAGCTTCCTACCCTAATAACTCCAAGTCATTGCTGCTACTTAAAGCATCATATTGCTACTCCAACAAATTCCTTGGTTTCCGTGTTAATGGAACTGTAAGCTGTCTGGGAGCCAGGCCACCACCAGACCACTCCTGGCTTTTGTGCTGGGTGGTGGGTGGTGGGCAGACAGCCCCAGATATCCTCAGAATGCACACAGTCTCCGCCTTCCTCTCCAGTGCTACCTAGCTCCATTTGCAGGAATACTTCCATCACTGTCCAAAGACAGGAGGCCAGACAGGGTGTTTCCTGCATACGAAATGACCCAGTGATTTAGCAAAGAGTGTTTTATGGTATTAATAAAATTGAGTGTTATGGGAAATGCCTTTTAAGCAGACCAGGTCTGAGGCCAAGGTTCTAGAAAGCTTTTAGTTAAAATGTAAATCCACTGAAAATGTGAGCTGTGCCAGGGTTGGGGCCACAGCCAGCTGAAGGCAGAGACTCGGCCTCGTTCCCCTAGTCCACAGGTCCCTGTGGTGCACTTCACTCACAGAGCTAGACAAAGTCCAAAGGCATGGGTAGAGCTTAGGGACAGTTAGTGTGAAAGAAATCAAACAGAGCCAGTGCTTGCCTGGCATTGAACCCCATGCAAGAAAGGCCCTAAGCGGGTGAGGGAACTGTGTGTGTGTGTGTGTGTGTGTGTGTGTGTGTGTGTGTGTGTGTGTGTGTATGTGTGTATGTGTGCATGTATGTATGCATGTGTACATGTGTATGTATGAGTGTGTATGTGTCTGTGTGTATTTGTGTATGTGTGTATGTGTTGTTTATGTATGTGTTGCATATGTATGTGTGCATGCATGTATGTGCAGGTCAGAGGTTGACATCAGATGTCTTTCTCAACTGTTCCCCGTTTTGTTTTTGCACCAGGGTCTCTTGCTGAACCCGGAACTCATTGATTTGGTTAGTCTAGCTATCCAGCTTACATGAGAGATCCATGCCCCTGCCTGGAATTACAGGCAGGCCAACACACTGGCTTTTTGTGTGGACACTAAGGATCAGAATTCTGGCCCTCCTATTTGTGAGACCAGTGCTTTATCCACCCAGTCATCTCCCAGCCCCTGAAACTTTATTTATAGAGAGTTTGAAACTCAGACATCTGTGACTGTCTGGGTGACTTAAATGAGTCACTCTCCACTTCCAAATTCGTGTGTACAGAGATGAGGGTGCGTGCCTTGGAGAGCAGCTATAGAGCACAGCTGGGAGGAGGCAGGTGGATGCTGGGGTGTGAGTGGACATGCTACACACAGATAAGATTGTTCGCTCCTCTTTTGAGGCAGGGTCTCCTGTATCTAAGGCTGGCTTTGAACTCACTATGTCAGTAAGGATGGCTTTGAACTCCCAATCCTCCCACCTCCATCTCTCAAGTGCTGGCATTACAGGTATGTGCCTCCCACAGTGCTTGGGAAGGACCCCAGGGCACACTGCATGCTGGGTAAGCTCTCCACCAACTGGATTCCACCTCCAGCTCATTCAAGGTCTTCTTCTCACACTAAGCACTTGCTGTACTATAACAATAGTGACCAAAGCAGCAGAAAAAATCCACAGGAGCTCCCCTCACCTGAGCACCTTAGAATCTGCCCTTAATTAGAAGATGCTGTCTGGCTTACACAGTTCCTAAGAGTTAGAGATGAGGCTACAGAAGTTTAAGTCAGGAAATAGAAATCATAGCGACAGTTTGGACAGGCGAAATTCATCCTAATTTATCATTGTTCTCATGATATAAAATCGTTAACAAGGTGCCTGAGGGAGCAGCTGTGGGAGGCAGCTCTCAGCCGGAAGTGACCAACCCTCCCTATTTGTGGAGATGTCCTGAATTTCAGAACACCTGAGTTTCGGTATTTGAAACCCAAAAGGACCCAGGAAAATCAAGACAAACCCAGTCACCAAATACATGCCTAAAGTCATGGGAATACTGGGAAAACGCTAGAATTAATCAATTTCAGAAGTGTAAAGATGAGGGCCTCCCTGGTTACAAGCACATGCATGTGGCTCCACCAGGGGACCTGGCTACAGTTCCCAGCATGCCTGTCAGGAAGCTCACGAATGCCCATAACTTCGGCCCTAGAGGATCTGACACCCTCTCTGACCTCCTCAGGCATCCTCATGTGGCATCTACTCTCACAGACAAACACATGTATACATAAATAAATTTTATTTATTTATTTTTTTAAGTCTGAACAAGAACCCCTCAGGAACAGGCTCTAGATAATGAAGGTGGCAACTGGCTGGGTGGTGCTATCTCCAAGTAAGTTCTTCCAAGTGAGGTGGGCTGCGAGAGAGCTGCTGCAAACATCCCAACCCGTGTGTGGACCCAGCAGGCACTGCGGAGTGATGAGGAGATGCTATGGAGCTGTCTGTCGGAGCATCTGAAACGCCTTCTTCTTGCGCCCCCTACTGGCAGGCGTCCTAAGGAACCAGCTGACAAAATAGAATGCACCAACCCCAGCATCTCTGAGCAGGATGCAAAAACCCGAGCTTGGGGCTGGAATACAACGCAGTTTAATAACTGGAATATAGGGAAAGAGGTGTATGGGGGAAGATGCTATTTGTGGTATATGATTTATTCTGAGAACATATTCAGAAATTATTCCTAGGTCTGGAGAGAGATAGCTTAGTTAGGTCTGGAGAACCCACAATCAAAAGAAGGCTAGGCACTGTGGCTTGTAATCCCAGGGCTGGGAAGGCAGAGAGAGGTGGAGGCCTGGGTCTCACTAGTCGGTAAGCCTAGATCCTTGGCGAGTTCCCACCCTATGAGAGACTATCTTTCATAAACGTGGACAGTGCCTGAAAAGCAATATTGAGAATGTCTTCTGACCCCCATATGCATGTGTATACATGTGCATGCACACAGATGCATCTTCCTAGGCTCCTGAGTCTGGTCTATCTAGACATTCAAGAAGAAGGTAATTCCTGCAGAATGCTGTTCTCTGACCTTGATCATCCCCTTGCTGGCTCTGTTGCTCCCACCACAGACCCACCTAAGGTGCTGATGGCTGCCTATGGACCTTAGGGCATGTCTCCTGGTCTTCTCCTGGGAACCACGGCTCCTGCTCTGCAAACTTATAGACAGCTGAACTGAGAGGAGCATTAGGCAGCTTTAAAAATTGATATGGCTCATTATTCTTTCATGAGGCACTGCAAATCTAACCTCACAAGGCCAGAGGCACGCACACAGGGGCCCAAGGGGGTCACCACAGCACTCTGCCCTAACCTTTGTAGATTTTACCCTGTAAAAGGATACAGAAAGGGCTCTGCAAACATCACACACGACTAGAAGTACTCAGACAATAGTCATGGTGGTGAATGAGGGGCTCCCAGAGTACCCCTCACCCAACACCCCACTATCCTCGTCTTTGCCATTGGGTCAGCCATGGGAGAAGAGCTAAAGATCCATAGCTAAGATTCCAGTCTCTGTCTCTGCTGCCCTGTGATGAAGAGTCTCTCTCCGGGGCTTTTGTTCTTCACTTTCCCAAGTAGGATATGGTTTGGCCATATTTCCTCCTCTTCCTGGACCTATCTTCCAATCTTCCCTCTTCCTGTCTTCTCTTCTTACCTCTCTTCATCCCTGTCAGTCCATCTTCCTGTTCCTTCTGGGCTCAGCCTCTCCCAGTCTCCCTTTTCATTTTTGCTACAGTTCTGTCTATTCACATGTTCAGCGTGTACACATGTGTGTGTCCCGATGACCTCCTGTCTTCTGTGGCTTCCAGATTCCCCTTGGTCACCACCTCCAGCTCTAATCTCACAGGGTTGAAGAAAAATAACAAGCCTATCTCTAGGGAGAGATAAGACTCTAGTTTTGTCCCCCTTTTGGTATTGCTTATTCTAAAAAGAGGCAGCCAAGCAAGGGTGGGTTCAACTCGGGACACAGATAATGAGTCCCAACTGCAAGCCAAACAGTGAGCCACAGATGCCCAGTTCAGTCTGTTTAGGACGCCAAACCATGTGCCCATCTCGAGGGCCTCGGAGAAAACCAGGAGTGTCCTACAGCCTGTGTCTAGTGACAGGACGGAGCTCTGAGAGATACAGAGTGAAGGTCATCCAAGCCCACTGTTGTGGAGGCAATGCTGTGACTGGTGTGTGGGTGTGGACCAGGACACCGAGACTGAAGGTGCACTGAGGGCAACCATGTGGCGCTAGACAGCAGATTGCTGTGCACAGGAGCCCATAAGCTGAAAGGAACTGCTGCAGCCCCCATACTGATACAGGCAGTGAAGGGACGGAGCTGAGAGTAGAGAGCCTGTGAATCATGTGGAGATGAGAGAGCAGGCTATGAGATGCTACCACAGATCACCCCTTCATGCTCACTGGTCCCAGAAAGCTTCCCATGTGTGTCTGCCACTCCCTGCCGGAAGAAGCCCTCTGACCACTGACACAGGCTTGGCCTTCTCTGTAGAAAGACCATGGTGGCAGGTAATTAACACCCCTGGGAACACACTCAGCCAATGACTAATGAGAGAGTTTTGTTTTGTTTCAGAAACCTGGTTTATAACCCTCCGGGTAAGATTGCATAAACTATATCACTGCCCTTCAGAACTGAGCTCCTGTTATCCATGGGGTAGTCTGCTCACCCAAATGTCAGTCTGTTCACCCAAATGCCCATTGCTTGCTGCATGTTCTTCTCAGCTCATGTACTAACTCTATCTGGTGTTTCTCTCTTACCCCAGGTAAACTTGCACTCAATTCAATGTCTAATGTACAGAGGCCAGTCAAGCCAGTCCTCTGTAGCCACAGGAAAGCACATAAAAGCTTAAATGGTAGCATGTAGTCAGGTTCATGATTTAGGAGGACACACCCATTACAGGGGTTGGTCTGGAAGATATATTTGAGGCAGAGTACAGGGAAATATTGAAACCAATACAGGACAACCAAGGCAGATCAGTGAGGAAAGAAAGCCACCTGCCATCAAGTCTGATGACCCGAGTTCAATCTCCAGAACCCACATGGTAGAAGGAGAGAATCAAGTCTAATAAACTGTCCTCCAACCTCCACAGATACACCATGACACACATGCATACACACACACACACACACACACACACACACACACACACACACACACACACACACCAGACACATACAATACACACACATGTACATACCCTAAATAAGCAGATATTTTGAAATAACAATAAAATAAGATACTACAGCATTCTAGGCTGGAGATGAGGTCACCTCTGTGGGATAAGGACAGCAAGAGAGTGGACATCTGATTCAGAAACTCAGTGTAGGACAAGTGCTGGGTTGCAAACCCTTCCCTTAAGGAGCCAACTGACTCTCAGAATGTAGCGTGTCAAAACCCAAGGGGGGAAAAAAGATGAGGAATAACACCAAGGAACTTGAGCTGTGCTGCAGGTGGGCAGGAGCCTGGAGGAGGTGTTGATGGTGCCCGTGGGCTGGTAGACTTCCGGGTAAACAGAGCACAAAGCAGAATTAGCCGGAGATGAGAAAGGGGTCTGGGCAGGAGCATAGGTCACTGCTGAGGACCCAGGAACAGTCAATTGTTGGAGTCAGGCTGGAGAGATGGATCAGGGTTTAAGAACACTGGCCTTTCTTCCAAAGGAACCAAGTTCAATTCCTAGCACCTACCTGGCTGCCTACAACTGTCTATTCTGAGAGATCCAATGCCCTCTTATGACCTCTGCAGGCACCAGGCAGGCAAGCAGTGCACAGACATGCATGCAGGCATAACACTCATACACACAAATAAAAATAATTTTTAAAAACTAGTTGGGGTACAAAATAAAGGGTAAGGGCAGCCTTGAGAGGACATAGAAAAGGTAACCCCCTGGTTCCCTTCCTCTGGACACAAACAGTATTCTCAGAGTTGATTACAAAGTCCACAGCCAGAACCCCAGAAAGGCGCAAGGAATTCCACTGGCTAAGAACTGGCGCTCCCGCCCACCTGCCTTCACTTCCTGTTGTTGTTGTGGCAGGAACAGCAATAGAACCAATGAAACTTTAGTCCATTGTGGACTAAAGACCAGTAGCTCTCCAAGAACCCTCTAAAGTCTCAATGCCAGATCGGAGCTGTGGAAGTACCCAGCCTCATGAGCTGAGCAACTGCCAGGAGGCAACAAACTCAAAGCAAAAACAATGTATTTCTTTTTAAATTAATTTTTAATTTACTTATTTTTATGTGGGTGGTTGTTTTGCCTACGGGAATGTCTATGCACCACACTCATGCCTGGTGCCTGCAGGTGCCTGAAGAGGGCATCAGATCACTGGCACTGGAGTTACAGACTGTTTGGAGTTGCCATGTAGGTGATGGAAATTGGACCCGGGTCCTCTAGAAGAGTAGCTAGTGCTCTTAACTGCTGAGCCATCACTGAAGCCCCCATAATACACTTCTTCAGCTCTGTTTCACTGTGCCCAGAATGCTTTGAAGTTCTGTTTGAACTACCTAGCCTTCAGCAGGCAACACTAAGCAGATGTTGGCAGATGTTGGCCTGGTGAAAGGGGATTCCCCTGTGCAAAAACTGTCATCCCGAAGGCCCACAGACTTTAAGAAATATACATGCTTTGACTTAAAATAAGGGCAGGGGCATTGGGAAGCTGGTAGAGAAGAGAATCTACTGAAACACACTTTATTTAAAATGTCATAATAACATCTAATATCTTACATTAACTTTTTAAAAAAGGAAGTCAGAGAAATGGCTCAGCAGCTAAAAGCACTTGGTGCTCTTGCAGGAAACCCTGGTTCAGTTCCCAGTACCCATGTGTTGACTCAAAACCACCTGTAACTCCAGTTCCAGGGATCCAACACTTTCCTCTGGTCTTCAAAGGCACAAACACACATGCAGGCAAGCGCCCTTACACATAAAATAGACTTTAACTAAATTTTAAAAAAGAACACGTAATTCGGTAGCAAACAGGAAAACCTAACAGGGAACACTTTCATTTGGGAATTGGTCAAATCTTTCTTAAGTCATATAATGAAGTCAGGTCGAAGAAAATAGAACAGTGATGGCCATGATTGCTGGTCTTGCTGTGGTGGGCCAAGACCATTGGGCTGTCTGAAAGGGCTGACCCTCAGGAAGAGATGGGGCTTCGGATGGGTACATCAAACTTGCATAAAGAACGGCTTTGAAATCTAGGTAAACTCAGAAATCTTGGCTACAAGAATGGCCCAAACTGCAGCTCTGGACACTACAGTCCATAGTGCAAATGGGTCTCAAGGTCATGGTTAGCAGTTATATTTCCCCGAACGTTGGTGTGGTGGTGTGAATGTGTACGTCTCCTGCACGGCTTGGCATTTGAACACTTGGTCCCAGTTGGTGGCGCTGTTGGGGAAAGATTATGGAACCTTTGGGAACTGGCGTCTTGCTGCAGGAAGTGCGTCACTGGGGGCGGGCTTTGGGAATTCAACCTTTAGGACGTGTGGGGTGGGGATGGGGGGGGGTCTTGCTGTAGGAAGTGCGTCACTGGAGGCGGGCTTTGGGAGTTCACAGACTCATTCCAGTTCTCATTTCTCCTTTGTTTCTTAGTATGCTGATCAAATGCCACCAGCCAGCTTCCTCTTCCAGCCGCCTGCTGCCATGTTGTCCTTTATGGACTTCTAGCTCTCTGGAGCCAAAATAAACTCTTTCTTCTTTAAGATGCTTTTGGTCATGGTGTTTTACCACAGCAATGCAGAAGTGAGTAAAAAGTGCTTGGGAACTCTTAAATAGAGTCCATATTGGGAGAGTGGGAAGGGCAGTGACTGATATATTACTGTTCTTTTCATCGGCACTACTTAAAACAGCCTGAGTCCAGATGAGGCAGGCAGGCTACAGAGGGACGCTGGCTAAGCTGGTGTACCTGTTAAGCTAACCTTGTCCCCTCCTTACCTACACAGCTATTCCCCCTCTTGGAAGGCACCTCTGGCTCCTTGCTGTCAGCTGTGAAGCCCAGCCCTAGGTGTGCTTCTCCATCATTGAAACAGAATTGAGTTATAAAAGCCAAAGTCAGGGAACACAAATAAGCTGCTGAGAAGTGGGGAGACCTTCATTCGAATCTCAGCCAATTCTCCACACCTGTAACCAGCGGTGGATGGCCTAGGGTGAACAACACAAAATTAGGGGTGTTCTGGGATGCAGAAAATGTCCGTGCATACGTGTGTGGGCATGTATGCAAGTGCTTGCTAGTGTATGTGGAGGCCAGACGTCAACCTTGACACTGTCTTATCAGGAATGCTATTACTGTGAGACACTCACTGACCTAGAGTTTGACATTTGGGCCAGCAAGCCCCAAGTTTCTACCTTGTCTCCACCCGAGCTGGCATTACAATGCACACCACCATGTCTGGCTTTTCCATGTGGGTACTGAGCCAGCTGCCCAGACACACTCTATAAATTCTATCACTGCATCCTGGAGACCATCATTTGTTTTTTGTTTGCTTAAGAAAAAAAGAAATGCTGAGGGAAAGAAAAAAAAAAAAAAACCAGCAAGACAGCAGATAAGAGTAAGAGGAAGCAATCATGGGGGAGATGAGCAGAAAGGCAACCTTACTGGTGGGCTCCTGGACAGCCTGTAGAAATCCAGCCCCAGAATTCCTCTGAAGCACGTGGCAGAATGACAGAAGGAAACTGGTCCCTTCTCGGGGCTTTCAGCTCAGACATCACCAGAAGCCATGCTTGGAGCACCGTCTATCTGGTAGCCCTCCCTTCATTCTGCTCCCTAGGTTCCCACACGTTTCCTGTCCCTAATGCCTGCTTAGGGAAGGCCGGAAGGCAGGGCTGTGTTCTGTCCTTTTGGCCAAATGTGGAGAAGGGACCCCTGAAGTGACAGCATCTAAACTCTAGTGTCCTTGCAGATAACAAAAAGCAACCAGTGAGTAGAATGGGTAAACTGCAGACTATTCATATAGCTAAATACTATACAGGATCTCTTTTTTATGATTTTATAACATTTAAATTGATTCAATTGGAATATTAAGTTTTTCTACCTGTAAGTTTGACCTTTTATAAAAAAAATTTAATATGCCTACACTTGAAAATGTTCTTTAAAATATAAATCTATGTCCATATACATTTATACATTCTTATTTGTCTAAAAATTTTTCAACATTATGAGAAAAATCTATTATTGTAATTGTTGAGTTTTATGTTTTCATTCAGTTGTTTATTCAAAAATGTATATCTTTTAAAAATATTTCTCTTTTATTAAAAATAGGGTTTTTTTCAAACAACATATCCTGGTTATGGTTTCCTCTCCCTCTGCTCCTCCTGGTTCCTCTCCACACCCCTCCCACCATCCAATCCACCCCTATCCTGTCTCTCATTAGAAAACAACAGGCTCCTAAGGGATAATAATAAAATAAGATATAATAAGATTAAACAAACACAAATAAATCAGAGTAGGATAAAACAAAGAACCAGAAGGAAAGAGTCCAAGAAAAGGCACTAGAAACCTATACAGGCACAGAGACACACTCATTTCCACACTCAGGAATCCCACAAAAACACAAAACTGGGAGCCAGTCTACATATGCAAAGGACCTTGAGGATAGAAAAATAAAAATTAAAGAAGGCAAATTTAAAAAAAGAAAAAGAAAAGCTCTGACACAACTTATGAGACCAGAAACCTCCAATGATGCTGCAGAGTTACCCATCTACTGCTGGGCTCTAGAACCCCATCTACTGCTGGGCTCTAGAACCCCATCCGTTGCTGGGCTCTAGAACCCCATCCACTGCTGGGCTTTAGAGCCCCATCCACTGCTGGGCTCTAGAACTCCATCCACTGCTGGGCTCTAGAACCCCATCCACTGCTGGGCTCTAGAACCCCATCTACTGCTGGGCTCTAGAGCCCCATCCACTGCTGGACTCTAGAACTCCATCCACTGCTGGGCTCTAGAGCCCCACCTTGTGCAGACTGGTGTAGGCCCTGTGCACCCTGCCTCAGTCTCCCTGAGTTTATGTGTGTGTCAGGCCTGTTGTGTTGTTTCCCTACTGTCCTTCACCTCCCTGACTCTTACAGTCTTTCCTCCTCCACTTCCATGGCATTCCCTGAGCCCTGAGGAGATGGATTTGATAGAGAAGAGTGGAATTTGAGTGTTCCAAGGTCTCTCACTCCCTGCATATTGTCTCTCTGTGGCTCTCTGTCTGTTCCCATCTGCTGCAGGAGGAAGGTTATCTGATGGTGACTGAGCAAGGCACTGATCTACGAATATAGCAGAATGTCATTAGGAATAGTTTTATTGCTAGAATCCCTTTTGTGACAAAGTCTCGATATGACCTTAAACTATGCAACCGTGGATGACCTTGAACACCTGATCATCCTACCTCCGCCTCTGTGGTGTTGGCCACCACACCTGGCTGATGTGGTCTATGCACTGCTGGATATCAAACCCAGGGCTTTGTATATACTAGGCAAACATATACTAAGCAAACATCTCCAGCCTACCATGTAGAAATATTTAAGGAACAAACAAGTTCTGCATACGGACATTAATGAGTGAGGTTCGCAAACAAAATAATAAAAGAAGCAAAATACAAAATCCTATGTATTATCTTGATATATATATATATGTATATATATACATATATATGTGAAAATCAAAATCTTATGTGAAAATCAAAACAGAAATGAATCTGTAGAGACAGAACAGTGGGCAAAGATTGACTGAGAACACAAGAAAACATTCTGGAGAACTGGAAATGCTCTATCCCTCAGTCTGGGTAGTGGCTATGGAGGTATTCATACCTGCAGAGTGTAGACAGCTGTAGACCAGATAGCCTCCTATGACACTATCCTTGGATAATACCACAGCCTAAGAGCATAGAAGAAGGTCTGGGAAATGGCTTAGACCACTGGTCCTCACCCTTCCTCACGCTGCGACCCTTTAATACAGTTCCTCATGTTGTAGTGACCTCCAACTATAAAATTATTTCTGTTGCTACTTCAGAACTGTAACTTTGTTACTGTTAGAAATCATAATGTAAATCTCTGGTATGGTCTTGGGTTGTTTGGCCCCTAAGGGGTCAAGACCCACATGTTAAGAACCATTGGCTTAGAGGGTAAAAACCACTTCCTGCATGGGTTGTGGTGGCTGGGGTTTAATTCCAGCACTTGAAGGGCAGAGGGAAGGCATCTCCAGCGTAAGCTACGCCAGCCACATCAGCCACATCAGCCACCTCAGGTTCAACTGAATGGCCCTGGCTTGGTGAATAAGGTGCAAGCAACCAAGGAAGCCTCTCGGTGTCAGCCTCGACACCCCCATGTGCACATGTAAACACGTGTGCATGCGCACATGCGACACGTGCATATGTGCATGCATGCACACTACACATAGACACATAAGCCAAACAAGAAGTATATGATTGCTGAGGCTCACTGGCCAGGCAGTTTAGCCAAAGTGGTGAGCTCCTAGCCAATGAGAGACCCCCATCTCCAAGGAGGGGGACTGCATTCCTGCTGAGGATGACACCTAAGATTGTTTTCTGATCTCCATATGCATGGTCTCTCCATGTATGGGAACCTAGGCAAACACAAGCATGTATACACACTCATGCATTTTGAGTATAGAAGAGAGAACAGAAGCCAGGGCCATTATGTTGGGTAGACTGTCAATTAGAACTTCATTCTGGGGTGATTTCTCTCTTTATCCGTGACCTCAATCGTTCTTGGAAATTAAAATGCAAAATATGCAGCCTTTCAAAACAGGAGGCAGGGTCAGCTCGATTTAAAAGACAAGTGTCTACATCCGTATACAAGTACAAACGCTGCTGCCTGCCCCCTGGCTACTAACAGAGAGGAAAATCTCTAAATGATCTACCACCAGGCTACATCACGCGGATTTGTTTCTGATCTGCGTGGAAGGCAAGCAAACCCTGCAGTAAGATTGAAAGTGCTGCTTGGTTTGACAGAGCGAAGTATGATTAGAATGCAGGGGGGTAAAAATAATGACTCCTCCCCCCACCCGGGACCAGCATGCCCCGCACCCACAACAAGCCTTGCATTGCTAACCACAGGGCGCTAGGAGGCCAGTGGCATCTCAAATCCATCCTGACTCATCATGCAGTCAAATAACACACAACCTGTAAAACACAAACACTTCTGGAAGGGTGACCCAAGCATTCCCACCTAACTAGAAAAGGCTTCCTTGCTAGGTTAGGGTCCCTAGAAGAAACATCTGGAAATTTCTGGAAGAAATGGTGTATGGGCAGGATGCTCTCAGGAGGAATGCATAGAGAGGCCAAGGAAAGAGGAGATATGTCTGTGGCCTCAGCTTCAGGCAAGCTCTGTATGATTCCATGGAAAGTTCTAGACCAAAAGGGCTGGAAAGAAAGCCAGTCAATCGAGCAGTGGTGGCGCACGCCTTTAATCCCAGCACTTGGGAGGCAGAGGCAGGCGGATTTCTGAGTTCGAGGCCAGCCTGGTCTACAGAGTGAGTTCCTGGACAGCCAGGGCTACACAGAGAAACCCTGTCTCAAAAAACCAAAAAAAAAAAAAAAAAAAAAAAAGCCAGTCAGTAAAGTACTCATCTTGCAAGCAAGAGGACCAGAGTTCAATCCCCAGAACCCATGTAACAAACAAAATGGCGACACAGTGATGCCATCCCAGTGCTGGGGAAGTAGAGACAGATCCTTGGGGCCCCTGGGCTTTCAGAGCAGCTAGCCTAGTTTGCTTGACAAGTTCTGGGCCAGGGAGAGACCCTGTCACAAAACAAGGGGCAGGGGGAGTGGTACCTAAGAAATGAGAGGAGATTGCCTTCTGTCCTCCTCTTGAACACTTACACATATGAGCACATGTACCTGCACACATGTACATCTGTATACACAGGAACAAACATGTATTCACACACACACACACACACACACACACACACACACACACACACACACTCAAAGCAAGTTCTAGAACATTCCTTGCCACCATCAGTGTTTTTAAGAAGATTGCCTGTAAGGGAAGGGTAAGTCCTCTTAGCTACCTGACAAAGTGCTCCATCAGAGGAACAGAGTTCTGGAGAGAAGGCATCTGGGACCCCACTGCAGCCCATACTCCCAGCAGCCAAGGAACCAAGTGTCAGTCCAGTCAAGGAATCTTGGCTGCATACCAGTAGACTAATCCCTACCCACCCACGCGCCCCGGGCTCGTAGTGCAGCCAGACTTCTCTGCATTCCAGATGCATCTGTCCAGCTGCCTGAGCACCGTCTGCTGCATGTGTCCATCCAAGCTGCTGACAGTCACCCCGAAGCATGCTGCCTCCCGCTGTTGGACTCCCTTGTCCATGGCTAGTCCTACTCCTCTGGCTATTCTCAACCACACACACCCCCATCTCTCTCTCCCTCTACTCCCCCCACCTCCACATTTTATCAGTAACCCTCTTGCTTCTGCCTCTCACACACAAGCCAAAGCTGGACTACTTTTCAATATCACTACCTCCATCCTTGCCCAAGTCACCATTGTGTCTCACCTGTAATTCCCCAGTGGTCTCCTCCTAAATTGACTTAACTTCCCAACCCCTGAGACCTACACTCAATAAAGTTTGACTGAGAGATGTAACCAAATCATTTTACCCCTCTAGGCTCTTGTGACATCAGAGCCCACTCCTGTCCTATGCCCCTTTGACCCTAGGTAACCTGCAATCCTATCCCTGCACCTCCAGCCACTCTGCCCACCCCTTGCTAATCTTTGGACTCTGTAAACATGGACCAGACCCTTCCACTCACTGTCAGCCTACATGAAGTGGCGTTCACCAGCCTCATGAGCCATCACCGACTGCTTTCAGGTCTCTACCTAAAAGTTCATCTTTTCAGTAATGAGTCCTTTGTTACTCCTAAGCCCTCTCTGTCCCAGAGTTCATATCTACACTTCTTGGCTCACACCTTCAGCTTTAGTGCTTCACTTCCTATATTTTGCATTCTTGTCTAAAATCTGTTGCTCCCAATAGTTTAAGAGTCAGGGGTCTTGGTGCATTCCTCTCCATTATTCTAATCCGAGAACCCAGAACAGTGATGTCACATAATAAATGCTAATTTAATTAATAGATTACATGTGTGCATGAATGAAGGAATGATATGCATATGTAAATATTTAGAGAAACAAAGTCAGTGGTTTGAACTGGATTTTAACTTTTTTTAGTTTCAACCTCTCAGAGTTTTCTAAATCTTTCATAATCAACTTTTGCTACATACATAATTTTCATACTTGTTCTTATGATGGTTTTAAATCCCTCTTTCCAGACTTCTCACCCCCTGATTCTCTCAGCAGTTGGCAGGGAAGGTCCACTCTCAAAACAGACCTGCTGAAGAACAGAGTAGCCTGCTCCACCGCTCTGGAGAGTCTAGACCAGCAAATGAGATGACAACTGGCCAGAAAGAGGCCATGGATCAGAGATGTCTCCTCCCATGAGCCTTTGCAGGAACCACTTACCCCACCACTGGCTTCATACGATAGAAAAAGAAATTGGTGTCCTTCCCGGGCCAGCTGGATCAAACTGTGGGAAAGTAGCCATGTTCTAAAGAAATCCCCAGAGCTGGAGAAATTGCTGTCAGTAAAGTTCTTGCCTCTCAGGCATGAGGGCCTGAGTTGATTCACAGAGCCATATAATGGAGGAAGGAGAGACAGTCTCCACAAAGTTGTCCTCTGACTTTTACCTGTGTCCTCAGTATAGGTGCCTACACATTCATGTACACACATATGCTCATAGACATAAAGAGCAGGAGAAGGAGGAAAGAAGAAAGAAGAAAAATATATATATAAGCACTCAGACAATCCTGAACTTTAGATAAGCTACAATTTTTGGTAGAAGCATATTGTAAATATTACAGTGGGGATAAACTGCATTCATTGTTCTCCCGAAACCTCAGTGTAACTGGGTGTCCTGAATTCAATTGACTTAGTTGAACAAGTCTAAGGTAGATTAATTCTCCCTTTTGAACAAACCAAGAAAATATTCTCTTAAAAGTGTGGATGGAAAACGTTCCCCACAGACTCGATCATTTGAATATTTGTTTCCCCAGCTGGTGGCGCTGTTTTGAGATGCTGTGCAACTGTCAGGAAGTGTGACCTTTCTGGAGGAAGTGGTCGCTGGCGGTGGGCCTTGAGTTGTAGAGCCTAGCCCTACTTCCAGCCTTCACTCTGCTTCCTGATCCATGGAAATATAGGGAAGCAGGCTCCTGCTCCTGCTGCCATGGCCCAAGCCTTCTGCCGCCATAGTGGACTACATCCATCCCTACAGATCATGCCTCAAAGTAAATCTCTCCTATATTAGCTTACTTCTTTACAGCAATGAAAAAAGTAGCTAAGATAGCCCCTGACACCTGAGATAGCCCCCGACACACCATGACTTGGGGGAACAATAGGGCTTGGTGTCCCCTTTCTTCATACAAGGAAGTGATGGAGGGATATCCCAGAAGCCACCATGGTCTGCTCATTTGGACACGTGCTCACGTTCTTTCTTCCTATCCTGACTCCAACTTCCCCATTCAAAACTTCAACTTGCCCTTCGACAGCTACTACCTCCCCTCAAAAGCCACTCTGGAGAATGCACATACAAAGCAGAGTTCAACCTGTCCCTTCATACGTATGAGCAGCCCTAGCAACCACCCCCCTGAGACTAGAAGTGCACATGGATACACCCACACGCCCCACGGAGCGTGAAATTCTTGGAACAGGACTGTGGCCATTGGTACAATCTCAGTATTCTCCCTGGTGTATGCTTTTAAAAAGTGGTTCATAAGCCAAGCACAATGGCGGTCGACAGCCATCCCCCACTCAGGAAGCTGTGGCAGAAGGACCAGGAGTTGGAAGCTAGCCTGGACTAAATGGTGAGAGCGAGGATGATACCAATGAACAGGCTAACAGGGAAGGGGAAAAACTCAGAGGCCACAAATGAGCTCATATGCACATAGGTGACAATATACACTGAGCCTAGTGCATGCTCTTAGGAATATGTGTATATATGTGTTTTATATATATATATATATATATATATATATGTTACATATATGTATATATATGTAACATAAATTAAAGAAAAAGAGGTCATGGTCTTGACAGAGAATAAGGGAGTACCTGGGAGGGGGTGAAGGAGTAAAGGGGAGGGGGAAATTATGTAAATTATATTGTAAACTTCAAAAATTAGAAAATATTATTAAAATTGCAGAAGGAGCAGGGAGAGGATAAATTAGTGAATGAATGAATGAACGAACGAACTGTGCAGGGATAGGGAGGATTCGAATTTTAGAATCAATCAAGGGTAGATCAGTAGTCTGCCTTAAGAAATATCCCTCCCCCTGGACACATGAGTCTCATCCAGGAGACCACAACTCAGTTGGATTAACACACTGCAGTGCAGAATCTGACAAAGCACTAGGCAGCAGATTAGGACTTGAGTTCATTGCGGGGGAGGGGGCGGGGGGGATCAGGAAGCCTCCAACCCTGGCCACGCCCACTTGCCAGGAGCTTTCCTGGGCCCTCTCAGAAATGCTTTTGAACGGGATGTAGTCTTGCTCCCTCCGTTTCACAGGTGCCACAGTTCACTCTAAATGCGTTCTAACGTAATGTCCATTAAGTCTGGAGTCGAGCTACGTTCTTCGCTCACTCTATCAACCCCCAACCCTTAAGGACATTTCTCTGCTGGATAAAATCTCGGATTTCCACATAGCTACAGCACGAGTCCTGAATACCTGTTCTTTGTGCTAGTTCATGAAATGTTTCCCAGTGAAAGCCTGGGAGAAGAATGAAATTCAGAACCCATCTGCAAATGGAAAATCGAGCATTCAACCATAATAGCAACACTAGGTCACAGGCTGAGCCATTAAATCGCTGAATAGATACAGCCAGTGTGGACGAAAGCACACTTCTGACACATTTATAGCTGAGATTTAGAACCACTGAAGTTGAGACATTCAGAGGCAAGAGTCTCAGGACCGCTTTCAGCCCAGTCCCGGGCCTCGGCTCAGACACAAAACTCCTCTCTGGGAAACTCCAGGGAAGGGAGCGGTTTGTGTACTAAATACTAAGGAAACTCGGATGAAGTTTCAATGGACATAATGTTTCATCTTTTAAACTTTGAGTACTAATTCTAGTTTGAGAGAAGATGAGGGGCCAACCTGTCAGTGAGCAAGGTTCTCGCCATCTTCTGTACCCGCACAATGTTTGGAAGGCTGGATCAGAAGAAAGGCAACTCCAACTCCACACCAATGAGAGCTGTTCTGCACTCCCTGAGGGTGAAGGTGGGTCCCCAGATTGGACAATGTCCCATCCACTTTTACCCACCTGCCCTTATCCCCAGAACTACTCTACCTTCTCTCGGTGTGGTGTACCTTTAACTTGTCACTAGCTGACATATGTAAACCATAGGAGCCCAGAGTATGCTGGCTTAAAGATACATGGACAAGAGGTTGACCCAAGCAAACCACGGGTGGAAAGATGTCCTGCAATGCTGAACTATGCAGATGAGGAGGCTTGGAACCTCTGGCTCCATCGAAAGCCTCTGCCCACTCCCTGTCATCTGATTGCCATGGATGTGGTGGGGTTAAAGGAAAGTAGAATTCACAATTAAAACAGCAACAGACTAGCATCATTCTCACCAAACCCTGTTTAGTTGGTGTGATTGTGAGGCTGGCTGTGAGCAGCACCCAACCTTGGTCCATGCACTGATCCACTGTGCTTCAAAGAATGAACTGGCTGCCTGGGTTCTTTCTTCCCTCCTTCCTCCTTGGCCAAAAAAGGTCACATCTGCTAAAGGAGGCCATTAGTACCTCTTCTCCTTATTTGTGAGTCATGAAAGTAAAATCTTTCAAATCATGACCAGCCTGAGGATTCAAAATTTTCTGGCTGATTCTGGAAAGTTCCAAACCAAACAAAGGCTAAGTAGCTTTTCATAGAAACATCATTTTTCCAGCAAAAGCAAAATGGGAGATTGGAGGAACAGCTAAGAAATGTAAATGACTCAACCCCTCAAGCCAAAGACAATTCAGACGCACAGGCCCTTTGTCACCCCCAATTAACTCTAAATTACTTCTCATCTCCACTTCACTTTCTCCTCAGGGACATGGGCTTCTTTTGTTCAAGGTTTGGGAGATGGGTGAGTCTCCACACAGTAATAAGCTGTGAAGAAAAAAATAAAAGACCACTGTTCCATCATCCGCAAACACCCTCTTCCCCCCCTTCCTCTCCTCCCTCCCTCTCTCTGCAGAGTCTCAGACAGGCAACGGACTCCTCTATGGGGCTGGAGACTATTAATTCTATGCTCTGGAAGAGAGACCAGGGTGCTCATCCCCTGAGCATGAACAATGGGCCAAGCTGCTCATACCTTGTAGCTCACTCCTGCTGTGAATCTGAGTTCCAGGCACACCCGCTGAAGTTCCCCAGTTCTTGAGTCCCAGTGGGAAGGACACATGCTTTAAAATTATCTTTTATTCAGGAAGGGAACACACTCTTGAGGACAGGAGTGGGCTAGTGAGCTGTGGAGGAGCACAGATACATTCAAAATCGCTGACCCAGGAGGCTCTCGACCGTTTGTAGACCACCTACCTTCTCTTGCTTTTTACAAGCATGCTCTGCATGTAACATACAGCCCAGGTGGGGAAGGGTGTCCGGTCTTTCTCTGCCAGCTGACTTCTGACATATGTTACTCTTGACTTTGGGGTCCTTTTCTACAGCCTGACTCCCTTCCATATACCTCCATCTGCTAAATCCTAAAGCAACACTAATACAAAAGACTTGTACCCCTTGCACAGAGGAGAAAGCTGAGCCATAGGGGTTAAGCTCATGGTAGCAGGTTGAGTGTCGAGGCTGGATGCAGCTGGACTACAAAGCTCTCTCTCCCTGGATGACCTAAACTCACCTTACACTTCCCTAAAATTCACTTAAACTCTCCATTGGAGCTATTAATGTTTTCAGTTTTCCAGGACTGGAACAATCATGTCTGCATCCCTCCCCAACCTGGTTCTATGGTGTCTCTGATAGAAAATGCCAGCAAAGCTCTCTGTTCCTTGAAGGGAGGTTTCAATAAACACAAGTTATTAACCTTCATAGCACCCAGAATTCTGAGTGAAGAAGTTACAAAAATTATCATAAAGTCCTGCTGGGGTTTGATAATGAAGAGGCGCTTTACTACCTCTTCAAACACTTCCTTTTCTTTCAGAACACAAAGGTGAACCCCCTCCAGCCAGAACCTGCTTTCATTCCAGTCCTAGCCACACAGCTTCTCTCTTCGATTACAAGGAAAAGTCAAGTGCCTCTTTCCAGAGCCTTCACAGTGTGTTACACGGAGGTTCTGAACAGCAGGTGCTGAGGCTGGGCACAGCCTGCCTCCCTGTCCTCTGGCTGATGCCCCCAGGGGCAGCTGAGATGAAGGTGTGAGAAGCCCAGACCAGACACTTAGTGCTCAAGGAGGTGTTGAAGACCTGCCTTCCACACTGCAAAGTGGGAACTAAGCTGCTAAGGCTCTCCTCTGTGAGTGTTCTGCAGGAGGAGGAAGACAAGAGAAAAAAAGATCTCAGAGGAGCATCTTGCCTACTCTGTGGAACCTAGATCATCCTAATGCGGAGCTAGGAGCAGGAATGAGGGGATGGCCTTGCATTGGTTACTTCTATAACAGAACAGCCGACAGAACAACTTTTAAGGGGGAACTATGTTTCTGCTCACGGTTTCAGAGGGCTCTACCCATGGTTGCACGGCCCCATGTACTTTCTTAGATGAGGCTAGCCAAAAGTCAGGAAATGTGGCAGTCCATCTAGGTGGGAGAAAACAGGCCAGGAAAGGGAGGGCTAAGAAAATGGAAGACAAATACTTTCTTAGCAAAAATTAACTTTAAGGAAAACATCTGCCAAGGTCTGGTTATGGTGAGGCCATTGTAGGAACTTGGTGGTGTCACTGCCAGAGAGTGGTATTCATCCTAGGTACAAGGGCTTACTTCCACAGCATTGGCACTCCCTCATTCTCTCCCCCATTTTTCCAATGGACTCCTCAGAACATTGTGCTACCTACACTGTGACTAAGCCAAGGTTAAGCAGATCCCCTCTATGCCACCTCTACCAGCAAGGGTTTCTCAATCAAAGGCCAGAACTCCTAGCACAATGCTTAGACATGAAATCCAAGTCACTGATTGACCCCTAGATGTCTTAAAATGCCAGTCTGGCAGTTGGGGTAATGCATCTTCTCCATGCCCGCGAGAGTACCTCAAGATCCAGCTCCCAGAAAAGAAGTTTGATTTTTCTAAGCCTCCAATCAAGGAAGCCTTTGCGTATTAAGAAAAATGTCCTGCAGATGGGAGCAGCCAGCAGGGAAGCACCTTGATTAAAGCAACTTGTTCTGCTAAGTATTGAATCTGCTCCCAGGATACAGGGTGGTTAGCACAGTGTAGAGGCATCAGGCACTGTGAATTGTCTTATTTAATTGGAAAGCCCCTACTGAGCTTAGAAATGTTCATTTAGACAGGCAGGTCAAGAAAAGGATGGGAGTGGAAGCCATCAGAGATGTTCTGGAGGCCAGTGGATCCTACAGCCTTCTGCTTAATAAAGACATACGGAGCCTGTTGGGACAGGGTCCAACAATTCATCATGTAGACATTTCTCCAGAGGGCCAGAAGACACATCTCTGCTTATCTGACTTGGGTGCTCTTATGGAAGGGAGGAGAGAATGAAGGAATACAGAGAATCTTAGCAATTTGACACAGGTTTTTCCTAGCCTCTCATTCAAGTAGTATCCATTTAACTTGGACTGAAGTAGAAGTGTCCAATAGACAAAGATGAAAGGGGTGATAAAAGGGAGGAGCTAAGGAACGATAGCAGCTCTCCCCCTCTCCTTTGCAAAAGTCATATCACAAAACTAGGACCACCACATTAGCTTATTGTATACTGATTCCTGTGAACTGAAATATTCCAAACTGGGGGAAGCTCAATGTGACTCATAAAATAGATGAAACTTAGAAGACTTAGGAAATAAACAAAACTCACAAGTCTCAGGAAGTTCCTAAAATTTACAAGCCTCACAAGGCCTCTCCCTAAAGTGCTGGGAGATGAGACTATGACAAGCCAAGTTGTCTTCAAGATGTTTGGAGCCGTGTGTGTGTGTGTGTGTGTGTGTGTGTGTGTGTGTGTGTGTGTGTGTGTGACTTGTTTCCCATTCTGGGGTGGGACTTTTGATATGTGTCTGCCTTTTGAGTCTTCTGTGAGTAACACCAGTAAATTCACTGTTCCACTATGCTAGACTTGCAAGGAATGCTTTCTTTGGTCTGGCATCAGTGCCCTGCCTGGGACGAACAGGCATTTATTTGCTCACATCTCACACAGGGTATCTTCAACAACTCTCCAGGTGCAACCCTCATATCTATCTGATTTTCTTATTCATCATTGAGATGAAGATTTAAATTTTCTTAATTCCACATTGTCATCATCCTATATGCTTCTATACCACCCTTGAAATTGTCCCTGCTCCCTCTTATAGCCCTACCTTATGCACAGGAGGCCTAAATGATGGAGCCCATCTCCTCACAGACAGAAGTGTTTGTTCCAGGCCATAGTATTATGTCTGATTCTTCTGAAAATAAAAAATGTCCTGTGGCTGTAGGTTCAGAGCAGGTGTGGTATGTGCATGGGTAGGCTATCTGTGCACTATGAATGCGGTGGGTTAAAGGTGTTTCATTTACACTGGTTCAGTTATGAGGAAGCTGGGAACCTGCTTTGTTCCGTGGGTCCCTCCTCTGACTCTTCTGCAGAATCCCTCTCTGTGGAAGAGCTGTAGGAGGGAACCAGCTGGCATTTAGCTTCCATAAAGGCCTTGCTCCTGCACAGTATATAGTGAAGGCATGAAGCTTGGGCTCATACCTGGGCCATGGGTTGGTTGCCATGGAAATGACTGCGGTCACAAATAAGGCAGTATTATGTTCTCTCAGCAGGATCAGGGGAGAGCTAGAAACTTGGGGGGGGGGGGGGTAAAGGGAGGCAGAAAGGAAAGGAGGGAGAAAGAAGAGAGGGGGAGAGGCAGGGAAGGAGAGACCGGAGAGAGAGAAAGAGAATGAATTTCTATCAATAGTGACCCCAAAGGGTAACACAAAAGAGGTGATTTCACACACAGTGAAGGGGGGGTGGGGTGCTGTTTGCTTTGAAGGAGTTTTACTTGCAGAGACCCAGGGAGGGAAACCAACTGCATTGGGCTTTTGCACCCTCCCTCCACTGCCTTTGTGTCTCCTCTCCCGTTGAGCAGTGATGCAAAAGCCTAATGAGGAAAGATAAGGATGCAGGATACAGTGCAGTTGGGAGACAGCAGAGGTGAGAGCTCTGCTCTGAGCCGGGGCAGACAACTTAGAGCCTCTTGGTCCCTGGCTGTTTAGCAAGTTTCCTTTGAAATTTCTTCCTCTCTAAAAAGACATAAAACTGTGAGCACAGACAGCTCAGCTGCTAGAGCAGTGGACTTTAAAAAGTCATAAACCCTCCAGAATCCAGAGGCATCCTTATTAAGACTGTCCTCTCTAGCCGATGCCGCTAGAGGGAAAACGGCTTCATTGTCTTCCTAAGGTCACTTTTCATTCAAAGCTTTATTGGTTTCCACACTGTAGACAAAAGTCTAGGAATCAAGACCTAGAATCATACCATCTGAGCAAATAAAAAGCATGAAGTTTACTTAAACTAAGCTATGAGACTTTATATGGAGCAAGAAATGCTCAAGTTCTTCCCGTTCCAAGGGTGTGTATACGATGCCTGAATAACACATAAAGTTTCTTGCAATAGTCTACACTCTCAAGAGAATCAGATTCAAAATTATTAGTCTCACACGCTTCCTCCAACCACTACAAGGTGTGTACGTGTGTGCATGTGTGGTGTGTGTGCATATGTGTATTGTGGTGTGTGTGTGCGTGCACAACTGTGCGTGTGTGTGCATGTGCATGTGTGGTGTGTGTGCGTATGCATGCGTGTACATGTGTGGTGCGTATGGGCGCATGTGCATCTGTGGTGTGTATGCATGTGTGGCGTGTGGGTGTGTGGGGTATGTGTGTGTGTGTGTGCGTGTGTGCATATATGTGCACATGTGGAGACCAGAGTTCAGTGTCAGATGTCATCTTTCAGAAGTCATCTATCTTGTTTTTTAAGAAAGGTTCTATCTCTCCAGGAACTGGGTGCTCACCAGTTAGGCTATACTCATTTGTCAGCAAGCCACAGAGATCCACCAGTCTCCATCTCCCCAAAGCTGAGATGACGAGAACGCACCACCATCATGCCTGGCATTTTTGTATTCGGGTGCTGAGAATTAAACTCAGGTCCTCACACTTGCACAGCAAGCACTTTGACAGCAGACCCCTCTCACTCTCTGACCACTACAACTGTTAGTGACCACCTCGGCTAGCTCAGCCTTAGCCGAGTGTCTAGTAGCGTCCTGTGCAATGTGATTTGAAAAGCATTACCAGTCTTACCAGTTGACCACTCAAACCCTGTACCAAAGCCCCCTATCCAAGCTGCCCCATTATGTGCACACTGCCCGCTTTTGTCCTGCAGAGACATATCCGCTATTGGTGCAGACATTAGCGCAAGCTATCCTGACTTCTCAGTAGGAATGCACTTTCAACCACAAAAGATTCTCAAGTCAATAAAACGTGTTCAAGGGGAGATCCCATTTCCCCTTAGGACACAGAGTTGCTCAGTCCTGGACATGAGCCTCAGGCAGGAGCAGGCTCGCACTCCCTCACAGTGGTATCAGACAGAAGCTTGAAGTCTTTCAAGCAGATGGGAGGCTGGGAAGTCTTACTTGTTTCTCAGATGACCCCTTGATGTGGTTCTATTGTTCCAAATGCCCCATGGTCCTGACCATAGTCCCTCTTTTCCTTCCTCCACATGGAGTATGACTTGGAGAGAGGAGCCTTGAGCTAACTGAGGAGGCCAGTGGTTGAGTCTAGTTAACAACCCAGGCAGCGGCCAGTATGAGATCCCTACAGGTCCTCAGAGTAAAGAGAGAGGAAAGAGACTTCGATCCTGACCAAAGCTGAGAGTATCTGGTTAATCAGAAGTACTTGGATAACACAGATAATCATAAAAAGTAAATGACATACATTATGATTTGGGCATAAGATGTCCCCTATTCACTCAGGTCTTTAAACACCTGGTCCTCAAGCTGGGCAGTGGTGGTGCACGCCTTTAATCCCAGCACTCAGGAGGCAGAGGCAGGCGGATTTCTGAGTTCGAGGCCAGCCTGGTCTACAGAGTGAGTTCCAGGACAGCCAGGGCTACACAGAGAAACCCTGTCTCAAAAAACCAAAAAAAAAAAAAAAAACAAAACAAAAAAAAAACCACCTGGTCCACCCGCTGTTGGAATTGTTTAAGGGAGGTTACAGAGGAAGGCAAGACAAGGAAAATGGGGTAGAGACAAACACCTTCCCAAACCTAACTTAGAACATGAGCCTACAGACCTGCAGAACTCAGTAAGCTTCAAATGGAACTTTAAAAATTGAGGTCCACACATATTATTATTATTGTTTACTATTATTAATATATTAAAACCAATGATTCCAAAGATAAACTTTGAAAATATAAATATAAATGTGATTAAGTTCTGAAAACATTAAAACTATCAAACAAGAATTTTACATACATTAAAACTATCTTTCCAAAAAAAGTAAGATAAAAATTAACACATATAGGGCCAGCAAGATGAGTCAGCTGGGAAAGTCACTTGTTGCCAAACCCAGTGACCTGTGTTCAAATCCCACATGATAGGGGAAAAGAAAGTGCCTATCCTCTGATCTACACATGTACACTGTAGCACACATACCTACACATACATGTACAAACTCACACCCAAACATACATATACACACTCATACACATACACAAATGTATACTCACGCACATACACACATGCATGCACGTGCACACACATATGCTCACACACATAATAGATGCTGAAATCACTAACACGTTTCTTTTTAAAAGAAAAAGAAGGGGAGTCCACTGCTGACAGATTTGCTCTGCATGAAATACTACATGGAGATTGACAGTAAATCATAGCAAGCAATGAACCAGAATCCACAGGGAAGCATAAAAACCATCAGAAGCAGATACATATGTAGGCAAATACAAAAGACTGTAACTATTACCTTCTCTTTTCCCTTCGTAATGTCCTTACAGAAATAGAAAATATAAGACAATAAGCAGATTGCTGATATCATGGTGTAGCAATACTAGCAAAAAGTAAGAAGAGAGAAATCAGATCTCAGTGAGGCAATTTCCAAAACTGATAATGATGTCGGTTATTAAGCTAAGAAAGACTGTACTAAATAAGAAAGGCTGCAGCACTTAGAGAATGCGCTAAAAACTGTCTCAACCACTACAGAGAGAGATACAGATCAGTACACGGAGGCAGTTAACATTTACTACACAATGAAGGTGGCAGAGGGGGAGACAGGAAGACAGGACACATGCGAAGGACAACAGCAAAATGCAGGCATGAGTCTACATGTGTCAAGAAGACATTAGATCAAATGTGAAGGCTTCATGTATCATGATAAAGACAGAGATTGAGGCTGGGGAGATGCTCAGAAGATAAAAGCACTTGACACCAGCTGGGGGCCCTGAGTTCAATCCCCCAGACACCCACATGGTAGAAGTAATGAGTTAATCTCCAAACATTGTTCTCTGACTTACACATACACACCATGCCACACGCGTGTGAACACACGATCAATTAATAAATAGAAAATGCAAATTAATATCAGTTCTGCTGTTTGAAAGACTACTTTAGAATCACAGAAGCTTGAATAAAAGGGGTGAAAAAATAAATAGCATGTGGGAAGTTGCCATAGAGATCTGGGTGAGTGTACTTTAAAAAGCAGACTTAGAAAAAAATTGCACAAATCAAAAAGGGCATCTGCAAATGATAAGGGGCTAAAGCATTAGGGGTAAATATAGCCAGGACAAGTGTGGCCATATCTGACAAGAGAGCTCTAAAATACAGAAAGCCAGGACTAACAGAAATAAATAAATGATTTAAAAAGCACATGTGTTACTCTCACGCCCTCAGCAATAGACAGCACACTCAGATAACAAATGGGAATTCCTTATTGGAAGTCAGGACAACATTATCAACAAATTTGACCTGACACCCACAGAGCATGGAGTCCAAGGACAAGAGAATACATACACTTTTCAAGAGCATGGTTATTCTCTAACCTAGAACAGACTGTAAGGCATAACAAAGCAAAGCCAGAAACCATGTCTCACTAATGTTTAAGCAGGCTAAGGAGATGGGCAAGTGGGAACTTAGCAGGATCCCAGAACCCATTTAAAGCAGCATGGTAGTACACCTCTGACACCCCAGCTCACCTGCAGCCAGATGGGAGGCAAGCGGAGCATCTGGGCCAGCTAGCCTGATGTATGCAGTGGTGAACAAGAAACCCAGCCCCAAATAAGGAGCATAGTAAGGACTAATACCCAGGTTGTCCTCTGACCTCCACATGCAGACCATGACATGTATATGTGCACATGTGCATACACACACACACATATGCATATGCATACATACACACACATACACAAACATATGAATATACTTACACACAAACATATTATGTACACATATGCATACACACACACACACACACACACACCAGAAAGAGATTAGAGGTTTTTAACTGAAAAACTAAAATAAAGAATAATTTTGAATTTAACAGAATTATGTTAGAAATCAAAAGAAAGAGAGAAATACTCAAATATTTGGAAATTTGATAACCTATTTTTAAATACTAGGTGAATCAAGGAGAAATCAAAAACAGAGATTAAAAGATAATTTGAGCTGGATAAAACTGAGAGTGCCATCTATCAGGGTCATAAGCTATAGCAGTGCCTCCTCCATCAGAACACCTGCCTCCTCCATCAGACAATCTACCTCCTCCATCAAAACACTTGCATCAGAGAAGAAATGGTACCAAGGTCCAACAGAATTCTGTGTGCCTTGGAAAAGAAGAACAGCTTAAACCAGAGTACCATGAAGACAGGAGGTAAGACTGGTGTGAAAACTCAATGAAGTAGAAAATAGAAAAGCAATAGGGAAATCAAACAGAAGTTGATTCTCTAAAATGATCAATACATTGCCCAACATTTTAATTAAAATGAGCAAGAAGAAAGATGAAACAATTTCTCAAAACCAGAAAGGAAAGGGGTGGCACTCAATGGCTGACCTAGGAAAATAAATCAAGTAGAACATCTTTCTAATTAGGTTGTTGTTTGGTTGTTGAGGATTGAACCCAAGGCTTTGCCAAGGCTTTGCAATTAATCTATGGCTGAACTTCAGCCCCAGCCTCATTTCTCATTCATCCATTAATCATTCACTTACATACAAACACACAAACATAATAGATAGATAGATAGATAGATAGATAGATAGATAGATAGATAGATAGATAGATAGATAGGTAGATAGGTAGATAGATAGATAGATAGGTAGATAGATAGATAGGTAGATAGATAGATAGATAGATAGATAGATAGATAGATAGATAGATAGACAGACAGATAGATAGATAGATGATAGATAGGTAGATAGGTAGATAGACAGGCAGTGATAGTGATACTCACCAAGTTCCTCAGGCTAATCTTTTACTCTGAAGCCCAGCCAGGCCTTGATCGTGTAATCCTCCTGCCTCAGCTTCCTAAATAGCTCATATTATAGGGCTGTTAATCACTAGGCCTGGTTGGTTATGAGACAGCATTTTAAATAATTTTTTGCCAACAATCTGGATGAAATGAACAGATTCTTAGAAAGACTCAAATTGCCAAAACTTAGAAGAAAATAGAAAATCTGAACAAGCCTATTACTAGTCAAAAAAGAAAGTTGAATTTGTAACTGGAAGGATCTCACAAGAACTCCAGATGGCCTCCCTTTTGAGCTCTTTCAAACATTTAATGATGAGATAATACCAAGTCTTTAAAAATTCCTTCAGAAAATAACAGAGAGGGAAGCATAGCAACCATGTATTATGAGAGACTCTTCCTGGAATACCGAAGATATTTTGAAGTGTACAAGAACTCCACAAGAAAATGACAGATCAACAGCCCTCATTGATAGAGCCACAAAAAGTCTTATCAGAATTAGTAATCCCAACACAATTGCAATGCAAGAGTATGCAAAAACAAACAAATAAACAAACTCTCAAGTCACTACCATTTAACAACAGTCAGTCTCTATCAGTGGTGCACACAGAGCTAAGAGGTCATGCTCTACCAGGGGGATTTACACCCATAGTGTAATTTCCGCACTCTTCACAATAACCAAGATATGGAACCAGTGAATGACCAGACAAAGAAAGGATGGTGCATATGTGTGTATATAAAGAGAATGAACAAGTACCGCACAGTAGAGAAAGGCACAGAAGACAGATGTAAACCCAAATCGTTTTTTGCAACCCAGAAGTCATTATTCAGTTTGACCTTTCACACATAAGAGGAGCAAGACATGCAAGACAGAGGAGAGTGATGATGACAATGTTGCAGATAAGGAAGCTGGTCTTCAACACGAGGTTGGGAGTTAAAGACATCTGTCTATTGTGAATGGATGCTTCCTTCAATGTGGCATTGCGTAGCCAATACACAGATCACAGATTCCGCGCATGGTAAGAGTGAGTGGTCTCACTCTGAGGACACATCTGGAACGTTAGCAAGTACGAGGCAGATTGGTCTTAAAATGGTTGCCAGAGGACATTGAAGAAATGGGATGCCAAAGACCTCTTTTAGGGAACCTTGAAGTTGTTATGAGTATGTCTGTCCTTAATTTAAATGGAGATAAAATAATTATGAGCTGATGGCACAACTGGATTAAGCATCAATTCTTTAAGAAAAGGCTATCTTAAATCTTAAATTCAAAGACCATGATGGCCGGGCAGTGGTGGCGCACGCCTTTAATCCCAGCACTTGGGAGGCAGAGGCAGGCGGATTTCTGAGTTCGAGGCCAGCCTGGTCTACAGAGTGAGTTCCAGGACAGCCAGGGCTACACAGAGAAACCTGTCTCGAAAAACCAAAAAAAAAAAAAAAAGACCATGATGGACAGCAAAAGAATCACATGTGAAATACTTAAATAAAAATTATTTTAGTCATTTTTAATCCATTCATATTTTATTTATTCAAATAAATAAAAATAACCAAGTCCCATAATTTGAAACACATAGTTTAAATCATGTTTAGTGAAATAAACCAAGCACAGAATACATCTAATGCACGTCCTGCCTCACTCAAGAAAATTGAAAAACAATAAATATTCACAGAAGAGATGAAAACATTCACCATTAGAGACTTGGAAGGCAGAAGAAAAGTGAAAGAAAACAGAAAAAGTTTAGACAGTGAACACCAAGATTTGGCTACATGGGAGAAACAGCTCTAATGTTTACAATATAATTGAGTAATATTCATTTATAGCAGTTTATGACATAGGACTAAGTAAATAGATAAGAAGCAACTCCAGTTCCCAAACACACAGAAGTAATAGTTATTAGAGGAAATGGAAATGCTAATTACCAGGGCTGGAGAGATGGCTCAGCAGTTGCTGCTCTCAAAAAGTACCTGGATTTGGTTCCCAATTACAACACAGCAGCTCACAACCACCCAGTTCTAGAGAATCTGAGACCCTTTTTGACCTCCATAGATACCAGACAGACATGTCATACACACAAACCTGCAAGCAGAACACTCATATACATAAAATAAACCTTTTTAAAAATAAAGGCTAATTAACATTATTTGACCGTTGCATATTTGTATGCCCACATCAAACAATTATGGTGTACCAAGTAAATATGTTCAGATATTAGTAATTCATTTTTAAAACATCTTGAAGAGAAGAAAGATTCAGGATTCTCAGCAGGGTCAGGAGATGGAGACTGTTGGGTTTATCTCTCACTGCAGGGCCAGGGAGGAGAGTGAGGGACGGCTTTCCACAGAGGAAGATGAAGCATTCCTAATAACAGATTGTGTGTAACCTGGTAATGTGTTTATAAAGGGATCTTAAAAAAAAAAAAAAAAAAAGAATGAGTTTAGGAGAGAGAAGAAGGAAGGAACAGAATGTGTTCTATTCCCAAATGCCCTTCACGTGAACTTCCACTGCAGGTGCACGAGGCAACAAGACAAAGCAAAGAAGGTGCAGTGACAGAATGTTTATCATAGAGAATCCAAAGAGTGAGAAAGCAAAGTAAAAAATAGAAACTAAGATAAAGGATTGATGGATGACAGACAGGAGTCAGACAATGACTCATTACTTATTAGTTTGGTTTTCCGTCACTATGATAAAATACCACGGCCAAAACAGCTTAAGGAAGGGTGGGTTTATGTGGGCTTACAGTTCCAGGGGGCTAGAGCCTATCGCGGAGAGTAAGGCATGGTAACAGAAGTAGGAGGCAGAGAGCAAGAACGGGGAAGTGGAACAAGGCTATAAATCCTCAAAGCCCATCCCAGTGACTTCCTCCAGCAGGGCTCCACCTCCTAAAGGATCCATAACATCCCCAAACAGTGTCACCAGCTGGGAACCATGTGTTCAAATACAAGAGAGCCTATGGGGGACATTTCTCATCCAAACCTCCACAGACAGATAGATGATAGGGAGACAGATAGACTGTAGATGGGAAATTTGCCTTCAAAACATTGAATAACACACTAATTTCCTTCCTAATTGACCTTAGAATCCAATAATTATTTCCAAGGGTAATTTCTAAACTCTTAATCCAATTTTTCTAATTATGGATTATGTGTCTGTGATGAGTAAGCTATCAGCAAATAACCTGATAGGAACCTTTATTTGAAATTTAATTTCCAGGTTCAAGTGAAACAGAATGGGGCATGACTTGTTACAGGTTCCAGTGTGACGTGAAGAACGCTTTTAGAGAGTTTTATCATTTATGAACAGACTTAGTATCAAAATTAAAATCAGACTGATTCTTTCTACATAAGTATGTCAACTTGTTTTTTTTTTCTCCAACTATTTTTATTCTTTTTTTTTTTTTTTTTTTTTTTTAAAAAAAACCAACTCCAGATCTGGTTTCTTTCTTTTAAAAATTTGAGTGCAAGCTGGCGATGCACGGATACGCCCACATAAGCCTCCCTTGGAATGTGCGAAAGGATCAAGCAGATTGCGAAATAACCTTGGCTGCGCTAAACACGTGAGGCTGTTTGCTTCTCCCTTCCACACAGCTACCAAGGCTTTGCTCAAAACAGAATTTCAGTGGGGGACGGGGAGTGACAAACGAGAACTTCAGGATAGTACATTCTCATCTACTTACTAACATTCACTAATTCTGATGCCTTCTGTCACCTAGAAGAGGAAAGTTTCAATGTCTTCATAGTGTGATTTTTTTTTTAAATTTTTGGTTAAGAAGAGAAGATGGTCTATCCATGTGCGTTAGAAGCCTTATGATCATAAAAGGCTACCCAGATAGTCCGGTGAGGCCAAGGCAGTGTTCGCATCAGCTGACCCTGAGTCTCCCCTCAAAGAGTTATGGTGGAGACTGGCTGCCTTGACCAGCATCTTCTTCTGCTCAGCTTCTTAATGCATCTCTGCTCTTCTGGATCGGCAGATGTCCCTACAAAGCCACTCCCGTCATCCCTTCAGAGAGTTACCCTTGCTAGAAGTGCACCTGGATCACATGTCCTATGGCCCCCACACTAAGGGAAGCTTCCTCTTGAAACTCCAACTACTGACAGACCAACTATGGTGATGAAATCGGGGACTGTTTAAGAACAAGTCTGTAATCCCAACACTAAGGAAACGGAAACAGGAAGATTAGAAGTTCAAGGTCATCCTCAGCTATACAGCTAGTTTGAGGTCAGCCTGAGCTATAAGACATCCCATCACAAAAAAAGGAAAAAGAAAACAGAAAAAAAAAAAAAAAAAACAGGGTGATGGGGCTAAAGAAGTGGCTCTAGCACTTGCAGAGCAGCCATGAGGTCCAGAGTTCAAATCCCAGCATTCACAAAATAATCTGGGCATCCCTGAACACAACTGTAACACCCACCTAAGATAGGTGGAAACTGTAGGATTCCTGGGCTTTGCTATGGTGGTTTAAATGAGAATGGCCCCATAGGCTTGAATATTCAAATGTTTAGCTCCCTGTGGGTGAACTATTTAGGAAGGATTAGGAGGTGTGGCCTTGGAGGAGGTGTGTCACTGGGGGTAGGATTTGAGGTTTAAAAAAATCCACATCAGGCCTCAGCATGTGCATCTATCTTTCTCTCTCTCTCTCTCTCTCTCTCTCTCTCTCTCTCTCTCTCCCTTCCCCCTCCCTCCCTCCCTTCCTCTCTACCTTCTACTTGCAGATCATTTGTAAGCACTCAGCTACTGCTCCAGGTCATGCCTGCCACCACTCTCCCCACCATGAGGATCACAGACTAACCCTCTGAAACCGCTGTCTGTTGCAAGTTGTTTTGTAAGTCTTTTTTTTTTTTTTTTTTTTTTTTTTCGAGACAGGGTTTCTCTGTGTAGCCCTGGCTGTCCTGGAACTCACTCTGTAGACTGGGCTGGCCTCGAACTCAGAAATCCACCTGCCTCTGCCTCCCAAGTGCTGGGATTAAAGGTGTGCACCACCACTGCCCAGCTGTTTTGTAAGTCTTAAACTCTTTCTTTTATAAGTTGTCATGGTCATGGTGTTTCATCACAGCAATGGAACAGTAACTGAAACACAGACTGTCTGAGAAAACAACTCCAGGTTCGTGGAGAGACTCCGCTTGAAAGGAATAGGTGGGAGCAGAAGAGGAGGCCCAGTGCTCTCTCCTGGTCACGGAATATAAAGGTGAAATATTTAACGAGCTGAATAAGCCTTTTAGAATACAGACATACACATATACATATAGAACATTAAGAGTAGAGTATACATATAGTCTATCTATCTGTGTATAAATATCTACCTACCTGTGGACACCATGAGATCAGAAGGAACTGCTGGCATGGAAGAAGGGAAGTACAGGGGTATGACAGAGGTATTAAGGAGTCTAATATACTAAAATGATAAGCATATATAAAAGTCATAATGAAACCTACCATTTGTATGTTAACCAAGAAAATAAAACGATGAAGCACTGTTAATAATATTTAGCACCTGAAATAGCTCATCATTTAATAAGGAGGTAATGGCAAATCCACACAATTAAACACCAATTACTAATTATTAATGGTTATTTTAACAAATACTATAAATAAAAGTTTCGCTTATATTATAATAATATCCCACAGAAATATTCACTAGAATGAAAAAGAATCCTTGCTGTGCATTGTACGGCATACATTTATTAGTGAAAATTAAGAGATATAGTAGAATTCACTTGTACCTTTACACACTCTTTAAAATCTTGAGAGCTGTAACCTTGAGAGTCTGGAAGTCAACAAACCCTAGATGCGTGGTTGTCACAGCGGGCTGTCCCAGGTACACTTCCGTGGCTATGATAAATTACCCTAGCAAAAGCAACTTGGAGGAGAAAAGGGTGTATTTGGTTTACAATTCCAGGGTATAGCCCATCACCTGGGGAAAGTCAGGGCAGGCACTCAGGTGTCTAGTCAACATCAGAGAGAGAGGAGTGCATGCATTACCATGCATGACTGCAGGCCACTTTCTTACTCAGCTGGCCCTCATACCCTTAGACAGTCCAAGGCCCGAAACCAAGGGATGGTGTGCCCACAATGGGCTGGGTCTTCCTATATCAGTTAACAGTTCCTCCTCAGATATGCCATAGGCAAACCTGATGCAGACAGTCCTCTCTGAACCCTCTTCACAGCCGACTCACGGCTGTCTCGAGTCGATGCTTGGAAACTCCATCCCTTTCAATCTTCTGCTTTATATCAACAATTATCCTTACAAATAGCTATATTCATAACTGCCATCATTAGTATGCCAGGGTGTAAGCATCGCTGCATCTTGATGGTGTGATCGTTGCTTTACATTTTCCCAGTCTACTGGCAACAATAACATACTTTCATGACTTGAATTTGCTTTTGTTTGATCACCAGGAAGGCAGACTTCTCCACATCTTTATTATTAAAAGTATCCAATGTATTATGAGACTGCTCATCTTTTCCCGTTGACTCATAGGCCCCTTTATTTTAAAGATAGTACCTTGTGTCCTATACACTATAAATATCTTCTCAAGTTTGACATTTGCCCTCTAATGTTTTATGAGGGTTTTTTATATTTAATAATAATAAACTAATAATAACAATAAATGTCAAAAGGCCGGAGAGCTGGCTGAGCAGTTAAGAATACTCGCTGCTCTTGTGGAGGACTGAAGTTCAGCTCCCAATACCCTCACTGGGTGGCTTACAACACCTGGAACTCCAGCTCCAGTAGAATTTGGTGCCCTCTTCCTGTCTCCATGGGCACCTCTACTCACAGGAAACACCCATAAACAGAGAAACATGTCAATAAAAATCAAATAAATCTTTAAAAAAGAAATCTCAGGGTGGCTACAAGATAACCCAAACTAATGAGCCCTTTTGCCACCTCCAATCAATAGAACAAAAAAAGTAAATAAGTACATAGTTTACATTAAAAGAAAACAAAAACAAAAATTTTGGTACCACAAACATAACGGGCAGAATAAAGACAAGTGGCCTCCCGTGATAGCCCAGAATCACAGTAGGCTAAGCACTGGCCCTGCTTGAATGAATTCCAAGGAACAAGAAACACACCATTGGGTTCATAGATAGAAAGCAAACTAGCAGTGTCTGCCCAAAACCGGATCATGTAACGCATATTGCTTTCATATAAGAGGAAAAGCTGGGCGGGGTGGGGCGGGGTGGGGCGGGGGCGGGGCTGACTCCTGAAAACATGGTTTCTCTTTACCTACAACTCTCAAAAGTCTCCCACAAGGAAATAAAAAGAAAGCCTTATAGTACACAGAATGCTGAGAATACATGTGTAAACACGAGGAAGGGCAGGAATGTAAGTACTAAAACAATTGCAAGACTTTTAAAGATTCTCAGGATGAAAACATCTCCACATTATGAGGCTGAATCAAATTAACATCCACTCTATAGCAACACTTCCCAAACCTAGCATCCACAGAGCTCCTGGCGTCCATAGCACTCCCAGCATGCACAGCACTCCCAGCATGCACAGCGCTCCCAGCACGCACAGCGCTCCCAGCATCCTTAATACTTCTACCATCCACAGAGCTCCTAGGATCTGTGATATTCCCTCAGGAAAACATAAAGAAAGGAAAAAGTGAGAGAACTGTTGAACATAAGCACACGAGTCCAACTTTAAAGTCAGCATATGCCCATAATCCCCGAAAGCAGGAGGTGAAGGCAGGATTTTGAGGCCTTCCTGGACTACCCAGAAAGTCTAATACCAAGGCTGGAGGAATAGCTCTGTGCTTGTCATACAAGCATGGAGACGTGAGTTGGATGCCCAGAACCCATGTGAAAAGCCAGAGACACTAGCACGTCAGCCTGTAATTCCAGTGCTCCCAGGCATGAGCCAGCTTGCCTGGTGTACACAGAAGCCTCCAAAAAGTAGAAAGTAAGGATCAGTATCTGACGTTGTCCTCAGACTTCCACGTGCATGCCCTGGTGTGTGCACGTGCAGAGGAGGAAGAGGAAAAGGACCTCCATGCTACCCCAGACCACATAGTGTCAATTTCAACTGTCAATCTGATACAACCAAGAATCACCTAAGAATATAGTCTCAACGAGGGATTGTCTATGTCGGCTTGGCCTGTAGGCATGTTTGTGGAAGATCATGGTGTAAGACAACCCAGTCCACTCTGAGCAGCACCATCCTCTAGTCAGAGGTCCTGAAAAACATAGGAAGAGAGAAATCAAGCTGAACACAAGCAAGTGAGCCTGAATGGATCCATTTCTCCATGTTCTTGATTGCAGTCGTGCTGTGAACCGCTATTTAAACGTCCTGCCTTGACTTCCCCACAATGATGGACTGTTACCTGGCACTATAAACTGAAATAATCCCCTACCTCCCCTATGTTGCCTTTTGTTATGGCATTTTATCCCAGCAACAGAAATGAAACTAGGACACATACAATAAAGCTGTCACTGTGTGCCAGACACCAATCTAAGTGATTTCATATGCATTCGCTTAATTGATCAACACAATGTCTCCCCAGGCAGAGTCCTTTCTATAGATGAGAACACTGAATCACAGATGATAGCTCTGGACAATCCCAAGGCCCAAAACTGCAACACAGAATAACCACAATTTAAACACAGCCAGCCTTGGCTCCTGTGTATAAACCCTACATTGTTTTTATAACAGCCTAGATTCACAATATATGAGACACACATTTACAGAATTGCAAGGAAAAATTAGCAAACCCACAATCATAATAGACGTTTTATTATACATGTCTCAGAATCTAATTAAGCAAATAAAAAATTGTTGAAGACATAGAACACAATTAAAACACTTGAAATAATGGTGCTATATAAAATTCCATTGCCAACCATTAGAGACTACACACTCTATTCAAGCAGCATGAAACACTTGTAAAAATAGATCACATGAAAGGTTGCACAGGAATTTGCCAGGAATCCCAGAAAATGGAAAGCACAGGGGCCATCATCTCTGACCACAGTTTAATTAAATAAAACATCAATAACAGAAAGATAGATCACATGCCTGTAAGTTTTAAAGCATACTTTCAATTGCATTATGGGTCAGAGAACAAATCATAATGAGCACAATAAAATCTATAGGAAAAAAAGATGATAAAACAAGATATCAAAAGTCACCAAAGGGCAGTAAGGTAGCTTTTCTTTAAGTATTAGAAAGGAAAGAGAGTCAAAAACTAAGAAGTCAATGCTCAAGTAAAGATTGAAAGGAAGTAAACATAAAACACAGAAAACGATGAAGTAAGAGCAGCTAAGACCCTCCCCAGGTTCTTAGCTCCAGTGAGCTGTTGTACATGGGCAGAGGAGAAGCGAATGCTGAGCCTGAGGCAAACCTGAGAAACAGAAGTCTCCATCTAGGGCTGTGTGGTCTGCAGCAGGGTTCTTATCCTCTCTCGACAGCAGCTTGCTCATAGTTAACCACTGAGAGAAACTCAAACTCAGCAGGCCCAAGACTTTAATAGACAACCTGTTAGCATGAGAACGCTGGGACTGGAAAACCACAGGAAACGTGGCCCTGGCCTTTGTGTAGTAGCAGGAGAAATGGCCTTTGGTCGTTGTGCAGTGGCTTTATAATACAGTCGGAAGTCAGACACATCCAAATAAAGTTCTTCCCTCTTTTGACTGGTACAGGCCTAGGAAGGTGCTAGAAAATTCCAGACTGAACAAGGAAACCAACTTCATTTGCAAACTCTCTGAGGAATTAATTCACAAGAGAGAAAAAAGTCCTATGCCCATAGGATGCTGTGGGTGCTTGAAACACTAATGTCCAGCAAGTTCATGACCTGAACAGACCCTTGTAGAGAGCAGGCACTAGGAAATATTTAAAGAATGGGATGGAGATGAGCGTGCGAGGTGGGTCACTCCAAGGAGGCACTGGCACAGTCTAAAACACCATCATCTCGAGTCCCTGGCTTACTTTTAAGAGGCACTCACAAAATGCGAAGACCTTCAGGCAAGATGGTAGATGCCTACACATGGTCGTGGGGGCCGGGGGAATGAAGAGTCAAGATACCAAAGAATAGACTGTGGTAAGGAGAGACCCTGGAATCACAGAGGAGAGGAAGGAGCAGCCCGAAAGATGCAGAGACACAGAAGGCTATCCCGGAAGAGTAAGTCACGTGTGACTTTGGCCATGTGGTTCCCTGGTGAGGGAAGGAGAAACAGAAGTCTCATCAGAAGGCAGTCCAGGTGGCCCTGGAGAAAAGAAACCAGCACTCCTGCCCAAAGGAAGAGCCAGGGTTCCCATAGGACTCAAGTTCAGGTATGGGTTTTAGAAAGACAGTGATTCTTCTGGCTTGGAGGGTCATCGATGAGACAGAGGTCCATTCTGTCGCTCTCCATTGCTCAAAGGACAATGGCCAGCACCATCTTAAGGAGAAAGACTACGTTTTAACTCTGAGAGACTAAGTAGAACAGTCACAAATCAAAAGGCCTGAACAGCCTCCCACCCCATCACATGGGAAGCATTAGTAGGCAGTGGGAAAATCAGGCTCTTGTCAAGATAAAACCTATAGGTTGGGCAGGGGCTTGGCTCAGGCAGTGATGTGTACAGGGAGGGTGTCCCACCCACAGTGGCTAGGAGTTGATGTCATCACCTGCAGATAAACTTTAAAGTCTGGTCAACTCCGGGACTGAAGTGATCAGCTAGATCAACTCCTGAAGCCACCTATTGGTTATCATGTTCACTGCTGTAGAGACTGGGATGTGTGTGCATATGTGGGTAGGGTGATGCTGTAGAGACTGAGAAGTGGGGGTGGGGGGATTGTCGCTGCTAAGACAGGGTCTCCTGTATCCCATGCTGGCCTCACATTCACTTTGTAGATGATTTCCGGTCTCTGCCTTCTGAGGTGTGTACTGCCATGCCTGGTCTGAGGCTGAGAATTCTGAAACTCCTTGCCATCCATACCCTCATCATCCATGTGACACTTAATGAATTTAGGCTCTGCAGACACAGGCCTGTCCATGCCTATCCCAGCCCTGTTTGTTTTCCTTGCTCCAAGAGTATTTAGGAGACACCACAGCTGGAACACTAGCTACCTCAGGTGTATGAGCTGAGGAATCTCAGAAGGGTGGGAGAAGCAGCTAACTAAGCTCACATCCTGCAAAGCTGAGGGTGGCTGGCATAGGTCTCTGGTATACAAAGAAAAGCTACTAAAGTGAAGACAACCTGGCTGGACATCTGACACACGCTATTACAGGCTCAGCGCCGACATAACTGCAAGAAAATAAGCCTGTGTGTTCAGTTGATACCCCACCCCCACCCCACAACCCTAGTGTCCACCAGGCAGACTCCAGCTTTAAATGACCCAGAAAAACTCTGCCTCAACACTTCTGGGTTTTGCCCTCCCTCTCTTTTTTCAAATGATTGTTTTAGTCATGGTTTTACTTTGTGACCCAACTATAGCACTCCTGGGTGTGTCCTGAAGGATCTAAGTTACCGAACTATAGAGATTTGTAAATAACAACGTTTACTGTAGCACCACTCATAATAGATAAGAAACAGGAAACAGGCCTAGATGCCCACCAGTGAATGAATAGATAGAGGAAACGTGGTAGAGCACGCAGCGAGCTTCGATAACCACAAAGACAAAGGAAATTATATCACCTGCAGGAAATTGGAGACTACCGTGTTAAGCAAAATAAGCCAGCAAAACAAAATGCAAGTGTGCACACGCACATCTGTATACTCCTAAAACACACTCATGAACAAAATGTCAGAGAGCTTAATGTCTTCAAGCTAGATGAAATCATGATGAACAATGATAGCTATCCTGGCTGAGATAACAGACTTCAGCCTTGCTCCTGAGCAGGAGGGGAACAGCAGGTGGGACAATATGGCCCTGAAGTTTCCAAGGACCTCACCACACAGAGAATGATAGACTGAAGTGTGTGTGTGTGTGTGTGTGTGTGTGTGTGTGTGTGTGTGTATGTATATATATGTATGTATTATGTTTGTATGCATGTTTATGTATGTATGTGTGCATGTATATATGAATCTGTGTATGTGTGTATGCATATATGTGTGTGTATGTATGTATCTGTGTATATGTGTATGTATTATGCATGTGTATATATGTATGTATGTGTGCATGTATATGTGTATATATGTATATATGTGTGTATGTATATATATGTACGTATGTATGTGTATATGCATGTGTGTATGTGTGTATGTATATATGTGTGTGTATGTATGTGTGTGTGTATGCATGTATGTGTGTTTGTATGTGTATGTATGTATATGTGTGTGTATGTATGTATGTGTATGTATGTATATATGTGGTACAGCTCTCTATCCTGTAGCTCTTACATTCTTTCCACCCCTTTTCTGTGATGTTTTCTGAGCCCTGGAGCACAGAATGATATCAGCATCCTGATTAGGACAAATCACTCCAGTATCCCTTGTTCTTGACATTTTGACCAGTTATAAGTCTCTTCATTAATGGTTCCTGACAATGATAAGGACCTCATCAGTAAAAGCTGAGAGCAGCACTAATCTCTTGTCAGAAACATGAGCATGCAGAAGGCAGTTTGATAACATATCCATTTAGCAAAATAACAGTGATAGGGGTCTCTCTAGGACATAAGTTCTGGGCCATGTAAGGGTTCTTCCTGTGGGTTGCCCTCAAAACAATTCATACAGTGGTTGGTTAAGTCCATAATCATTATGCCACTATGGGGCCTGTGCCACCTTAAATTTCTGAGGCAGCATCTCTCACTGGCCTGGCTCTGATAAAATCTAGATTGAATGGCCATCAAGCCCCAAGGATCTGTTTGCCTCTACCTGCCAAGCACTGGGATTACAGTTGTACACACACACACACACACACACACCCCACAGAGAGAGAGAGAGAGAGAGAGAGAGAGAGAGAGAGAGAGAGAGACATAGAAAGAGACAGAGACAGAGACAGAGAGAGAAATACAGACAGACAGAGAGTCACTTTTTATGTGAGTCCTGGGAATTGGTCCTCCTGGGTTCTTATGCTTAACTTTTAAGTACTTTACTGATTAAGCTATCTTTCTGACCTAAGACTCTCTTTCTTTCTTCGAATCTGCTCCTCCTTTTGAGCTTGCTCCCTGCCCCTCCATCTTCCCACCCCTTATTACCTACAGATGGGCACTGAACAGCCAAAACACCTTCAGATTCTCCAGCGCAGTGCATTTTTTAAATGTCAGCCTCTAAAGGGCACCTCTGCCAATGGTTCAGCCACATTGCAGGAATTTAATTACCTACATGAAGTACACTCAAAGAAATGTGTGTGGGCTTTTTTTTTTCTTTCCACAACTCTACTTCATTTTGTATTTCTTCCCTTCTAATTGAAATTAATTTCCCTTGCTGTTTTGTGTTACAAAACACCTGGATAGGGTTATTATTCTAGAAAGGTAATTATAAAATTAGAAGGATAACCATGATGTGGAGATCCTAAATTGCAGGTAGCAGTGGCACCCAGCACACACAAAAGGGAAAACATTCGGAAATGCAAGCTAAATTCTCCCACAAAGCAACTTCCACGGTCCTAGAAAAGCCTCAGTTCAGTGGATGCCCACAAGGTACCACTGATGGAGCAGGTAAGTCAGGGATTGTGGTTCGCTACCTAGATTCCCCCTCAAGACTAAATATTCCTGCTACAGAGACATGGCGCCCTAGCTGGTAAGTAGGGGTCCCTTGCCCAAGGCCCCACTGTGGAATCTTCTGAAGATTTGGTGTGTGAGAGTATGTGGGTGTGGGTGTGTGCATGCACACAGGAGGTCAGAGGACGACTTTCAGTCCAGGAGTCCCAGGGATGACTCCAGCACCAGGCTTACATAGCGTTTTTACCCACTGAGCCATCTCCCCTGCCCTCTCTTAAGGATTTTACTGAGACAACATCACAACCTTGCCCTCTGCCTATAACTGTCTCCTTCTCTCCCTTCCACAGATGTGGATGCCAGGAGTGTTCCACACAAAGCCTCCTAAAACCTGGGTTCATTTCAGAATCAGCTTTGCAGGGAACCCCACCTGGAATTGAGAGGAGAATTACAGTTTCCTTTTAAAAAATTAATCTGATATGCAGGATATCTGATGTTTGACCCTTGTAAAAGAGTCATCCGACCCTCAAAGGACTGGTGACCCCACGGGTTTAGAACCCCGTCCTAAGGCATCTCTCTAGAGCAGGCAGACAGCAACACACAATGAAAGACAAAGAGAAGGCTGGCGAACAGAAGCCCTAAGGAAAAAGAAGCCCATGTATCTGTCTCAGACACTTCAAGATGCTGCAACAAAATGCCACACACTGGTGGCCTAAAAAGCACAAATTGGTCTCTCGTTTCTCACAGGGCTACAGAAGATCAAAAGTAACCAAGGTGAAGGCAAATTTGCATCTTGAGAAGGACCTGCTCTCTGATGTCTGTCTTCCGCCAGTTCTCTTGCATCTCAAGGAACAGTCCTTACTGTCTGTTCCTCTTCTCATATAGGCTAATCTTGTCACGGAGGCTCCACCTTATAAACCTGTCTAAACAGACTTACATCACAAGGGCCTTACTTCCAACAGGAGGTTAGACCTCAGCATAGGAACACCCAGTTCATAATAACAGCCTCTTGCACAATCCTCTGTGAAGATAATTTTCCATATCAGACCCTTAACAAGGGTTGACTGGCTAATTTTCCAATGACATCTCTAATACAGCTAAGCACACAATGCAGTAATAAGATCTGCAGTTGGCTGAGGTCAACCCTGGTATTGTCTGCCTTAGTTAATAAACAAGCCCCTCCCCCCATGATAGGCGTTATAACAGTTAGTCTTGAGGGTCAGGGGACACTGGAACATCTGCTAAGACACTGTTTCTTGGCATGTCTATTAAAGTGTCTTGGGACATGGGCATTTGAATCCATGGGCGGGTAAGACTTACCCTCACTCATTGTAGGTAAGCATCATATGGCCAGCTAAGAGCCTGAAAGAACAAAGAGGTGACTCCTGGAGCTGGGACACCACTCTCATCCCTCCCTGAACACCAGAAACTCAGATTTTTAAGCCATTGGCTTCCTCTGTCCTGGGGCCACTGGACCTGAACAAAACCACAATTAGTTTTTCTGAAACCCCAGCTTATAAGTGTCATAGTCCAGAACTCCTCGGCCTCCATTAGCCACATGAGACAATTTCCTTAAAGAATTCCCTCTCAGAGATTAGATAAAGGCATAAGCATAAGGTGTAGACATGTGGGTTTGATTTCAGGGAGCTTCCCTCCCATCTGAGCAATCCCGGGGCTCAGTTCCCACCTAGCTTGTGTTTAAATCTTGTTTTATTTCCTCTGTCGGTTTCTAAATCGAGCCACTGTTCCGTTTCATTCTCACCAAAGCCTCTGACTGTGAATGACTTAAAGAAACAAAGGGAAGTGTCCCAGTTAGGGTTACAATCGATGCAAGCAGTGACAAAACATCATGACCGAAAGCAACTTGCAGAGGAAAGAGTTTACTTGGCTTACAGGTTCCATACAGCCTGCCATCAGGGAAAGCCAAGGTGAGAACTCAAGGCAGGAACCTGGAGGCCAAAGCGGATGCAGAGGCCATAGGGGATCACTGGTTACTGGTGTGCACCCCCTGGCTTTCAGCCTGCTTTCTTATACACCTGGGACCACCTGCCCCGGGGGCAGTGCCACCTACGGTGAGTTGATCCCTTCCACATCAGTCATCAATCAAGACCGTCCTACAGGAAATAGGATGGGGACATTTTCTCAATTATGTTTCTTCTTTCCAGATAACTTTAGCTTGTGTCACATTGACAAAAAGCTAGCCAAGCGCATGAAGCCACAGTAGAAAAACAGATGAAAGAGCCAGGCCTCCCTTTCCCTGTGCCAAAGCCCACAGCAATGTATCACTACTGTCTCACATTCCCCCGGGGGGCAAACAAGGAACAAAGAAAGTCTTTGTGCCTACAAAACAGTAACTTCCTCCTAGCTGTGGGGATACCGCCTCAAAACTGGAATCTAGAATACACAGCTTTGACTATTGGGATAAAATATTACAGTTGGGACTGCTCTGAAGCCAAGAACATGTTGCCAGCCTGGCCTTCCTCACTCTGGTGACCAGAGGCATTGAAAACACCCAGGGCACATCCTTCTCAAAACTGCCTTTCAACACAAGGGTGGACAAAAGTTCTAATCGCTTCCCCAGTATGCGACAATGAGAACGGCAGATGGTAGAACTTTGAAGTGTGCTTACATTTTGGGGATGAGAAAACAGATCTTTGAAATTACAGCCAGTAAAGGAAATCAAAGGTGGTGATCTATGGTGGGCACAAGACACAATACTAGTTACCATGAAGGGTGAGCTTCCAGGGCTGGGCAGCTGAGGGTGTGTGTGTGTGTGTGTGTGTGTGTGTGTAAGTGTCTCTGTGTGTGTCTGTGTACAGTGTGTATGTGTTGTGTATATATGTGTAGGTATGTGTATGTGTCTGTGTGTGTGTCTGTGTACAGTGTGTCTGTGTGTGTCTGTATGTGTGTGTCTGTGTATGTATGTGTTGTGTATATATGTGTAGGTGTGTGTATGTGTGTATGTGAAGGTATGTGTGCAAGCATGTGTGTGCAATATTTGCACCACAGATCTGCACATCTCACATCCAGAGTCTGTCTACACACGAGCCACTCAGAATGAACCCTCTCCTAGCCATTTCCTGGGAAGCCAGATTGGTAACTGCTCCTTTCACCCATATATAGCTTATAAGGACAGAGCGTTATCATGACGCCTGACTAAAGTCTTTGTGGAAGTTCTGGGAGCTTCATAATTCAGGTTTAAGAGAAGACAAGTGGAGTTTGGATTTGGATACTGGCTGTCTAAGGGGTGTTGAAAAGAGAATCCCGGGGGTCCCTTGGTGGCAGGTTCTAGGTTCTGGGCTGGATCCTCATCTATGCTATGGTCAGAGCTGACATCAGGAAAAGCATTTGGGCAGTCTCCATCCCATCTCCACCAAGCCTCTGTCTCCCTCCTTCACCCCCAGAGCATCTTACTCAGGATCAACATGAGTTAGAGGGTGAGTAAGAAGTTGGATGTCGACTCTAGTTGGGTCTGAAATGATGAGGACCTGGTGCATAGGACCGCCTTTCCTGAGGTCCTGTGACCACAGGCCACGATCCTCTTGGTCATACATGAGGATGCATGTGAACTAAATCATGAGACTGGAAGCACAGCCTTGCACCTGTACATGTGCCACGTTTCCCCTCGCACAGCGGTTGGTGTGAAACAGGAGCCCTCAGCTCCGGGATGGAAGCAGTGATCCATCTTGTTCTCGGGCTCCACTAGGGCTCCCATGGCTCCCACACCCCCTCGGCAAGATGCTGATGTAGGGGAAAACAGTGATCTCTGCTGGACCAACTTTTCCTCAGTGGAAAGCTTCTTTGGGGGACCAGAGAAACGTGGTCATTGTGATATGAAGTTGGATAAGGAGCACAGATCTCCAATGCCAGCCCGTGGGCATTCTCTTTGCCTTCGTCCAACTGTCCAACCATCTCACAGCCTCTGCAGGACAGGGGTGTGGCTTTCTCAAGGTGAAGCCCACCTCTCACCCCAAAAACCTAAAGTGCTCAACCACCTGCTCTCTCCCTCTGTCCCTCCCTCCCTCCTTTTCTCTCTGTGCTGGACCCAAAGCCATTAGTCAGTCTCACCCTCCACTCTCCAAAGTTTGACCAAGCCTTGCCATTTCTAGATTTTCACAATTTTCTATAATAAGCCTGCACTGGTTTTATAATGGGGGAAAAAACCCACTCTACATTGCTCAAAATAAACTCAACTTTCCTAAGGTGACGAGAAGCCCCTCCACCCTCACTGCGCATGGCTGCAGTTCCGGGGAGTTTATTTTGGCACCGCAAACGCCCACTCCAGAGTCCATATGGCCTGAGCATAAGTAAGCTGTAGTCTACTTTTTTAAAGGACCATGCACAGACTCACTCTATACTTCAAATAGGAATATAAATTTATCAGGACCTTTTTTTTTTTTTTTTTTTTTTTTTGAGAAGGGACGTGGAAAAAGAGAGCATGTCTGAGCGATCTATTAAAGTAGAGCTTTCTCCTGTATTTTCATCCCTAGGATGCATGCTGTGTGTGCATGTGTGCATGTGTGCATACATGTGTGTTCATGACGCCAAGGACCAACCAATGCAATGCACCCTGATGATGCCTATATAAGAAACAAATGGACCTGCCTGGGGATGCAACCCCACAGCTCTCCAGAGAGGTTGACAGGTGTTACACCCCGGGTCTGCAGGGTGATGGTAATCTCCGTCTGCAATGCTGTATGTGTCCCAAGGGAAGGAAACAGAGGGCCAGCAACATCACTAGGGGTCACTGTGGGAGAATTCAGCTCTTTGCAAAGGGCTGGACCACCATGCCAGGCCAGCCACATGCAGATTAAAGCCATCTTAAGGGAAAACACTGGAATTTCATTTCTAAAAATTTACAACTCTTTTTTCTTGTTCATTTTGAAACAAGGTCTCACACCTCAGCTCCAAGCTGGCCTGGAACTCACTAAGTAGCCATGGCTTCAAACTGATGGCAATCCTCCTGCCTCAGTCTTCTGAGCCTGAGGATTATAGATATCATGAGTCACCATGCTTTGCTCACTGTCGTCTTCCTAAAGCATCACCAAAGCTCGTGAGTAATCAGAACTTCCCCCCACCCATCATGTTAACTTTAGGATTTGGGATCTTTTTTTTTTCTTTTTTTTCTTTTATTTTTGATACTTTATTTACATTTCCAATGTTTCCCCTTTTCTGGGTCTCTTCTTTGGAAGCCCCCTATCCCCTCCCCATCCCTACCTCTATGAGGGAATTCCACCTCCCACCCACCCGCCCACCCATGCCCCTATTCCCACCTTGACATTCCCCTTTACTAGGGCCTCTAACACCCTCAGGCCCAAGGGCCTCTCCTCTCTCCCTGATGGCCATCAAGGTCATCCTCTGCCTCATA